>JAPDNY010000006.1:179301425-179786425 GCA_029375565.1 Gekko gecko
GTAGGTGGGGCTGAGAGAACTCTAACACAAACTGTTCTTTTTCAAGGACAGCTGTGCCAGAACTATGGCTTGCCCAAGGCCATCCAGCAGGTGCGAGTGGAGGAGTGGGGAATCAAAACCGGTTGTCCCAGATTAGCGTCCATGTGTTTAACCACTACACCAAACTGACATATACTCAAATATGAACTAAAAATACCGATGATGTCTTTCCAACAGCCAGTACAAGATATCCTGCTGTGCCAGATTTCTGCCTTTGCAGGATGCGGAAGTCCAAGAGCATTCCTTTCCCAAATAAGTGCCTTTTTTAAAAGAAGGAAATAAAAAGCCCTTTGCGCGGTGGAATAAATCTTGAGTAAAAAACTTTGACATTTCTCTCAAAGGGGGTTTTATGGGAGCCTTGCTGTGCCTTGCCTCTGACTATGCTACTGCCAAAATATATTGCACTTCCCACTCGATGGGCTGTCTATGCTCCCCAGTTCTTTACGACTTGTGAAAGAAGGGTAGCAGCCACACACCCACACACACACCCGAGAAGTCCTAGGAGTTTCTGCAACCTGTTTATCAGATCCTGGCTGTGGTCACATGGCAAGCGTACTGCAATTTGTTCCTGCAGTAGATTTGATTGGGGATATTTTTAAGCGGGTACAGATGATCACGCATCCCTTATCCAACTGCTTGCTTTGCACGACAATGCTCCAGGCACTGTCCAGATACTTTGTGAATGCACATATGCACATATGCACATGCACACACATATGCCTACACACATATGCGCATGCATGCGCACACTGGTGAAAGTCACAAAAAAACCCTTCCGGAAGCAGGACATTCAAACGATCTAATTGCAATCATTGCGAGAGGTGGCTGTCCAGATAGGCAAAATCGCAGATTCAGAGAACAAATACCCGGAAAGTACTTGATTTTCCTGGTGTCGGAAAACTCGCTTGGGAACTAGGAGGATCGCGTGGGCGAGCCGGCTTCAGTGCGGGAGACAGACATGAGAGTCTGATCAGCAATTTTAAATGCAAGAGGGAACAGTGGTGAAACCCAATCAAAATGACTGTGTGACCACAGCCTCTGTCTCAAACAGTCTTTGTCAGGTTCAAAAGCAAGTAGATCCAAGCATTCTTAGGAGTAAGAAGGGCTTTATTGGAATACAGTGCTAAAACCCACAGTGTAAAGGCTATTGTCAGGAATGATGGGACAAGCTGCTCAAGCATGGTTATAGTGTGATGCAAAAGGCGACTAGCAAATGACCTGCAAGCGCGCGCAGGAAACTCCCGGCGGGAGAGTTACTTAATGGGCGGGAGACGACTCCCTCCTCCCCTCGTCTTCACAGGAATAGAAAATTCTCATAGACTCAAGAATAGCCCAAAGCCCGCATTCAAGGCCACCGTGATAACACCGAGCAGCAGAGAAGAAGCTCCCACGTTACAGCTAGCATACCTACGCAAGTGCAGAAGCTGGGACGAGATAGGGAACACAGAACAATGGACACAGTGTGAAACATCAAACAACCATTACTGACAGTCTTCTGGAAGGAAGTCTGGCTAGAGATGCCATGGAAATTAGGGTTGCCAGCTTCCAGGTGGGGCCTGGAGATCTCCCCAGCAATGTACAATGCTATGGAAGTCCAGGCTCTAAAACTGCCACTTTCCCCCAAAGGAACTGATCTCTGTTGTCTGGAGACCAGTTGTACTTCCAGGAGATCTCCAGGCCTTGCCTGGAAGTTGGCAACTATAACTCTTACCCAGAAAAGATTCCCATTCACTTACAGGGAGGCTTACTCCCTTGCAAGTGCGTGTGTGTTTTAGCGACTGATGACTGCTTCCGAGTCGTGGATTACTTAGCAACAGCACCCCCGGTGGAGAAACTGCTTCATATTTCCAATATCCTATAGAAGGAGGACCAGAGAAAATAAAAGAATATTAGGACATCAGAAGAGCCCTGCTGGATCAGGCCAGTGGTCCGTTTAGCCCAGCATCCTGTCTCACACAGTGGCCAGACAGTTCCATCAAAGGGACAACAACAGGGCAGGGAGGCCGAGGCCTTCATAAGAACATCAGAAGAGCCCTGCTGGATCAGACTAATAGTTCATCTAGTCTAGCATCCTGTCCCACCCAGTGGCCAACCAGTTCCTCTGGATGTCCAGCAACAGGGCAGAGAGGCCGAGTCCTTCATAAGAACATCAGAAGAGCCCTGCTGGATCAGCCCAGTGGTCCATCTAGTCCAGCATCCTGTCTCACACAGTGGCCGACCAGTTCTTCTAGATGGCTTACAACAGGGCAGAGAGGCCGAGGCCTTCCCACAATGTTGCTTCCTGGCTCTGGGATGCAGAAGATTCATGCCTCTGAATGTGGACGTTCCCCTCAGTCACCATGGCTAGTAGCCACTGGTAGACCTGTCCTCCATGAATCTATCTACTCCCCCTTTCTAGCTGTTTATTTCTGTGGCCATCATGGCATCCTCTGGCAGCCAATTCCACATTTTAACAACTCTCTACATAAAGTAGTATTTCATTTTGTCCATCCAGAACCTACTGCCTGTCCCCTTCACTGAATGTCCTCCAGAAAGGGTATCAGCCCCTTTCCAAGTAGTGAAGATGTCAACTTCATCTGCTGGTGCAATGCTACCTGATTAACCACTGCACTGAGGGCATTTCAGGCAAATGACTGGTCTCTCTGGCCCCCCTTGCACCCCAAATGGTGATGAGCAGCTAGGGTTGCCAACCTCCAGATGTCACCTGGAGATCTCCTGCAATTGCAATTGATTGCCAGATGATTGAGATCAGTTCCCCTGGAACAAATGGCTGCCTTGGAGGGTGGAGTCTATGCAGGGCCGGCTCCAGGTGTCTGGGCGCCCTAGGCCGGACAGCCTGGGGCACCCCCCACTGGGGATGCCAACCTCCCGGTGGGCCCTGGAGACCGGCGGCGGCAGCGGGGCGCTGGTTTTCCTGGAGGCTCCGCAGCTGCGGGACCCCCAGGGAAGGGGGCAGGGGTCCAGCCTCCACCCCCTCCCTCCCGGCGCCGGCTTTTCTGGGGCCCCCGCGGCTGCGGGACCCGCAGAAAAGCCAGGAAGGGGGCTGGCGGGGTCCAGCCTCCGCCCCTCCCTCCCAGCGCCCACTTTTCTGGGGCCCCCGCGGCTGCGGGACCCGCAGAAAAGCCGGGAAGGGGCGGGGGGGTCCAGCCTCCGCCCTCCCTCCCGACGCCGGCTTTCCGGGCCGCCGCAGCTGCGGGACCCCAGAACAGCCGGGAAGGGGGCGGGGGGTCCCGCTTTCTGGGGCCCCGCGGCTGCTGGGAAGGGGGCGGGGGTCTGGCGGCGCCGGCGGGCGCCGGGTTAGGGCGGCGGGGGGGCACTTTTCGGGGGGGAGTGGGGCGCCATTTGGAGCCCCTCAGGCCTGGGCGCCCTAGGCGGGCGCCTAGTTCGCCCTATGGGCGATCCGGCCCTGAGTCTATGGCCTGCTGAGATCCCACCCCTCCTCAGATCCTGCCTCACCCTCTAAATCTCCACATATGTCCCAAACCAGAGCTAGCCACTCTACAAGCCACTCAGCTCTGCTCCACGACAACCCCATCCATCTGTTCATAGAATTCGTTATCCCATTGGAAGTAGCTGGTTGTCAAACAATGGTGGAAATCAGCCCTCTGAAACTCAACCCACAGGACATACTCATCAGTTGTGATGTGGTATCTCTTTTTACCAAGGTTCCGGTCAGGGCTCTTTTTGTAGCAGGAACTCCTTTGCATATTAGGCGACACACCCCTAATGTTGCCAATCCTCCAAGAGCTTATAGTAGCCCCTTTAAGAAGAGCTCTGTAAGCTCTTGGGGGATTGGCTACATTAGGGGGTGTCGCCTAATACGCAAAGGCGTTCCTGCTACAAAAAGAGCCCTGGTTCCAGTAAAAGACACATTCGCACTTGTTAATCAGATTTTTCTGGAAGATATAACAGCTTTATCTGCACCCCACAAATCTACATTCTGGTTCTGGTACGTAGATGATACCTTTATCATTTGGAGCCATGGAGAAGTAGAACTGATGGAGTTTTTAGACCACCTCAACAACATCCACCCGGACATACAATTCACCATGGAAAAAGAAATTGAGGGTAAACTCCCATTTCTAGATATCATGGTCATCCATAAAGCTAACCTTCAGTTAGGTCACAAGGTCTACAGAAAACCAGCTCACACGGATCGTTATTACACAAAAACTCCAATCACCACCCTCGGCAAAAAAGAGGCATAATCAAAACATTAGTAGAACGTGCAAGACGGATATATGAACCGCACTTTCTCAACGATGAACTAAATCATCTAAACCTCTCACTTCAAGCAAATGGGTACTCCAAGAATAAAATCAGAAGAGCGATTAAACCAAAGGTAAAACAAATAACTGAGGAAAAACAGTCTCCCACAGGGAAAGTGTTTTTGCCATATATCGAAGGAATCACTGATCAGATGGGAAAACTTATGATGAAACACAACCTACGGACAGTATTCAGACCCACCAGAAAAATACAACAGATGCTACGATCGGCAAAAGACAGAAGAGACCCCCTCACTTCTGCAGGAGAATACCACATACCCTGCAGTTGTGGACAGGTTTACATCAGGACCACACAGCGTAGCATTCAGACAAGAATAAAAGAAGACGAAAGGCCCTGCAGACTTGGCCAACCTGAAAAATCAGCAGTGGCTGAACATAACCTAACTCAAACAGGACACAGGATCCTATTCCAAGACATTAAAAGGCTGGACAACACATCCAATTACCATGTCAGATTACACAGGGAAGCCATTGAAATTCATAAACATAAACACAATATCAACAGGAAAGAAGAGAGTTTAAAAATAAATAGGGCATGGTTTCCTGTCCTGAAAAACACAAGAGGCTCTACATCTGACAATAGCACTGCAGATAAGATTAGAATTTCAGCAGCCAATCCATATGCAAAAGAACCTCCTCAGGAAAGCTCCTCTATTAGCATAATTCATAAGAGAAGCCAATGTTGAATCAGGCCAATGGCCCATCTAGTCCAACACTCTGTCACACAGCGGCCAAAATATACCATGTGCCATCAGGAGGTCCAGCAGTGGGGCCAGGACACTAGAAGCCTGGGGAACTCCTACAAGATAATGACTCAACCCTACCCCACCTTCCTGAGTTGATATAAATTACCTGCCTACCCTTTTTCTTCTCACCTTGACACAGAGAGTACTCCATCTTTCTGTGTTATACCTCTGAGGATGCCAGTCAAAGCTGCTGGCAAAACGTCAGGTCCTACAATGCCAAGACCACGGCCATATAGCCCAGAAAATCCACAACAACTACTGGTTCAGTTTGTTTTTCTGTAACATAAAACCTCGTAACAACCTGGTTTGAGGAGACACATAATGTTATTCTCTGTACACCAGAGGGCGCTCCCTTCCCAGGTTTCAAATCCTGCCTTCTGCAGTACCATTCTCTGTTTTGCATGCTTAGCAACAAGATGGGCGAAGCACAGCTGCTATTATTAGTAATATATCAAGATTATCATAATTTAGGGGTGGCAAGCCTTGATTAATTAAATTAGGAGCACGATCAACAGAAAGCTTCAGTTGACCGATCCAGTAGGGTCCCACTTTAAGCAAAGAGCGTGACTGTCAGTCGACGGTGCATAGAAGTTAATTGCAGGTTTACTTGTTTGTAAAGGAACGTTGCCAGGCAGACCCCATTCTTTCCTGTTAAGTTTCTGGCCAAACGCCCTAGCTGACTGTAGAAAAGAGCAAGCGCCCAGTAGCACTTTAAAGACAAACAAAATTTGCAGCAGGGGATAGTAAAGGTCAAGGTTCCCTTGCTCGAAAGCCAGTCGAACCCGACTCTGAGGGTTGCGGTGCTCATCTCCGTTTCAAAGCCGAAGAGCCAGCACTGTCCGAAGACGTTTCCATGGTCATGTGGCCGGCATGACTAAACACCAAGGCGCACGGAACGCTGTTCCCTTCCCACTGAAGTGGCACCTATTTATCTACTTGCAATTTCTTGCTTTCGAACTGCTAGGTTGGCAGGAGCTGACACGGTCACCCGTCTTGATCTATCCCCTGGTTAGCTGCCATATTAAAAATATATTATTTTATTTATTTATTTATTTATTTATTTATTGGGATTTTTACCCTGCCCTCCCCGCGAACAGGCTTAGGGCAGCTTACAAGGGGCAGAGCCCATATAGGTAAAGGTAAAGGTTCCCTTCCTCGAAAGCCAGTCGGATCCGACTCTAGGGTTGCGGCGCTCATCTCCGTTTCCAAGCCGAAGAGCCAGCGCTGTCCGAAGATGTTTCCATGGTCGTGTGGCCAGCATGACTAGACACCAAGGTGCACGGAACGCTGTTACCTTCCCACCGAAGTGGCGCCTATTTATCTACTTGCAATTTCTTGCTTTTGAAAACAGGATAAAAGCAATAAAAACATGAATAACAATTAATCGCAAGCAACAATTGAAAGCCCCTGGATATATGCAGGGAAACAGACAGTTCTCTGGGGATGATATTATCCTATGGCTGATATCAGTCGCGCAGAGCTGTGGCAGATCTTCCCGGGCCCTCCTTAACCCCAATGTTGTCCACATCATTGGTGGTGGTGGTAGTGGTGGCCCCTATGTGAAAGCCTGGGAGAAGAGCTCCGTCTTGCAGGCCCTGCAGGGCAGAAAATAAGCAAAGCATCACCTCTTTTGAAATATACTGGGTTCGAGATGCGTGTAGTGGTCAGCTTAACTCTAAGACAACTCTAGGAGGGTGGAAGCCCTGCTTATATGCATGCAAAACACCCCACACACCCACTCCCCATGATAGGCTGTTTACACAACATTACTACTTGATTGGTTTACTCCAGAGTCCTGGTCGGCTATTGTTCTTGTGCTCCAAGCTCAGCCAGCCTCTAGGGTGATTCAATCAGGGGTGATTCAATCTCAATACATAACAGCTTTCCCTCCCAGTTGCTTTTATATCTAGTATTGTCTGAGCTGGTCTCCACCCACTGGCAGACTTTAGAACTAGTTTGGTGTAGTGGTTAAATGCACGGACTCTAATCTGGGAGAATTGGGTTTGTTTCCCCACTCCTCCACTTGCACCAGCTGGATGACCTTGGGCAAGCCATAGTTCTGTCAGAGCAGTTCTTGAAAAAGAGCGGTTTCTGATAGAGCTCTCTCAGCCCCACCGACCTCATGGGGTGTCTGTTGTGGGGAGGGGAAGGGAAAGGAAATTGCAAGCTGCTCTGAGACTCCTTTGGGTAGTGAAGGGTGGGGGTATAAATCCAATCTCTTCCTCTTCTTCTACCTCACAGGGTGTCTGTTGTGGGGAGGGGAAGGGAAAGGAGTTTGTCAGCCGCTCTGAGATTCCTTTGGGTAGTGAAGGGCGGGGTATAAATCCAATCTCTTCCTCTTCTTCTGCCTCACAGGGTGTCTGTTGTGGGGAGGGGAAGGGAAAGGAGTTTGTCAGCCGCTCTGAGATTCCTTTGGGTAGTGAAGGGCGGGGTATAAATCCAATCTATTCTTCTTCTTCTACCTCACAGGGAGTCTGTTGTGGGGAGGGGAAGGGAAAGCAGTTTGTCAGCCGCTCTGAGATTCCTTTGGGTAGTGAAGGGCGGGGTATAAATCCAATCTCTTCTTCTTCTTCTACCTCACAGGGTGTCTGTTGTGGGGAGGGGAAGGGAAAGGAGTTTGTCAGCCGCTCTGAGATTCCTTTGGGTAGTGAAGGGCGGGGTATAAATCCAATCTCTTCTTCTTCTTCTACCTCACAGGGTGTCTGTTGTGGGGAGGGGAAGGGAAAGGAGTTTGTCAGCCGCTCTGAGATTCCTTTGGGTAGTGAAGGGCGGGGTATAAATCCAATCTATTCCTCTTCTTCTGCCTCACAGGGTGTCTGTTGTGGGGAGGGGAAGGGAAAGGAGTTTGTCAGCCGCTCTGAGATTCCTTTGGGTAGTGAAGGGCGGGGTATAAATCCAATCTCTTCTTCTTCTTCTGCCTCACAGGGTGTCTGTTGTGGGGAGGGGAAGGGAAAGGAGTTTGTCAGCCGCTCTGAGATTCCTTTGGGTAGTGAAGGGCGGGGTATAAATCCAATCTCTTCTTCTTCTTCTACCTCACAGGGTGTCTGTTGTGGGGAAGGGAAGGGAAAGGAGAGGGTCAGCCGCTCTGAGATTCCTTTGGGTAGTGAAGGGTGGGGTATAAATCCAATCTCTTCTTCTTCTTCTACCTCACAGGGTGTCTGTTGTGGGGAGGGGAAGGGAAAGGAGTTTGTCAGCCGCTCTGAGATTCCTTTGGGTAGTGAAGGGCGGGGTATAAATCCAATCTATTCCTCTTCTTCTGCCTCACAGGGTGTCTGTTGTGGGGAGGGGAAGGGAAAGGAGTTTGTCAGCCGCTCTGAGATTCCTTTGGGTAGTGAAGGGCGGGGTATAAATCCAATCTATTCCTCTTCTTCTGCCTCACAGGGTGTCTGTTGTGGGGAGGGGAAGGGAAAGGAGTTTGTCAGCCGCTCTGAGATTCCTTTGGGTAGTGAAGGGCGGGGTATAAATCCAATCTCTTCTTCTTCTTCTACCTCACAGGGTGTCTGTTGTGGGGAGGGGAAGGGAAAGGAGTTTGTCAGCCGCTCTGAGATTCCTTTGGGTAGTGAAGGGCGGGGTATAAATCCAATCTCTTCTTCTTCTTCTACCTCACAGGCTGTCTGTTGTGGGGAAGGGAAGGGAAAGGAGTTTGTCAGCCGCTCTGAGATTCCTTTGGGTAGTGAAGGGCGGGGTATAAATCCAATCTATTCCTCTTCTTCTGCCTCACAGGGTGTCTGTTGTGGGGAGGGGAAGGGAAAGGAGTTTGTCAGCCGCTCTGAGATTCCTTTGGGTAGTGAAGGGCGGGGTATAAATCCAATCTCTTCTTCTTCTTCTACCTCACAGGGTGTCTGTTGTGGGGAGGGGAAGGGAAAGGAGTTTGTCAGCCGCTCTGAGATTCCTTTGGGTAGTGAAGGGCGGGGTATAAATCCAATCTCTTCTTCTTCTTCTACCTCACAGGGTGTCTGTTGTGGGGAGGGGAAGGGAAAGGAGTTTGTCAGCCGCTCTGAGATTCCTTTGGGTAGTGAAGGGCGGGGTATAAATCCAATCTCTTCTTCTTCTTCTTCTACCTCACAGGGTGTCTGTTGTGGGGAGGGGAAGGGAAAGGAGTTTGTCAGCCGCTCTGAGATTCCTTTGGGTAGTGAAGGGCGGGGTATAAATCCAATCTCTTCTTCTTCTTCTACCTCACAGGCTGTCTGTTGTGGGGAAGGGAAGGGAAAGGAGTTTGTCAGCCGCTCTGAGATTCCTTTGGGTAGTGAAGGGCGGGGTATAAATCCAATCTCTCTTCTTCTTCTTCTACCTCACAGGGTGTCTGTTGTGGGGAGGGGAAGGGAAAGGAGTTTGTCAGCCGCTCTGAGATTCCTTTGGGTAGTGAAGGGCGGGGTATAAATCCAATCTCTTCTTCTTCTTCTACCTCACAGGGTGTCTGTTGTGGGGAGGGGAAGGGAAAGGAGTTTGTCAGCCGCTCTGAGATTCCTTTGGGTAGTGAAGGGCGGGGTATAAATCCAATCTCTTCTTCTTCTTCTACCTCACAGGGTGTCTGTTGTGGGGAGGGGAAGGGAAAGGAGTTTGTCAGCCGCTCTGAGATTCCTTTGGGTAGTGAAGGGCGGGGTATAAATCCAATCTCTTCTTCTTCTTCTACCTCACAGGGTGTCTGTTGTGGGGAGGGGAAGGGAAAGGAGTTTGTCAGCCGCTCTGAGATTCCTTTGGGTAGTGAAGGGCGGGGTATAAATCCAATCTCTTCTTCTTCTTCTACCTCACAGGGTTTCTGTTGTGGGGCAGGGAAGGGGAAGGAGTTTGTCAGCCGCTCTGAGACTCCTTTGGGTAGTGAAGGGCGGGGTATAAATCTGATATCTTCTCTTCTTCTTCTTTAGGGAGGAATTTGTTGGGGGTTGCCAACTTTTCAGCAAAACACTGCAGCTCTCTCTTGAAAGGCAGCTTGGTGGGCAAGTGGTGATGTCTGTCTACTGATTTCTGCAGTTCAGGGTACACTGGAGAGTGCTAAAGGAGTATTTTGGCGCATGTGTGAGAGAAGAGAGACATGAAACTGCCTTATACTTAAAGATCTTCTTTATCAGCTCCCTCCCTCCAGTCCCTGTACCTTAATACCAGCTGGGGTTATCTACTGACCAGGGGGGGAATGGTCAAGCATATTATTGGTTCTAACTGCCTTCTGATCTACTGAACCAGATCTCTGGTCCATCAAAGTCAGTATCGTCTACTCAGACAGGCAGCAGCTCTCCAGGATCACAAGCTAAAGTCTTTCCCATTCCCTCCTGCCAGATCTTTCCTTTAACTGGAGACACCAGGGATTGAACCTGGGACCTTCTGCACGCCAAGCAGAGCCTCTACCACTGAGCCACAGTCCCTCCACTTTTTTTTTTGGCCTGGGTGTTTTTAGCAGCTGGCAACCTACTGGGAGCATAATAAAAAGTAGGGACCTCACCCTGCCAACAAAAGTCCCTATGGTCAAAGTGATCGTATTCCCCGTAGTGATGTATGGCTGCGAGAGTTGGATTAGAAGGAAGGCCGAGTGCCAAAGAACAGATTCTTTTGAATTATGGTGCTGGAGAAGACTCTTGAGAGTCCCTTGAACCGCAAGGAGATCAGATCAGTCAATCCTAAAGGAAATCAACCCTGACTGTTCCCTGGAAGGCCAGATCCTGAAGCTGAAGCTCAAAGACTTTGGCCACCAGATGAGAAGGGAGCACTCCCTGGAGAAGACCCTGATGCTGGGAAAGACTGAAGGTCGAAGAAGAAGGAGATGTCAAAAGATGAGATGGTTAGACAGTGTCATCGATGCAACAAACATGAAGTTAAGCAAACTCTGGAGCATGACAGAAAAGAGGGCCTGGCATGAGATGGTCCATGGGGTCGCGAAGAGTCAGACTCGACTGTGCAACTGAACAACAACAACTTAATGGCTGCCCTGATCTAGATGGCCCATGCTAGCCCAGTCCTCTCAGATCTCAGAAGCTAAGCAGGATCATCCCTGGTTAGTACTTGGATGGGAGACCACCGAGAAAGCCCTGGGTCACTATGCTGAGGCAGGCCATGGGAAACCACCTCCGCTCCTCCCTCACCTTGAAGACCCCTTGAGGAGTCACTGCAAGTCAGCTATGACTTGACGGCATTTCCCACCACGGACAACCTAATGGCTTCCCTAACCTGGCTGGCCCAGGCTGACCCGATGTCCTCAAATCTTGGAAGCGAAACAGGGCTGGCTCTGGCAAATATTTGGGTGGGAGACCACCGAGGAAGACCAGGGTCGCTACGCAGAGGCAGGCCATAGGAAACCATCTCTGAACGCCTCTTGCCTTGGAAAACCCCACAGGGTCGCCGTAAGTCGACTGGGACTTGAGGAGCACTTTCCACCACTACCAACCAAATGGCTGTTAGGCACAGGAGCGGGATCTACTGAAGAACCTGGCAAGCTTACAGTTGGCTGAGGGGACCATTAGAAACAACAACAGAGCCGTTGAAGCGGCAGCGGAAAGCCGTTGATTGCAACATCTCCTTTTGCAGTTCTGCTTTGTAATGCAGGATAATTAAGTCCAGGCAGGAACTCCTTTGCATGTTAGGCGACACCCCCTAATGCAGCCAATCCTCCCAGAGCTTACAGTAGCCCCTGTAAGAAGAGCTCTGTAAACTCTTGGAGGATTGGCTACATTAGGTGTGTCACTCAGGGCTCTTTTGCAGCAGGAACTCCTTTGCATATTAGGTGACACTCCCCCCAAATGTAGCCAATCCTCCCAGAGCTTACAGTAGCCCCCTGTAAGAAGAGCTCTGTAAGCTCTTGGAGGATTGGCGACATTAGGGGGTGTCGCCTAATATGCAAAGGAGTCCCTGCTACAAAAGAGCCCTGAGTCCAGGGAATGACTTCGTCCAATTAAACATTTCCTTGTCCCCAGCAAGTAGGGGTGCCATATCTGGCCTAGGAAATTCCTGGAGAATTGGAGGCAGTGACTGTGGAGGGTAGAATCTGGGGAAGGGTGTCACCTGGAATCTATGGTATGCCATAGAGTTTCCCCTCTGAAGCCGGCACTTCATCTGGGGGAACTGATCTCCGAACATCTGTTGTGATTCCGGGAGGATTCCAATTCCCACCTGGAGGTTGGCAGCCCTACCAGCAGGAGTGCCCAAGGAGGGGGTTGGGAAGCAGGAATGGAGACATGCAGAACATGATGAGATCATGGCACAGATGTAATGATCTTATAAGGGGAAAACAAAATACGGGCAAGTCGTTTTTTGGAGGCAGCCCTGTGTAAAACTGAAGGCAAATATACCGGACATACAGTGATGTAATATCGTCTTGACCACTAGAGGGAGCAGAAAATGTGCAGAAAACAGGGAACGAAACAAGGAAACTGAGACACACAAATACATAAATGAGAATGCAGAAAAGCTTATAGACTGGGAACTCCTTGGGGCAGGAACTTTCCTTTCCTCCCTCCCTCCCTCCCTCCTCCCTCCTCCTCCCTCCCTCCCTCCCGGTCCTTCCTTCCTTCCTTCCTTCCTTCCTTCCTTCCTTCCTTCCTTCCTTCCTTCCTTCCTTCCTTCCTTCCTTCCTTCCTTCCTTCCTTCCTTCCTTCCTCCTCTCATCCCCATCTACCTCACAGAGCTGTCTGTTGTGGGGAGGGGAAGGGAAAGGAGATTGTCAGCTGCTCTGAGACTCCTTCAGGTAGTGAAGCAGTGGGGTATAAATCCAGTCTCCTCTTCCTCCTCCCTCCTTCATTCCTTCCCTTAGTGCTGTGTGAATAGTTAATAACACATAATTAATTGCCACCCCAAAGATTGAGGGTTCTAATAGTATTTGGTGGTTACGCTTTGATACATTTGATGAGAGGCTAAAGCTTTTGCGTTAGAAGTTGTATGTTTAATCTGCCTTTAAATACTGTCTCCCCCAAGGGAAAGAATAGGCTCATTTGATACTAAATTAATGGCCCTCCTTCTTTCTCTTGTCTTGGAGGGCAAAGGAGGTGTTAATTTAAAGGGAATTGTCTGATGGAATTTGAATCAACCCGGGTAGAAGTTTCCTTCCGGTGTTGGCACCAGATAACTACATCAGTGGAGGGAAAGATCAGAGATGTGTGAATGTTTTTTTTTTAAAATACCAGCCGCAGGATTCTGTCAGATCTTTTGGACTACAGAATCATAAAAACTTTAAAAGCCCCCCAGAAGAAATTGGGCATTAATTAGCATTTTGAATAGTGGGTTGCCAGACTGTAAGCCAGAGATTTAAGTTAAATGGCTGTTGCAGATACAGTTTCCATGGCTTTAGCTCTCTATTGCCCTTTCAATTTCTCAACCAACTTTAGGGTTGCAGTCTTAGAATCATAGAATGTTAGAGTTGGAAGGGACCTTGCAGGTCATCTAGTCCAACCCCCTGCACTCTGCAGGAGCATAGCCGAAAGATAGATAATAAAGATGATAAAGATCTTCTTTATCAGCTCCCTCCCTCCAGTCCCTGTGCCTTAATACCAGCTGGGGTTATCTACTGACCAGGGGGAATGGTCAAGCATATTATTGGTTCTAACTGCCTTCTGATCTGCTGAAATCAGAAGAGAATCAGCAGCAACAGCAGCAGAAGAAAAAGAAGCAGCAGAAGCAGAAGAAGCAGCAGCAGAAGAAGAAGATGTAGAAGCAGAAGAAAAAGGACACAGACCAGTCTTTCACATCATTTGCCAACTGATCTTTTTAAGAGCCAGTTTGGTGTAGTGGTTAAGTGTGCGGACTCTAATCTGGGAGAACCGGGTTTGATTCCCCACTCCACTTGCACCTGCTGATGTGACCTTGGGTCAGTCACAAGCTCCGGCACAGCTGCTCTTGGAAAAAGAGCAGTTTCTGTCAGAAGTTCTCTCAGTCCCACCTACCTCACAGGGTGTCTGTTGTGGGGAGGGGAAGGGAAAGGAGTTTGTAAGCCACTCTGAGACTCCTCTGGGTAATGAAGGGCGGGGTATAAATCCAATCTCTTCTTCTCCTCCTCCTCCTCACAGGGTGTTCTGTCTGTGCGGAGGGTAACGGCAAGGAGATTGTCAGCTTCTTCTGAGTCTCCTTCTGCGTAGTGAAGGGCGGGGTATAAATCCTATCTTCTTCCTCTTCTTCTACCTCACAGGGTGTCTGTTGTGGGGAGGGGAAGGGAAAGGAGTTTGTAAACCACTCTGAGACTCCTTTGGGTAGTGAAGGGCGGGGTATCAATCCGATCTCTTCTTCTTCTTCTACCTCACAAGGTGTCTGTTGTGGGGAGGGGAGGGGAAAGGAGTTTGTAAGCCGCTCTGAGACTCCTTTGGGTATTGAAGGGCAGGGCAGAAATCCAATCTCTTCTCTCTTCTTCTTCTTCTTCAACTGTAGATGTCACATACTAAACCTGGGACCTTCCACACATGAAGCAGTTGGTGTGCCACTGAGCTTTGGCTCTTCAGCTTGGAGCCTCCAGGTGGGACCTTGGGGATCCCCTGGAATTACTGCTCCTCTCCAGACTACAGAGATCATTTCCCTTGGAGAAAATGGATGCTTCGGAGGGTGGATACGGCATTGTGCCCCACTGAGGTCCCTGTCCTCTCCAGGCTCCACCCCCAAATCTCCAGGAGTTTCTCAGCCTGGATCCGGAAACCCTACCCCCACCCCCAAAAATCTACTACCTACTCCCCCAACCTTTGATCATGTACTTTCATCTGACTCAGAACAAGTGGCTATCTTTCTGAGATCTAAGGCAGCTGTTCCCAAAACATTTTATTCATTCATTCATTCATTCATTCATTCATTCATTCATTCATTCATTACTTTCAATTTATATCCCGCCTTGCCGGTGCAGCTCTGGCTCGAGGCAGCTTGCACAGTTACAATGCAACAGAACCAATAAATACAGTAAAAAATTCACAATTAAAACAACAACAATTGCATAAGGTGATAATATACACAGATGGTGGCAATGTCCAGATATCTATACATGGTCCGATGAGGAAAGCTGGCAATATCCAGCGTCGCAACATGGCCATGCCTGTCAGTTTACGATGGTTCATTCGCTCAATTTATGATGGTTCATTCGTCAGTGGCAGCTCCTAATCCAGGGGTCCTCAAACTACAGCCCGCGGGCCACATGCGGCCCGCCGAGGACATCTATGCGGCCCGCCGAGTGTTTATGCCCGCCCCCCCGCCCGGAGCCGCCTCCTCCTCGAGGAGCGCAGCAGCAGCGCCCCCGCAGCCTCTTTCTTCCTCCAGCAGCCCTGGGCGGCAAGAGCGCCCAGGAGCTGAGGGAGGAGGAAGGGGCGAGCAGGCTGGTCGTGGGGGAGGGGCGAGCGCGGCGGCGGGGGCGAGGCAGGCTGGTGGGGGGCAGGGGGCGAATGCGGCGGCGGGGCAAGCAGGCTGGTGGGGGGGGAGCGAACGCGGCGGTGGGGCGAGCAGGCTGGTGGGGGGAGGGGGCGAACGCGGCGGTGGGGCGAGCAGGCTGGTGGGGGGGAGGGGCGAACGCGGCGGCGGCGGGGCAAGCAGGCTGGTGGGGGGAGGGGCGAATGCGGCGGCGGGGCGAGCAGGCTGGTGGGGGGGAGGGGCGAATGCGGCGGCGGGGCAAGCAGGCTGGTGGGGGGAGGGCGAATGCGGCGGCGGGGCGAGCAGGCTGGTGGGGGGAGGGGCGAATGCGGCGGCGGGGCAAGCAGGCTGGTGGGGGGGAGGGCGGACGTGGCGGCCCTCCAACGGTCTGAGGGACAGTGAACTGGCCCCCTGTTTAAAAAGTTTGAGGACCCCTGTCCTAATCGAAGGCCTGGGATCCTCCTCTGAAACAGCTGAATGCATGGTGGCAGAAGAGGAGTTTATCCAGAAGTCAGAGTGAGCCTGGCGTAGGTGCCTTTGGTGTGATTGATAATGACATCAGGTCATCAGAAAGATGCTATTCGGTGTGCGACAACCCCTGGTGTATAAGTGTAATTTTATGACAAGGGAGGGGTTGCTGTGGGAGAAACACAGTAACATAGAGCTGGAAGGGACCTCAAAGATCATCTAGGCCAACCCCTTGTACAATGCAGGGAATTCAAAACTAACCCCCCTGCTCTCCCCGTGATCCCTGCTCTATGCCCAGAGGATGGGGAAAAAACTCCAGGTTCCCCGGGGCAGTCTGGCTTGGCAGAAAATCCCTTCCTGATCCCAGACTAGTGATCGGCATTCCCCTGGGCATGTAAGAAAAGGCCCCGAGAGCCGAGCAGGGGTCCGCCCCTTCCCACCCTCCCTCCCACAATTTGCCTAAATTCCACACAGAATTGCTAACGTGGATGGATTTTCATGCACAGTTTTTAATATTTACTATGTGATCAAAGGTTCTTTGATTTAATATAATTTTAGCTTCTTCTTCTTCTTTTAGAATTGGCCGTGATATTTCTATAGGCAAGGTTTTTCTTCTTCTTTTTCTAACACTCTTCGGTTACCTCCCAGGAGTGGCGAAGGAACGGGAGGTTATGCAGAATCTTAGGAGGCATTAACGGAAGCATTGTTGTCCAGATCACGGGAGGTGGTAGTTCCGCTCTGTTCTCCTATGGTCAGGCCTCACCTGGAGTCCTGTGTCCAGTTTTGGGCATCACATTTTAGGAAGGATGTCGACAAGCTTGAGCGTGTCCAGAAGAGGGTGACCAGGATGGTGAGAGGGTTGGAATCCAGGTCTTACGAGGAAAGGCTGAAAGAGTTGGGTCTGTTTAGCCTGGGAAAGAGAAAGAAGGGACATGATTGCAGTCTTCAAGTATTTGAAGGGCTGTCATGTAGAAGATGGAGCAGATCTATTCTCTCTTGCTCCGGATTGCAAGACTAGATCTAATGGGTGGAAATTACAAGGGAGTCGTTACCGACTAGATATCAGGAGAAACTTCCTATCCGTAAGAGTGGTTGAGCAGTGGAACAGACTTCCTCGGGAGGTGGTGGATGCTCCTTCGCTGGACATTTTCAAGCAGAGGCTGGACGACCATCTTTTGGGTATGCTGTAGGGCTCTCTTTTGGCTGTGCTCCTGCAGAGTGCAGGGGTTGGACTAGATGACCTGCAAGGTCCCTTCCAACTCTAACATTCCATGATTCTATGAATTGAGACTTGAATACAGATTTATTTATTTTCATTTACCTCATTTATACCTCCTCTTTCTCCCCAATAGGGACACATGACGCTGCCTTTTACTGAATCAAGCCTTATACTGAATCAGTATTGTGTCTACTCAGGTTGGCAGCCGCTCTCCAGGGTCTTGCACGGAGGTCTTTCACAGCACCCACTGCCAGATCTTTTAATTGGGGATGCCGGGGATTGAACCTGGGACCTTCTTCATGCTAAGCAGATGGTCTGCCATTGAGTCACAGCATCCTCCCCACAGCTCTCCAGAGTCTAACACTGAGGTCTTTCACATTGCCTACTGCTCAGTCCTTTTAACTGGAGATGCCAGGGATCGAACCCGGCACCTTCTGCATGCCAAGCAGATGCTCTACCACTGAGCCACAGCCCCTCCCAATGTAGATTACAATATTCTACGCTCTACCATTCGATCCTTGCCAACAACCTGAACTGGCCCAAGCTTCCATGACAGAGTGGGGATTCGAACCTGGACCTCTCAGAACCTATTTCTTCTCACAGCGTAAGAACCAGGGCTCTTTTTGGGCAGGAATGCACAGGAACGGAGTTCCGGCTGGCTCCTGAGTTGGCCACGCCCAGCAGGAACTTATTAGCATAATAGGCCACACCCAACAGCAGAAACCCATTAGGATAGGCTACATTAGGGGTGTGTGGCCTAACATGCAAAGGAGTTCCTGCTGTAAAAGAAGCCCTGGGTTTTGACCACAAACAAGGTAAACAATAAGAAGCAAAAGGTGGGTGTGGCTGGATGACCACACTTCTGGTAACACGGGGGTGTGGCCTAATATGCTAATGAACTATGCTGTCAAGGGTGTGGCCTAATATGCTAATGAGTTCCTGCTGGGCTTTTTCTACAAAAAGAGCCCTGGTAAGAACTGAGAGTCCCGTTGCCTTTGTACCCCCTTTGATTTCATCACTCATCATCCTCATTAGAATCATAGATTTGGAAGAATTTCCTGCAGGGTCATCTAGTCCAACCCCCTACACAATGCAGGAAATTCACAAATACCTCCCCCTAGAGGGCAAAAAAAAATCCAGCCCTCCAGGATCCCTGGCCAAACTGGCCTGGGGAACAATTTCTTCCTGACCCCAAAGTGGTGATCAACATTTCCCTGGGCATGTAAGAAAGGGCCATAAAAACTAAGCACTGATGCAACCCTCCCTCTCGTGATCTGCCTAAGTTCACGGAATCAGCATTGCTGTCAGGTGGCCATCCAGCCTCTGTGTGAAAACCTCCAAAGGAGGAGAGCCCAATGCAGGTCCCTTGAACGATTCCCACGTAAGCATTTGCCGGCACAGTTCTCCAGGGCCTGCTGTTCACGATCCCACCGGCACCGGAAGAAGACGGTCGTCGCTTATGAAACCTTGCTTGTTGTAAATCACAATTTTTTTTTCTTAATCTGAACGCTAGCGCTGTATTTTCTTACACCCCACCCCCGATGTCTATGATCTTTTTCAATTGCTTCGGTTCTAAGAAGAATTAAAAAAAATAAAATAAAACCTTCTCCGCTGCCGGCTGCCAACATTACACTGATAATAACTCCTGTTATCAAATTACATTTGGAGGAGGAAACTCATTCCCGCGGCATCTCTTGTGCCTTTGCAGCCGTGGCAATGCCGTTAAGAAGCATACCGGCTTCCTTCCTAGCTTTCTGCTTCGAACCTTCGGTGCCTCGGTATCACCCAGTTTCCCCTAAGAGACTGCCTGTTTTCCCCTTTGGGGCGGTTGGTTTTGTTTTTTGCTCTCTGCAATGAATGCCACACCGTTCTGATTTCGTATGCAGAACAGATTTGTTTCTGCCGATGAGTCCGCTCGCCTGAGCGTGGCTCTCAACTGAATACAGCAGCTAAAGGGGAGGGGGAGAGACAGCCTTGGAACAGCATCTCGGTGAATAGTTTGTCTCCCCCAAAGGCCTCAGACCCTGGACTAAGCATCTGCTTCCTCAAATGGCAAATGGTGTGGTATAATGTGGCTAGCCGGTACAAGTGAAGGGAAAGAGGAAAGGCAAAATTGTGGGGAAGGAGGGGGAATCTTTTGTGCTGTCTCTCCAACTGAGGGCCAGTTTGGTGCAGTGGCAAAGGGCGCAGACTCTAATCTGGGAGAACCAGCTCGATTCCCCAGGCCTCCACATGCAGCTGCTGGGTGACCTTGGGTCAGTCACAAGTTCTCTCAGAGCTGTTCTCTCAAGGGCAGTCCTCAAAAGAGCTCTCTCAGCCCCACCTACTTCACAGGGTGTCTGTTCTAGGCAGGGTTCTTTTTGTAGCAGGAACTCCTTTGCATATTAGGCAACACACCCCTAATGTAGCCAATCCTCTAAGATAAACATATGGAGCAGAAGTCCACCAGTGGCTATTAGCCACAGGGTATAGATGGGAATCTCGGAGCTGCGGTGGCTCAAATGGTTAAGACGCTGAACTGCAGGCTGTGGAAGGTCAGTAGTTCAGCAGTTCAAGACCCGGGTGCCGCAAGACGGAGTGAGCTCCCGTCTCTAGTTCCAGCTCCTGCCAACCTAGCAGTTCGAAAGCAAGAAATTGCAAGTACATAAATAGGTACCACTTCGGTGGGAAGGTAACAGCGTTCTGTGCACCTTGGTGTTTAGTCATGCCGGCCACATGACCACGGAAACGTCTTCGGACAGCGCTGGCTCTTCGGCTTTGAAACGGAGATGAGCACCGCAACCCTAGAGTCGGATTCGACTGGCTTTCGAGCAAGGGAACCTTTACCTTTACCTTTACTATAGATGGGAACTCTCAGTCTGGGGCAGGTGATGCACTCTATTCTTGGTGCTGGAGGGGGCAGCGGTGGGAGGGCTTCTAGTGTCCTGGCCCCACTGCTGGACCTCCTGATGGCACCTGGTATATTTTGGCCGCTGTGTGACAGAGTGTTGGACTAGATGGGCCATTGGACTGATTCAACATTGGCTTCTCTTATGTTCTTATGTTTAGCTTACAGCAGCCCCTGCAAGAAGAGCTCTGTAAGTTCCTGGTTGTGGGGAGGGAAAGGGAAAGGAGTTTGTCAGCTGCTCTGAGACTCCTTTGGGTAATGAGTCTCCTCCTCCTCTTCTTCTTTTTCTTCTTCTTCTCCTCCTCCTCCTCCTCTTCTGCTTCTTCTGCTGCTGCTACTTTTCTTCTGCTGCTTCCCCTTCTCCTCCTCCTCGTCCTCCTCCTGGTCTCAAAATGCCCCCTTGAGCACAAATACACAGAACGGTGATAGTTTGATTGGTGTTTAAAAAGAGCTATGTGCAAATCACTAGTGGCATCCAAAAAACTGGGGCAAGAGTATCTTTATGCTTGCGTCATGAATACTGGCCCCTGGACAGAGAAAAGCTCCAGAGGGTGGCCATGTCCAGTTCTGAGTCCAGCAGCACCACAGAGAGCCGCAAGATTTCCATACCCTGAATCTTGCTGGATGGAGAAAAGGTTTTCTGCTTATTATATTTGCCGTTCGAAGCCTTGTGGGCTGCCTATTTCTGGGTCAAGAGTGGGTGGAGTGAGTGGGTGGAAGGAGAGGAAGATGCTGTGCTGATTGTCAGTTTGGGAAGGACCATAAAAAATTCAGAAGAGTCCTGCTGGATCAGACCAGTGATCCATCTAGTCCAGCATCCTGTTTGACACAGTGGGTGTCCAGTTCCCCAGGAGGGCAGACAACAGGGCACGGAGACCAAGGCCTTCATAAGAACACAAGAAGAGTCTTGCTGGTTCAGACCAGTGGTCCATCTTGTCCAGCATCCTGTCTCACACAGTGGCCAAGCAGTTCCTCTGGAGGGCCAACAACAGGGCAGACAGACTGAGGCCTTCATAAGAACACAAGAAGAGCCCTGCTGGATCAGACCAGTGGTCCATCTAGTCCAGCATCCTCTCTCACACAGTGGCCAAGCAGTTCCTCTGGAGGGCCAACAACAGGGCAGACAGACTGAGGCCTTCATAAGAACACAAGAAGAGCCCTGCTGGATCAGACCAGTGGTCCATCTTGTCCAGCATCCTGTCTCACACAGTGGCCAAGCAGTTCCTCTGGAGGGCCAACAACAGGGCAGACAGACTGAGGCCTTCATAAGAACACAAGAAGAGCCCTGCTGGATCAGACCAGTGGTCCATCTAGTCCAGCATCCTGTCTCACACAGTGGCCAAGCAGTTCCTCTGGAGGGCCAACAACAGTGCAGACAGACTGAGGCCTTCATAAGAACACAAGAAGAGCCCTGCTGGATCAGACCAGTGGTCCATCTTGTCCAGCATCCTGTCTCACACAGTGGCCAAGCAGTTCCTCTGGAGGGCCAACAACAGGGCAGACAGACTGAGGCCTTCATAAGAACACAAGAAGAGCCCTGCTGGATCAGACCAGTGGTCCATCTAGTCCAGCATCCTCTCTCACACAGTGGCCAAGCAGTACCTCTGGAGGGCCAACAACAGGGCAGACAGACTGAGGCCTTCATAAGAACACAAGAAGAGCCCTGCTGGATCAGACCAGTGGTCCACCTAGTCCAGCATCCTCTCTCACACAGTGGCCAAGCAGTTCCTCTGGAGGGCCAACAACAGGGCAGACAGACTGAGGCCTTCATAAGAACACAAGAAGAGCCCTGCTGGATCAGACCAGTGGTCCATCTTGTCCAGCATCCTGTCTCACACAGTGGCCAAGCAGTTCCTCTGGAGGGCCAACAACAGGGCAGACAGACTGAGGCCTTCATAAGAACACAAGAAGAGCCCTGCTGGATCAGACCAGTGGTCCATCTTGTCCAGCATCCTCTCTCACACAGTGGCCAAGCAGTTCCTCTGGAGGGCCAACAACAGGGCAGACAGACTGAGGCCTTCATAAGAACACAAGAAGAGCCCTGCTGGATCAGACCAGTTGTCCATCTAGTCCAGCATCCTGTCTCACACAGTGGCCAAGCAGTTCCTCTGGAGGGCCAAAAACAGGGCAGACAGACTGAGGCCTTCATAAGAATACAAGAAGAGCCCTGCTGGATCAGACCAGTTGTCCATCTAGTCCAGCATCCTCTCTCACACAGTGGCCAAGCAGTTCCTCTGGAGGGCCAAAAACAGGGCAGACTGACTGAGGCCTTCATAAGAACACAAGAAGAGCCCTGCTGGATCAGACCAGTGGTCCATCTTGTCCAGCATCCTGTCTCACACAGTGGCCAAGCAGTTCCTCTGGAGGGCCAACAACAGGGCAGACAGACTGAGGCCTTCATAAGAACACAAGAAGAGCCCTGCTGGATCAGACCAGTGGTCCATCTTGTCCAGCATCCTGTCTCACACAGTGGCCAAGCAGTTCCTCTGGAGGGCCAACAACAGGGCAGACAGACTGAGGCCTTCATAAGAACACAAGAAGAGCCCTGCTGGATCAGACCAGTGGTCCATCTTGTCCAGCATCCTGTCTCACACAGTGGCCAAGCAGTTCCTCTGGAGGGCCAACAACAGGGCAGACAGACTGAGGCCTTCATAAGAACACAAGAAGAGCCCTGCTGGATCAGACCAGTGGTCCATCTTGTCCAGCATCCTGTCTCACACAGTGGCCAAGCAGTTCCTCTGGAGGGCCAACAACAGGGCAGACAGACTGAGGCCTTCATAAGAACACAAGAAGAGCCCTGCTGGATCAGACCAGTGGTCCATCTAGTCCAGCATCCTCTCTCACACAGTGGCCAAGCAGTTCCTCTGGAGGGCCAACAACAGGGCAGACAGACTGAGGCCTTCATAAGAACACAAGAAGAGCCCTGTTGGATCAGACCAGTGGTCCATCTTGTCCAGCATCCTGTCTCACACAGTGGCCAAGCAGTTCCTCTGGAGGGCCAACAACAGGGCAGACAGACTGAGGCCTTCATAAGAACACAAGAAGAGCCCTGCTGGATCAGACCAGTAGTCCATCTTGTCCAGCATCCTGTCTCACACAGTGGCCAAGCAGTTCCTCTGGAGGGCCAACAACAGGGCAGACAGACTGAGGCCTTCATAAGAACACAAGAAGAGCCGTGCTGGATCAGACCAGTTGTCCATCTAGTCCAGCATCCTCTCTCACACAGTGGCCAAGCAGTTCCTCTGGAGGGCCAACAACAGGGCAGACAGACTGAGGCCTTCATAAGAATACAAGAAGAGCCCTGCTGGATCAGACCAGTTGTCCATCTAGTCCAGCATCCTCTCTCACACAGTGGCCAAGCACTTCCTCTGGAGGGCCAACAACAGGGCAGACAGACTGAGGCCTTCATAAGAACACAAGAAGAGCCCTGCTGGATCAGACCAGTTGTCCATCTAGTCCAGCATCCTGTCTCACACAGTGGCCAAGCACTTCCTCTGGAGGGCCAACAACAGGGCAGACAGACTGAGGCCTTTCATAAGAACACAAGAAGAGCCCTGCTGGATCAGACCAGTGGGTCCATCTTGTCCAGCATCCTGTCTCACACAGTGGCCAAGCAGTTCCTCTGGAGGGCCAACAACAGGGCAGACAGACTGAGGCCTTCATAAGAACATCAAGAAGAGCCCTGCTGGATCAGACCAGTGGTCCATCTTGTCCAGCATCCTCTCTCACACAGTGGCCAAGCAGTTCCTCTGGAGGGCCAACAACAGGGCAGACAGACTGAAGCCTTCATAAGAACACAAGAAGAGCCCTGCTGGATCAGACCAGTGGTCCATCTTGTCCAGCATCCTCTCTCACACAGTGGCCAAGCAGTTCCTCTGGAGGGCCAACAACAGGGCAGACAGACTGAGGCCTTCATAAGAACACAAGAAGAGCCCTGCTGGATCAGACCAGTGGTCCATCTAGTCCAGCATCCTCTCTCACACAGTGGCCAAGCAGTTCCTCTGGGGGGCCAACAACAGGGCAGACAGACTGAGGCCTTCATAAGAACACAAGAAGAGCCCTGCTGGATCAGACCAGTGGTCCATCTTGTCCAGCATCCTGTCTCACACAGTGGCCAAGCAGTACCTCTGGAGGGCCAACAACAGGGCAGACAGACTGAGGCCTTCATAAGAACACAAGAAGAGCCCTGCTGGATCAGACCAGTGGTCCATCTTGTCCAGCATCCTGTCTCACACAGTGGCCAAGCAGTTCCTCTGGAGGGCCAACAACAGGGCAGACAGACTGAGGCCTTCATAAGAACACAAGAAGAGCCCTGCTGGATCAGACCAGTGGTCCATCTTGTCCAGCATCCTGTCTCACACAGTGGCCAAGCAGTACCTCTGGAGGGCCAACAACAGGGCAGACAGAATGAGGCCTTCATAAGAACACAAGAAGAGCCCTGCTGGATCAGACCAGTGGTCCATCTTGTCCAGCATCCTGTCTCACACAGTGGCCAAGCAGTTCCTCTGGAGGGCCAACAACAGGGCAGACAGACTGAGGCCTTCATAAGAACACAAGAAGAGCCCTGCTGGATCAGACCAGTGGTCCATCTTGTCCAGCATCCTGTCTCACACAGTGGCCAAGCAGTTCCTCTGGAGGGCCAACAACAGGGCAGACAGACTGAGGCCTTCATAAGAACACAAGAAGAGCCCTGCTGGATCAGACCAGTGGTCCATCTAGTCCAGCATCCTCTCTCACACAGTGGCCAAGCAGTTCCTCTGGAGGGCCAACAACAGGGCAGACAGACTGAGGCCTTCATAAGAACACAAGAAGAGCCCTGCTGGATCAGACCAGTGGTCCATCTAGTCCAGCATCCTCTCTCACACAGTGGCCAAGCAGTTCCTCTGGAGGGCCAACAACAGGGCAGACAGACTGAGGCCTTCATAAGAACACAAGAAGAGCCCTGCTGGATCAGACCAGTGGTCCATCTTGTCCAGCATCCTGTCTCACACAGTGGCCAAGCAGTACCTCTGGAGGGCCAACAACAGGGCAGACAGACTGAGGCCTTCATAAGAACACAAGAAGAGCCCTGCTGGATCAGACCAGTGGTCCATCTTGTCCAGCATCCTGTCTCACACAGTGGCCAAGCAGTTCCTCTGGAGGGCCAACAACAGGGCAGACAGACTGAGGCCTTCATAAGAACACAAGAAGAGCCCTGCTGGATCAGACCAGTGGTCCATCTTGTCCAGCATCCTGTCTCACACAGTGGCCAAGCAGTACCTCTGGAGGGCCAACAACAGGGCAGACAGACTGAGGCCTTCATAAGAACACAAGAAGAGCCCTGCTGGATCAGACCAGTGGTCCATCTTGTCGAGCATCCTGTCTCACACAGTGGCCAAGCAGTACCTCTGGAGGGCCAACAACAGGGCAGACAGACTGAGGCCTTCATAAGAACACAAGAAGAGCCCTGCTGGATCAGACCAGTGGTCCATCTTGTCCAGCATCCTGTCTCACACAGTGGCCCAGCAGTTCCTCTGGAGGGCCAACAACAGGGCAGACAGACTGAGGCCTTCATAAGAACACAAGAAGAGCCCTGCTGGATCAGACCAGTGGTCCATCTTGTCCAGCATCCTGTCTCACACAGTGGCCAAGCAGTTCCTCTGGAGGGCCAACAACAGGGCAGACAGACTGAGGCCTTCATAAGAACACAAGAAGAGCCCTGCTGGATCAGACCCCCTGGATCCCACTAGTGGTCCATCTAGACATGCATCCTGTCTCACACAGCTTCCAAACCAATAGGAATAATCCCTTGAAAATCAGAGTAGATGGCAGACCCACAGGTTCTTGTCTTGCTTCTTTGGCGAATAAATGGACAGCAGATTCAGTTAAGATGTCCTGCAGACAGTGAGGACAATGGGTTGTCGATGGGAGAGGCTGTGGCTCGGTGTTGGAACATCTCCTTGCCATGCCAAAAGGTCCCAGGATCAATCCCCGGCATCCCCAGTTAAAAGACCCAAGCTAAGTGATGGGAAAGACCTCAGCCTGAGACCCTGAAGACCGGCTGCCAGTCAGTGCAGGCAATACTGCCCTTGATGGACTGCGGTTCTGATTCAGTAGAAGGCAGCTTCATGTGTCCGGTCCTACATTCGTTGCCGCATGAATATTCATGGGGAGAAGGAAAGATCCATCCAGCTCACTGCAATTTACGGTGTCTCATTAAGTTTCCAATAACTTGAAGAAGACTAAAGTGCAAACACGGGGAAATCTCATCGTAGGCAAGCCGGGCTTTCTTTCTACTTATCAGCAGAGATTAGCGGTTGCTGATTAATAAGGTCAGGTTTCCAGTACAATGAGAGAAGTTACAGAGGCGTCTGGTTTCCCCCCACCCTTTGGCATTTATGCATCTAATACGGTTCGTTAATTACATTTCCTCTTCTTATCGGCACAGTTCAGTTAACGCTTCTTTTGTGTGGCTTGTTCTCCAGGGACCGCAACCTGGACCGACGCCCAATCCCTTTCCTTTCTCCTTCGAAACAGACGGCGAAAAGGAATACTCCAATGGGCAGGGCTTTTTTGTAGAAAAAGCCCAGCATGAACTCATTAGCATAGTAGGCCACACCCAACAGAAACTCATTAGCATATTAGGCCACACCCCGGACCGCACAGCTCATTAGCGTATTAGGCCACACACCCCATGTTACCAGAAATGTGGTCATCCAGCCATGCTTTTATTCTGTTTGCCTTGTTTGTTGTCAAAACCCAGGGCTTTTTTTTTGTAGCAGGAACTCCTTTGCATGTTAGGCCACACACCCCTAATGTAGCCAATCCTAATGAATTTCTGATGTTGGGTGTGGCCTATTATGCTAATGAGTTCCTGCTGGGCGTGGCCAACTCGGGAGCCAGTCAGAACTCCGTTCCTGTGCGTTCCTGCCCCAAAATAGCCCTGCCAATGGGGATCCACCAATCTGAGATGGCTGCTTCGTTTTTTTCTTGGCTTTGCAGTCCACCCAATAGTTACAAACCACTTTAGGGCCACCGTTATATACTGAGATCGAAGCAGCATTTCGTAACAAGTGATTTCTTTATTCCGCTCAGAACACAGCAACTCAGCCGTCGAACGAATGCAACTTTATACATTTTGGACAAGCGAGGCCACACCCCCTGGCACGGTAATGACCAATTACAATTGAGAGCTTAGGACCAATGGGATTCGTTCCCGCCGAAAGCCAGAGTCCTTTCGGATTGGTCTGTTACGCAACAGTGACCAATCCGACTGCAGGGTTTAGAATACCTGAGAGTCAATGGAGCTTGGGCCTGAAGCTCCGGTTTAGGTTACACAGCATAACATCATAAGCAAGTACGTAACAGCCGCCAACTGTGGGTTGGAAGATTTCTGGAAAGTAACACATGGAATCCACTGCCGCAAGAAATGAAGGCAGCTACTAGCACGGACGGCTTCAAGAGGGAACTGGACAAACATCTGGAGCAGAGGTCCATCAGTGGCTATTAGCCACAAGCAATGTTCCCTTTAAACTGTGGAGTCTTGTGAGCAAAAATTCTACTTTGCGAGCTACCGGTATTGAAGTTGTGAGCGAGCAATTTGGCTGCTGCATAAATTAGTCTGCTCTGGAGCCATCCTTCCTGAGTTAAGACAAAAATCTGTGAGCTGGAGGCTAAAAAACTGTGAGCTAGCTCACACTAACTCGGCTTAGAGGGAACACTGGCCACAAGGTATAGAGAGGAACTCTCGGTCTGGGGCAAGGGATGCTCTGTATTCTTGGTGCTGGGGGGGGGAACAGTGGGAGGGCTTCTAGTGTCCTGGCCCCACTGATGGACCTCCTGATGGCACCTGGTATCTTATGCTCTTATGTTGAGAGTTTGGTGTTGTGGTTAAGTGTGCAGACTCTAATCTGGGAGAACCGGGTTTGATTCCCCACTCCTCCACTTGCAGCTGCTGGATGACCTTGGGCAAGCCATAGTTCTGTCAGAGCTGTTCTCTCAAGGACAGTTTCTGTCAGAGCTCTCTCGGCCCCACCTACCTCCCAGGGTGTCTGTTGTGGGGAGGGGAAGGGAAAGGAGTTTGTCAGCCGCTGTGAGACTCTGAGTGAAAGGCAGGGTATAAATCCAATCTCCTCTTCTCTTCTTCTTATGAGATTTGGGGAGCAGGGTGGGGAAGGTGGAGTTTGGGGATGTGATCCCGTACAATCTACCCTCCCAAGCTCCCATTTTCTGCAGGGGATCTGACCTTTGTAGTCTGAATATCAGTTGTAATTCATGGAGAACTCCAGGCAGCGCCTGGAGACTGGCATGCCTAGGATTGTGGGCTAAGGACCCTGGAGAATTCCAGTGTAATAACGAGGACCATCCAGCTAAAATTAAGCACTTCTGAAGTTCTCTTGGTTTCCCTGGAAGGATTTCAGGAGCTGCTTGTTGTGTTGTTGTTCAGTCACACAGTCGAGTCCGACTCTTCGCGACCCCATGGACCAGATCACGCCAGGCCCTCCTGTCTTCCGCTGTCCGCTGAAGTTTGCTCAATTGCATGTTCGTTGCATCGATGACACTGTCTAACCATCTCATCCTTTGCCATCCCCTTCTTCTTTGACCTTTAATCTTTCCCAGCATCGGGGTCTTCTCCAGTGAGGGCTCCCTTCTCATTTGGTGGCCAAAGTATTTGAGCTTCAGCTTCAGGATCTGGCCTTCCAGGGAACAGTCAGGGTTGATTTCTTTTAGGATTGACTGATTTGATCTCCTTGCAGTCCAAGGGACTCTCAAGAGTCTTCTCCAGCACCATAGTTCAAAAGAATCTATTCTTGTTGTGATGAGAGCTTAACTAGATTCAGGTGACCACGAATGGGCGGTAGCCAGGGACACAAACTTTTTAGTCTGGGATTTGTTTATAAGAGTGGAATCGGCTGCCTAGGGAGGTGGTGAGCTCCCCCTCCCTCGCCATCTTTAAGCAGTGGCTGGACAAACCCTTGTCAGCAGTGTTCCCTCTAAGCTGAGTGAGTGTGAGCTCGCTCACAGTTTTGTAGCCTCTGGTGGCTCACACGTTTTTGTCTTAGCTCAGGAAGGATGGCTCCAGAGCAAACTATGCAATAGCCAAATCGCTCGCTCACAACTTTAATGCCAGGAGCTCACAAAGTAGAATTTTTTCTCACAAGACTCTACAGCTCAGAGGGAACACTGTCAGGGATGCTTTAGGCTGATCCTGCATTGAGCAGGGGGTTGGACTAGATGGCCTGGATGGCCCCCTTCCAACTCTGTGATCATATGATTCCAGATCTGGTGTGGTTCCATTCCTCAGTCCACAAGGACATAAGAGAAGCCAATGTTGGATCAGGCCAATGGCCCATCCAGTCCAACACTCTGTGTCACACAGTGGCCAAAAATACCAGGTGGCATCAGGAGGTCCACCAGTGGGGCCAGGACACTAGAAGGCCTCCCACTGCTGCCCCCTCCAGCACCAAGAATAGAGTGCATCACCTGCCCCAGACTGAGAGTTCCTATCTATACCTTATGGCCACTAGCCACTGATGGACCTCTGCTCCATATGCTCATCTGATTCCCTCGTGAAGATGTCCATGCTTGTAGCTGCCACCACCTCCTGTGGCAGTGAATTCCATGTTTTAATCACTCTTTGGGTGAAGAAGGACTTCCTTTTATCCGTTCTAACCCGACCGCTCAGCAATTTCATTGAGTGCCCACGAGTTCTTGTCTTGTGAGAAAGGGAGAAAAGTACTTCTCTCTCTGCCCGCTCTGTCCCATGCATACTCTTATAAACCTCGATCGTGTCACCCCTCAGCCGTCGTTTCTCCAAGCTAAAGAGCCCCAAGCGTTTTAAACTTTTAACCCTTTTGCATATCTACCACATGAAGGTTTCCACCAGGTGCTATGGAAATGTAGCAGCCAGGCCAGTACCCAAATATACCGCATAATCCTCTGCTTGGAGTTTAATGCTCTTAACTGGGTGGGACTGCACCAGATGTGTTTGACAGTCTGACCACTAGCCCATTCTCTGGCACTCAGAGCCAGTTTGGTGTAGTGGTTAAGTGCGCGGACTCTAATCTGGGAGAACCGTGTTTGATTCCCCACTCCTCCACTTGCACCTGGCTGGATGACCCTGGGTAAGCTATAGTTCTGATAAGAGCTGTTCTTGAAAAAGAGCAGTTTCTGTCAAGAGCTCTCTCAGACCCACCTACCTCACAGGGTGTCTGTTGTGGGGAGGGGAAGGGAAGGGAGTTAGTAAGCCGCTCTGAGACACCTTTAGGTAGTGAAGGGTGGGGTATAAATCCAATCTCTTCTCTTCTCTTCTTCTTCTTATTCTTCAGAGGGGGCAGCAGATCACTGCACAGCCCTTTGCTGAGTACTGATGTCTTTCGAAATGGTTCCTTAAATGTACCATTTACATGCCCATTTCTCTGAGCGATCCCTAGGTGTTTTAGGCAGGCCTGCTTTGATTTTGGTTCTTCAAGGAACATCCCACATACTTTTAGTAGCTTTATATTTTTTGGTGCATATTTTATTAGGAAAATGGTATTCCCCCCCCACACTCTTAGAGAATGCGTTAGGGTGATAATCTGAATGTATCAGTATCTGCAGGGCTTTTTTTGTAGCAGGAACTCCTTTGCAGATAAGGCTGTTATATCTTCCAGAAAAATCTGATTAACAAGTGTGAGTGTGTCTTTTATCAGAACCAGGGCTCTTTTCGTAGCAGGAACTCCTTTGCATATTAGGCCACACACCCCTGATCTAGCCAATCCTCCAAGAGCTTACAGTAGTCCCTGTCAGAAGAGCTCTATAAGCTCTTGGGGGATTGGCTACATTAGAGGTGTGTCGCCTAATATGCAAAGGAGTTCCTGCTACAAACAGAGCCCTGAATCTGATCTTGAGCAGTTTTTTTTAAAAAAAAATAGAATTCACACTGGGCTTTTTAGAAAATGAAATGTTATATGTCTGGGCTAAATAGTGCATCTGTTCATAGGTCCTTTCATCGATTCTCCCACTGAAAGGAAAAAAAAACCCAATAAAATATGGGGATGGAGATTTCCCTTTTAAATAACTCTGCACCTTATTGCTTTTGCTTCTCGTAATCTGCTCTCGGCCCAGCAACGAGGATGAATCAATCCCGTTACGAGAACAGGTTTCATAACACGTTGTCAGCTGGGGGAGGTTTGAAGTTCTCATACATCGGAAAGCGGCTTCACCTCTTGCAAGACAGTTTGATCATTCTCAGCTCGCCTGCTCTGAAGCTTGGCTTGGATTCTGCATTATGTGGAACTCTAGGAGAAATTTCCTGTACGGGGAATTCTATGAGCGGAACGGCACTGCCAAGAAAACTGTGGGTCCCACATGGCAGGAAGGAGGAGGAGGAGAAGGTGAAGGAGGAGGAGGAGGAGAGGAGGAAGCTGAGGAGGAGAAGGAGAAGAAGAAGAGGAGGAGGCGGAGGAAGGACAAGAAGGAGGAGGAGGAAAAGGAGAAGGAGGAAAAGGAGGAGGAGGTGAAGGAGAAGGAGGAGGAGGAGAAGAAGAGAAAGTGGAGGTGGAGGAGGAGGAGGAGGAGGAGGAGGAGGTGAAGGAGAAGGAGGAAGAAGAAGGACAAGAAGGAGAAGAAGGAGGAGGAGAAGAGGAGGAGGAAGAAGGACAAGAAGGAGAAGGAGGAGGAGGAGACTGGATTTATATCGTGCCCTTCACTTGGAGTCTCAGAGTGGCCTACAAACTCCTTTCTCTTCCCCTCCCCACAACAGACACCCTGTGAGGTAGAAGAAGAAGAAGAAGAAGAGATTGGATTTATACCCCGCCCTTCACTACCCAAAGGAGTCTCAGAGCAGCTGACAAACTCCTTTCTCTTCCCCTCACCCACAACAGACACCCTGTGAGGTAGAAGAAGAAGAAGAGATTGGATTTATGCCCTGCCCTTCACTACCCAAAGGAGTCTCAGAGCAGCTCACAAACTCCTTTCTCTTCCCCTCCCCACAACAGACACCCTGTGAGGTAGAAGAAGAAGAAGAAGAGATTGGATTTAAATCCCGCCCTTCACTGCCCAAAGGAGTCTCAGAGCAGCTGACAAACTCCTTTCCCTTCCCCTCCCCATAACAGACACCCTGTGTGGGGCTGAGAGAGCTCTGAGAGAAACTGCTCTTTTTCAAGAACAGCTCTGGCAGAACTATGGCTTGCCCAAGGTCATCCAGCAGCTGCATGTGGAGAAGTGGGGAATCCAACCCGGTTCTCCCAGATTACAGTCCACGCACTTAACCACTACACCAAACTGGCTCCAGTTAGTGACTGGCGATCCCCCAGGATTACAGTTGGACTCCAGGCTACAGAGATCGGTTCCCCTGGAAAAAAATGGCTGCTTATTACGGAAAACTTTATGGCAGGAATGACAAACATACGGCCCGTGGGCCGCAACTGGCCCACCCAGGGTTTTAATCCGGCCTGCGGCTATTTTCTCTCCACCCCTACCTGTCCTCGCCTTTCCGAGCTGCCTCTGAGTACCGAGAGCAGAAGGCGGGGCTGCCAAACTTCCCTCATCTTTGCTCGCTTCTCCTATGCCCATGCGAGTCTGCTAGAGTTGTTTATTTGCTGAAGTTTGCTGGCTGAAGGGGAGGGGACTTGGCTGCAAACATTATGCTTCCCAGTGGAGGCTTTTCTCTTGCATTCGTTGAGCTAAGGAGCCTGGTGGGTCTACCCCTGGCACTTCCAGTTAAAAGGACCAGGCTGTGGCTTGTTACGAGAAAGACTGGAGCCTGAGACCCAGGAGAGCCACTGCCACTCAGAGGTTGGCAACTCCGTGGGCGCCAACGCGGAAAAGGCCCTGCTCCTGCTGCTGAGTTGTGCCGCTTCGGAAGGGAAAGGGACACTCAGCAAGGCCTCCGTGGCTGATTTTAGCAGCTGGACTGGGCCGTGTGGGAAGGGAGGATCCATTGCTCAGGGCAGGGGACCCCAACCTTTTTGAGTCCGTGGGCACCCTTGGAGTTCTGATTTGACACGGCGGGCGCAGCCACAAAAATGGCTGCCACAAAATGGCTGCCACGTGAGGTGGAGCCAGGCACAAAAATGGCGGCTGCAGCTTCCCTTCAGTCACACAGTGCAGATCCGGGTACTGTGATGGGCGGCTACCATCCAAATAATGTTTTTAAGAGCCTGCACAGCCAATTAAATCTCTACTGACAAAGAAGAAGAAGGAGAAGGAGAAGAAGAGGAGGAGGAGGAGGAGGAGGAGGAGGAGGAGGAGGAGAAGAAGAAGAAGAAGAAGAAGAAGAAGAAGAAGAAGAAGAAGAAGAAGAAGAAGAAGAAGAAGAAGAAGAAGAACGAAAGGAGGAGGAGGAGGAGTTGGATTGCTACCCCGTCCCTCACTCAGAGTCTCAGAGTGGCTTACAATCTCCTTTCCCTTCCTCTCCCCACAACAGACACCCTGAGAGGAAGGTGGGGCTGAGAGAGCTCTTTTGAGAACTGCTCTTGAGAGAACAGCTCTGAGAGAACTGTGACTGACTCAAGGTCACCCAGCTGGCTGCACATGGAGGAGTGGGGAATCAAACTCGGTTCTCCCAGATTAGAGTCTGCCACTCTTAACCTCTGCGCCAAACTGGCTGTCTCCCGCTATGACAACTGACCTCCAGATGACAGAGATCACCTGACCCAGAGGAAATGGTCGCTTTGAAAGGGGGACTCTGCGGCCTCACACCCTGCTGAGATCCCTCCCCTCCTGAAGCCCCGCCCTCCTCAGGCTCCACCCTCAAAATCTCCAGGTGTTTCTCAGCTGGCTCCCCTATTGGCCTGTCAGAAGCCTTGCTCGGCAAAACCCTCACCTGGTCAACCCAACTTCTAAATGTTGGAAATGTATGGGTTGCAAGGTTTAGATTCCAGTCATTATAGGGTTAACTTGTTGTTCACTTCAGTGCTATTGTTTAGACTGACCTGGAAGGGAAACTTGGCTCAGAGCCAATGGGAAGATAGCCCAGGGGGAAATCTAAGTCTGTTTACTAGCAATCATCGGTTCCTGTGTTCAGGTGACTTCCTTCTAGGGGTCAAGAAGGAGGAGGATTCTCCATTATTGCAGTTTTGTTGTGTGACCATGCATTGTAGCAGTAAGATGTGACAATGTAGCTCTAGATATGTTTGTTATTTTGTAGGTTTCTCGTGGACTTCTAAATGTTGGAAATGTATGGGTTGCAAGGTTTAGATTCCAGTCATTATAGGGTTAACTTGTTGTTCACTTCAGTGTTATTGTTTAGACTGACCTGGAAGGAAAATTTGGCTCAGAGCCAATGGGAAGATAGCCCGGGGGAAATCTAAGACTGTTTACTAGCAATCATCAGTTCCTGTGTTCAAGTGACTTCCTTCTAGGGGTCAAGAAGGAGGAGGATTCTCCATTATTGCAGTTTTGTTGTGTGACCATGCTTTGTAGCAGTAAGATGTGACAATGTAGCTCTAGATATGTTTGTTATTTTGTAGGTTTCCTGTGTACCTTTTACCCTTAAGAAATAAAGCTTTTTAAACAGAAAGAAATGTCTCCTCTCCAGTGAAGCAAAGGTCCATTGCAAACTTTGAGTGTTTAAGTATTTTGACTATTTTCCCTAACACTAAAAACACTTGGCGAGCGCCAGAAATGCTGTTATCAGGCACCGGGCTTCACACTGCGGACTGCAGGCTCAATAAATGGCAGGATACATGCCCTCGTGGGTATTTCTGCAATGAAAGCATTGCGGAAGCATCATCCAGAAGAATTTCAGCTGTGAGTTTTTCCCCCGAGCATAAAAGTGCGCAGGTAGAGCCTAACTCTCAAGGTCAGACTGCTCACCTTAATCCCTCGGGGACAGCAATTACCTCCCGCAACCCATTCCACATCACTGACGGCAAATAAGTTTGGACGAGCAAGCTTAAAGGATATCCACAATATCCGACCAACCAGTTGTATTAGAACCCTGGGAGGTGCCAGTCTTAATATAAAGCTCAATGTGAGATACATTTTCAAGCAGCAAAGTCGATGAGTCATACTTGCGACGCGGGATTTTTCTCCTTCTTCCCTGTTTGCTTTTCCGCAGGGCCGAGGATAAAACAAAGAAGGCTTTTTCGGCTTGCTTATCCCCGTCGGCTCGATTTATGCATGCGCCGAACGGTTCCTCCGCAAAATGTTGACTGCAGTTCTGAGCTAGCGTGAGACGTCTTTCCAAAAAAAAAAAAAAAAATCCATCAGGGGAAAATAAGAGAATGTAAGAACTGCCTTCCTGGATCGGATCAAATGCCCGTCTTGTCCAGCATTTTGATACAAACAGCCATTAGCCAGATGCTCTGCAGAGCTCCCAAGCTGGGCACGGAAACATACAGCCTACCAACGCTTTGTTCTTGGCATCTGGCACTCAGGGGTATATTGCCTTTGAACACAGAACATAGAACGTGGACCTGTCAGATCAGCAGGAGGCGAATTCTGTGAGCTGGCACTAAGATCAGGAGGAGGAGGAGGAAGAAGAAGAAGAGGAGGAAGAAGAAGAAGAAGAAGAAGAAGAAGAAGAAGAAGAAGAAGAAGAAGAAGAAGAAGAAGAAGAAGAAGAAGAAGAAGAAGAAGAAGAGGAGGAGGAGGAAGAAGAGGAGGAGGAGGAGGAGGAGGAGGAGGAGGAGGAGGAGGAGGAGGAGGAGGAGGAGATTGGAATTATACCTATCCTTCACTGAAGGAGTCTCAGAGTGGCTTACAAACTCCTTTCCCTTCCCCTCCCCTCAACAGACACCCTGTGAGGTAAAAGAAGAAGAAGAGATTGGATTTATATTCTGCCCTTCACTACCCAAAGGAGTCTCAGAGCAGCTGACCAATCTCCTTTCCCTCCCCCTCCCCACAACAGACACCCTGTGAGGTAGGTAGGGTGGATAGAGCTCTTTCGAGGACTGTTCTTGAGAGAACAGCTCCGAGAGAACTTGTGACTGACCCAAGGTCACACCAGCAGCTGCATGTGGAGGAGTGGGGAATCAAGCCCGGTTCTCCCTGATTAGAGTCCGTGCTCCTAATCGCTACACCAAACAGGAGAAAAGTTACAAAAAACGGGGCAGAATTATTGCCAGGCAAAAATCACAAAGGAAAAAAGCCATCCGGAAAGCCACAAAGGTCCCTGATACGAGGGCCTTAATTGAGATCCTACTCCATCACTCTGCCTGATCCTGCTAGCCCAGCCTCATCCCACTATCGGATGAGGGATCAATTCCAACATCCAACAGTCACTTCAAGGCTGCTCAGCTTCTGTGCAGGGCCTAATATGCTGTCTGTTGGAGTTCCGCCCCCTCAACAGCAATTGGTGCCTGTTTTCCCTCCGTTTCCCCTCTGGTCCAATCACCGGGCTTGAAGGGTGTTTGGTAGGGTTGCCAGATTTTGAGAAGCAAAAAAAGAGGCCATCTTTCCCGACTGACTACTTCAAAGAAGTGATCCCTATGACAAATCTCATTTTAAATAACCCCCTTTCTATTTATTTTAAAGACCCCCTTCTATTGAGAGCCGGTTTGGTGTAGTGGTTAAGTGCACGGACACTCATCTGGGAGAATCGGGTTTGATTCCCTGCTTCTCCACTTGCATCTGCTGGATGACCTTGTGCAAGCCATAGTTCTGACAAGAGCTGTCCTTGAAAAAGAGCATTTTCTGTCAGAGCTCTCTCAGCCTCACCTACCTCACGGGGTGTCTGTTGTGGGGAGGGGAAGGGAAAGGAGTTTGTCAGCCACTCGGAGACTCCTTTGGGTAGTGAAGGGCGGGGTATAAATCCAGTCTCTTCCCCTTCTTCTACATCACAGGGAGTCTGTTGTTGTGGGGAGGGGAAGGGAAAGGAGTTTGTAAGCCGCTCTGAGACTCCCTTGGGTAGTGAAGGGCAGGGTATAAATCCAATCTCTTATTCTTCTTAAACTGCGATAATTGCTACCAACTAGGAATGTTCCTAACCTTCCAACCCCAAAAAGGACATTTTCATCCTTTTTTTTTTTTTAAAGAGCCCAAAAGTGGACAGACACCAAAAAACAGAGGACATGTCCCCTGAATAGACTGCCAGGGAGAGGGAAGGAGGGAAAGATGAAGACAGATAAAGACAGGTTGGGTGGTGGTGAGCAGTGTTCCCTCTATGCTGAGTTAGTGTGAGCTAGTTCACAGTTTTTCAGCCTCCGGCTCACACATTTTTGTCTTAGCTCAGGAAGGAGGGCTCCAGAGCAGACTAATTTAGGCAGTAGCCAAATCGCTCGCTCATAACTTTAATGCCAGTAGTTCATAGAATCATAGAATCATAGAACGTTAGAGCTGGAAGGGACCTTGCAGGTCATCTAGTCCAACCCCCTGCACTCTGCAGGAGCATAGCCGAAAGAGAGCCCTACATGCCTACAACATACCCGAAAGATGGCTGTCCAGTCTCCACTTCAAAATGTCCAGCGAAGGAGCATCCACGACCTTCCGAGGCAGGCTGTCACAGTGCTCAACCACTCGTACGGGAGTGGTTCACAAAGTAGATTTTTTGCTCACAAGACTCCACAGCTTAGAGGGAGCGTTGGCGGTGAGTAGAAAGGAGTGAATGAAGCAGGGAAAGGGGAAAGGCCGGGGAGACTTTTGGGGGTGGGGAAGGAAACAGTGGGGAAGGTGGGAAATGAGATGCCCGCTGTAAGTCCCTGCGGGTCCCCACTTGTTATACCTATTACAACTGTGAACTCACGTTGTTTTGGAATAGAATCAGCTCAGTATTTATATCACTTTTCCTCAGGGAGTGTTTGGGGGAAACTTGACTGGCTTTTGGAGAGCATTCTTAGAATATTGGTGCATAGTCTCAGGACTGGGGCATGGATGCTAATGGCAGCACACTCAGGGCCATTACCATATCGCCTCCTAGGAATGGTCATTTGCTGTCGCTTGCCCTGTCCTCACCTCACAGTACCAGTCACTTAGAGATTCAGTTGCCCTATATTCCCAAATGAGGGGCTGTGGTGGCTCAGAGGTTAAGACGCTGAGCTGCAGGCTGGAAGGTCAGTAGTTCAGCAGTTCGAGACCCAGGTGCTGCATGACGGAGTGAGCTCCCATCTCTGGTTCCAGCTCCTGCCAACCTAGCAGTTTGAAAGCGAGACATTGCAGTTAGATAAATAGGTGCCGCTTCGGTGGGAAGGTAACAGCGTTCCGTGCACCTCGGCATCTAGTCATGCCAGCCACATGACCACAGAAACGTCTTCAGACAGCGCTGGCTCTTTGGCTTGGAAACGGAGATGAGCATTGCCCCCTAGAGTCAGATTCGACTGGCTTTCGAGTGCGGGAAACCTTTTCCTTTACTATATTCCCAAATAGACACAGGCAGGCAGGAAAGAAAGTTTTAGTTGTAGATGAAAGACGACAGCCACGTAAAACACGTGCCGGAACCAATCAAAATCATCAGTTCGAAGAGGATAAATATCCTTGGTACAAAAGGTTGTTTAGTTGAATACTCTGGTGAGGTGGCTCATTGCAATCAAAGAAGAGTTTCGCCCACAGTGAGAGGTTAACTTTAATGATTTTTTTGGGGGGGGGAGAAAGAACCCACAAAGCCGCTTAAATGAGCGGTTCATGCTGTCTCTCAGCAATCAACAAGACTTTGAAGGGAAGAGCTGTAGCTTGGTGGTGGAAAACAGAACTCACATGAACGAGCTTGCTGGTTCAATTATTCCTTCTCTCCGTGTTTGGCTAAAGGATCTCAAGGAGCACAACGGGGAAAGAACTACTAACAGTAATAGGCTAACCATGTGGGGTTCTCCTATCTGGGTCTCACCACGAGCCTTTGAGCTAGATGAAGCAGAAAGAGAGCAATCAGCTTAGGCTCATCCAGAATCCATCCATCCATCCATCCATCCATCCATCCATCCATCTACCCTTCCTTCCTTCCTTCCTTCCTTCCTTCCTTCCTTCCTTCCTTCCTTCCTTCCTTCCTTCCTTCCTTCCCCACCCCCGAAAGCTAGTCTGGTGTAGTGGTTAGGAGCACAGAGTCTAATCTGGGAGAACCGAGTTTGATGCCCCACGCCTCCACGTGCAGCTGCTGGTGTGACCTTTGGTCAGTCACAAGTTCTTTCAGAGCTGTTCTCTCAAGGGCAGTTCTCGAGAGAGCTCTCTCAGCCCCACCTACCTCACAGGGTGTCAGTTGTGGGGAGGGGAACGGAAAGGAGATTGTAAGTCGCTCTGAGGCTCCTTCTTGATGGGGTGGTGGGCCGTGGGAGGGTGGCTGGGGTGTGATCGGGGTGGGGGTGGGCCACGGGGGGTCTCTGGGGCTTGATTGGGGGGGGGCCACGGGGGGGCCCTTTCCTGCCAGCTCCCTGTAGTGATGCTCTGTCTTCTTGGTGCTTGGGGGAGCAACACTGGAGTTCTGGCCCCACTGCTGGACCTCCTGATGGCCCCTGGTATTTTTGGCCACTGTGTGACACAGAGTGTTGGGCTGGAAGGGCCATTGGCCTGATCCAACATGGCTTCTCTAATGTGCTTATGAGAATAGGGCCAGGGCTTTCTCTGTAAATGTGTCTCTCTGCGTGGTGTGGAGGTGGCTCTCCTCTTTTGAGCTCTTAAAACACAGATGAAAATGCTCTCTTTTGGGGTTGGAAGATAAGAAACATTCCTTGTGAGTAGCAATGATCACAGCTTAAATAGTAGGGAATTTAAAATGAGATCTGCTATACTGATCACTTGTTCGAAGTCCGTCAGGAGATATGTCCTCTTTTTTGCTTTTCAAAATATGGTAACCCTAGAAGAGAGTATTTGGTGTGGGAGTGCATCAGGTACAACGTGGCTGTGTGTGAGGTAATGACCACACTTCTGGTAACATGGGGTGTGACCTAAATATGCTAATGAGTTTCTGCTGTTGGGTGTGGCCTATTATGCTAATGAGTTCCTGCTGGGCTTTTTCTACAAAAAGAGCCCCGACCACACCAGACCAGGGATCTCTGCACTCTTCAGAGCTAACTCTCTGTTTAGACTGAGTAGGCAATTTTCTTCTCTCTCTAGAAGACCTATCCCTGTTCCTTAGCCTGAATGGGCATCTTTGCCTACTTCCCAAACTTCCTTGCCAACTTCCCCCCGGTTCTCCATCTGTGTTAAACTGCTCTCAGCTAAGGCAGAAATCTGACTGAATCTCTCCTCAGCATGCAGCTCTCTCAAGACTTTCTCTGCTCAGCTGATGCTAACCAATCAGATTGCATGGAGCAGCCTGTCACTCAAGACTGTCTCCCCAGCATGCAGCTTCCAAATCTTCTTTTGCACAGCTGACCCAACCAACCAGATTGCTTGGAACAGCCTGTCACTCAAGGCTCTGAAGAATTAACCCTTCACAGTCCTTCAGCTGTTTGTACAGCACGTCTAAGCTTTTAAAAAGCACAGTCCACCACAAGGAGAGACTGCAGTGAGCATCAGGAGATATAATTGCAAAGGAAGGTCATGGAAAGGCCTGCCGAATCCTTTCATTAGTACCAACCAGGAGCAGAGCATGACAACGCTGCTTCCTTTGCAGCGAGTGTTTTTGGTGGCTCATTGGCCTTCCTGGACACACTGAAAGGTTTAGAAGAGGATCCTCTTACAGCGCAAGAACCTTGAAATAATAGCTCTGTGCCCTGAAATGTAAGCAGCCACTTTTTAGTCTTTTCACATCAAAGAAGCAGGCTGTGGTTATAGCTGCCTTATGGATGAATTGGCTTCATTTAGATAATCGTGCAATTGTTATGAGGGGCATTTAGGTTTGTGTACGGAAATGCTGTTCTACATAATGCCATACTCTTACACGTCGTTGATGCTGCATAATTTGTGTTATTATATCTCCACTTTTGTAGCTGGTGTTCCGCGGAAGAGCGGCTGGTACTAAAACGGCACTGGGATAATTCCGGTGCATTGTCAGCGGGGAAAGAACCCCTGCATTATAGCACTTTTTCTGAGTTCCCGTTAACAATGGCTGGACTCTTCTGGGCTCAGTTCAGAGTTGGGCTCAACTAACCAAAGATTTTCTGGAAAAATGAGAATGTGCCAGTGTTTGGGGAGAGAAGGGATCTCAGTAGTATACAATGCCATAGAGTCCACCCTCCAAAGTAGGGTTCCAGTTTGGTGTAGTGGTTAGGAGTGCGGACTCTAATCTAGGAGAACCAGGTTTGATTCCCCACTCTTCCACATGCAGCTGCTGGTGTGACCTTGAGTCAGTTACAAGTTCTCTCAGAGCTGTTCTCTCAGTAGCAGTCCTTGAAAGAGCTCTCTCAGCCTCGCCTACCTCACAGGGTGCCTGTTGTGGGGAGGGGGAAGGGAAAGGAGATTGTCAGCCACTCTGAGACTCCAAGTGAAGGGCGGGGTATAAATCCAATCTCTTCTTCCTCCATCACCTGTTCCTCCTCCTCCTTCCCAGGTCCCCCCTGGCCACTGGTGGGGGATGGGGGTAGTAAGGTTGCCAGATCCAAGCTGGGAAACTCCTGGAGATTTGGGGATGGAGCCTGGGGAGGACAGGGACATCAGTGAGGTACAATGCCATAGAGCCCACCCTTACAAAACATCCGTTTTCTCCAGGGGGACTGATTTCTATTGCCTTGAAGATCAATTGTCGTAGCAGGAGATCCTCAGGTCCCACCTGGAGGTTGGCAACCCTAGTTCTGAAAGGCTCAGACTCCATGTCAGAGACCACAAACTGGGACAAACCTCACTCTTCCTGGTTTGTGCCCATCCCGGCTGATGACCCTCTCTTTCCAAACCCCACCCACCCCAGGCTCTGTCACCAAGCCTCCAGGAATTTCCCAACTGGAGCTGGAAACCTTATTTGTTATGGTAGACTGGGGCACCGGGAGTATGTGTGTGGGGGGGAAATCAGTGGAAAGATCTTTTGGGGGGAAGGCGGGGGAGACAATGTTCCCTCTAAGCTGTGGAGTCTTCTGAGCAAAAATTCTACATTGTGAGCTGCCAGCATTGAAATTGTGAGCGAGCGGTTTGGCCGCTGCATAAATCAGTTTGCTCTGGAGCCCTCCTTCCTGAGCAGAGACAAGAACCTGTGAGCTGGAGGCTAAAAGACTGTGAGCTAGCTCACGCTAACTCAGCTTAGAGGGAACACTGGTGGCAGACTGGCCTGCCCCTTCAACCCTTCACCTCTTTTTCTGCTTCCTTTCCATCCCCCTTGATGAATCCTGGATGACTCTGGTTACAGATCATTGCTACCTGTTGGGGAAAATAGTCAAAAATACTTAAATACTCAGAGTTTGCAATGGATCTTTGCTTCGCTGGAGAGGAGACATTTCTTTCTTTGTAAAAAGCTTTATTTCTAAGGGGAAAAGGCACACCGGAAACCTGCAAACAAAAGAGCTAGCTAGATCTACGTTGTTACATGCTACAGCTGCAAACACATGGTCACACGACAATGGAGAATTCTCCTTCTTTGTGACCCCTAGAAGGAAATCACCTGAATACATTAACCAATCAATAACATGGACTCTTGTGGACTATTCTTGCATTGGCTGTCTGCCAGGTTTCCTTCCAGGTCAGTCTAAACAATAGTACATAAGGTAAACAAGTTAACCCTATAAGGGCTGGAATCCGGACCTTGCAACCCATACATTTCCAACACTACCGACCTAGCACGTGTATGATTCACCCAGGTCCCCCCCTTCATCCTTTAAACCCTCAGCAGTACCCCTCTTGCTGCAAGGGAGGAGCTGTTGGGATCAGCCACCGTCAGCAACATAGGTCCACTCTGCATCTGGCATTTGCTCCACATTGTCTCAGCACTCGACCTGGTTCCCCCTTGCCTCAGAATATCTGTTTTCATTGCATTGCCTCGGATCCTGGTTCCTGCGTCGGCTAGTGTCAGCTTGCCATCTATTTCGTTTTCGACGCTGGCTCCTGCATTGGTATGCAGATTTCCCTGTGTCAGTACTTGCCTCAGAGGGCCTGAGCCAAGTAATTCTTGGTGAAGTGATAAATAGAGAGGGAGAAATAGGGGCAGGGGAACTGATGAAAATCAATGAGGCCATGGCAAGTTGTCTGCTTATTGTTCCCTTGGAATTGGAAGTGGAGGAAGGAAAAGGTGCCGCTCAAAACCACATTCAGATACCCAGGGGCAGGGATTTTTTTGGAGGAAAAGCCCAGCAGGAACTCATTAGCATAATAGGCCACCCCAACAGCAGAAACTCATTGGCATATTAGGCCACAGCCCTGACAGCACAGCATATTAGCATATTAGGCCACACACCCCGTGTTACCAGAACTGTGGTCATCCAGCCACATCTGCCTTTTGCTTCTTATTCTGTTTACCTTGTTTGTTGTCAAAACCCCAGGGCTTTTTTGATAGCAGGAACTCCTTTGCATGTTAGGCCACACAGCACTAATGTAGCCAATCCTAATGAGTTTCTGCTGTTGGGTGTGGCCTGTTATGCTAATGAGTTCCTGCTGGGTGTGGCCAACTCGGGAGCCAGCCAGAACTCCGTTTCTGTGCGTTCCTGCCTGTCAGAAAGCCATCCATGATTCTTTAGGTTGCCAGACATACTGTATTCATTGTTTATTGTTTTGTCTCTTGCTTCTGCGCTTGCGCTTAGTTTGCCAGCTGCAACTGTGGGAGAGTGCTTTTTTGCCGCCTCCTGTCATCGCAGTGGCCTTGGCAAGAAGGCTTCGGAGCATTCCTCTGTCTGGGGAATTTTCAAGTTCAACGTGACTAGACGGTGTGGGGGGGTAGTTCTCCCGGTCATTAACACTCCCGCTGGGAGTTTTCCCCCGTGCGCGCTAAAAGTTCATTTGCTAGTTTGGCTTTGCATCATACTATAATAGTGCCTAGCTGGTCCTACGTGGGCATTCCTGACAATAGAACTATTACTGTGGGCAACATCCTTGTAATTCAGTAAAGCATATCTTTATCTGAAGAACGCCTGGACTTACTTACTATTGAGCCTGACACTGCCCCAAAATAGCCCTGCCCAGGGGCAACGCTGTACTGACTGCAAAGTCACCCCTGAATGGTCATAAACCTATGTAGAAGTTACCATAAAACCTGATGATCAAAGAAAGTGAAGGCGGCAGGCAGTGTAGAGGGAGATTAACCTCCCGACGTGGCTGTGGAAAAACTGTGAGAAAACGGATGGGGGCAGAATCAGCCAAACCCGGAGCAGGGGTGAACCCCAGACTTTTATTTTAAGAATTTCATTCGAAGTAGTAAAGTCAACTGATACTAAAAGATCCTAATAGCCGCCATGAAAAGAAAGGCATCCCAGAAGACAGACGGTGTTGTGCATAACATCAAGTCAGGGCATCTCTAAGATGCAGGGTTTGGCCACAAGGCCTTGGAACGGGCAGCTCTTCTCTGTCAACTGTACAGTCCACCGCAGCTGGTCGACGGGCCCTGGGAAAAGCGAAACGCTGCAGCTGTCGGGCTCCGCAGAGAGAGTGACGAGATTTTAGTAAAAAAGCAAACAGACAAATAAACGGCTACCCAGCTGCTAGGTTGCCAGGTGAGGAAAAGCAATTTTTTAAAAAATCCTTAACCTTCTGTATTGAACTTATCCCCTTTCCCAACTTCTAGAAAGCCACAGCACCATACAGAATTCGATAACACCATCTATGGATTGTTTTGTTTAAATCGTTTCGCTGTTGGGAGTTGTTTTCATAGAATCCTAGACTCGCAGAATTGGAAGGGACCCTAAAGGTAAAGGTAAAGGTTCCCTTGCTTGAAAGCCAGTCGAATCCGACTCGAGGGTTGTGGTGCTCATCTCCGTTTCAAAGCCGAAGAGCCAGCGCTGTCCGAAGACGTTTCCGTGGTCATGTGGCAGGCATGACTAAACACCAAGGCACATGGAACGCTGTTACCTTCCCACCAAAGTGGTACCTATTTATCTACTTGCAATTTCTTGCTTTCGAACTGCTAGGTTGGCAGGAGCTGGAACCAGAGACGGGAGCTCACTCCGTCTTGCGGTACCTGGGTCTCGAACTGCTGAACTACTGACCTTCCACAGCCTGCAGTTCAGTGTCTTAACCACTTGAGCCACTGAATCCAACCCCCTGCTCCGTGTAGGCTCAGCCTAGAGCATCCCTGTTATGTATAAAGATGGCTGCGACCGCGTGCGCCTGGCCATGCCGTCTTATGGACCCACAGACAATGTTCCCTCTAAGCTGTGAAGCCTTGTGGGCAAAAATTCGACTCTGTGAGCTAACAGCATTAAAGTTGTGAGCGAGAGATTTGGCTAATGCATGAATTAGTTTGCTCCAGAGCCATCCTTCCTGAGCGAAGGCAAAAATCTGTGAGCCGGAGGCTAAAGAACTGTGAGCTAGCTCGCAATATCTCAGCTTAGAGGGAACATTGCCCACAGACCTTCAGTCCTAAAACAATAGCCACTGCGGATCCTAGCGTGGACCAATGGGAGCGCTAGGATCCTGAAGGGAACCTATAGTGACCTGGGCCATGTATATAGAACCTATCACGGGAATTGGGGCTGTGTTGGGTGTGAATGTGCACACACATATAAGCCAACCCCGTACCGGCTATTTGATCTTCTATTCTGATGTAACCTAATAAACGTGAGCTGATTTCACCATGCCGAGTCTCAGACCTCAGTACTTTTCAATCCCTGACAAGTGTTTGTCTAGCCGCTGCTTAAAGACTGCCAGGGAGGGGGAGCTCACCACCTCCCTAGACAGCTGATTCTACTGTTGAAGAACTCTGCTGGTAAAGAAGTTTTTCCTAAGATCCAGCAGGTACCTTCGTGCCCTCAATTTAAACCAATTATTTAAAGCCATAGTTCTGCCAGAGCTGTTTCTGAAAGAGCACTTTCTGTCAAGAGCTCTCTCAGCCCCACCTACCTCACAGGGTGTCTGTTGTGGGGAGGGGAAGGGAAAGGAGTTTGTCAGCCGCTCTGAGACTCCTTTGGGTAGTGAAGGGCGGGGTATAAATCCAATCTCCTCTTCTTCTTCTTCTTCTTCTTCTTCTTCTTCTTCTTCTTCTTCTTCTTCTTCTTCTTCTTCTTCTTCTTCTTCTTCTTCTTCTTCTTCTTCTTCTACCTCACAGGGTGTCTGTTGAGGGAAGGGGAAGGGAAAGGAGTTTAGCTGCTCTGAGACTCCTTTGGGTAGTGAAGGGCGGGGTATAAATCCAATCTCTTCTTCTTCTTCTTCTACCTCACAGGGTGTCTGCTGTGGGGAAGGGAAAGGAGTTTGTAAGCCGCTCTGAGACTCCTTTGGGTAGTGAAGGGCCGGGTATACATCCAACCTCTTCCTCTTCTTCTACCTCACAGGGTGTCTGTTGTGGGGAGGGGAAGGGAAAGGAGTTTGTGAGCCGCTCCTGGACTCCTTTGGGTAGTGAAGGGCAGGGTATAAATCCAATCTCTTCTTCTTCTTCTTCTACCTCACAGGGTGTCTGTTCTGGGGAGGGGAAGGGAAGGGAGTTTGTCAGCTGCTCTGAGACTCCTTTGGGTAGTGAAGGGCGGGGTATAAATCCAATCTCTTCTTCTTCTATTATTGCACGTCCTCTCCTCTGGTGCCCGCAGGAACAGCTCCCTGCCCTCCTCTAAGTGTCTTGATGTATTTTATCCTTTTGTTCATTGCTCAGAGCCCTGAGAGCTCAGGAATGCAGCAATCTGTATATTGAATTTAAAAATAAACACATAATAAATTACATAACTTACATGCCCCTTCATCTGTTGTCCTCTGGTTCAGGCTGGTATGGCCCATGCATGAAGGCATACATCCCAATGCTCAGGGCTATTTTTGGGCAGGAACGCACAGGGACGGAGTTCCGGCTGGCTCCCGAGTTGGCCACGCCCAGCAGGAACTCATTAGCATAATAGGCCACACCCAACAGCAGAAATTCATTAGGACTGGCCACATTAGGGGTGTGTGGCCTAACATGCAAAGGAGTTCCTGCTGTAAAAAGAGCCCTGGTTGACAACAAACAAGGTAAACAGAATAAGAAGCAAAAGGTGGGTGTGGCTGGATGACCATACTTCTGGTAACATGGGGGTGTGGCCTAATAGGCTAATGAGCTGCACTATCAGGGGCATGGCCTAATATGCTAATGAGTTCCTGCTGTTGGGTGTGACCTATTATGCTAATAAGTTCCTGCTGGGCTTTTTCTACAAAAAAGGCCCTGCCAATGGTAGCACCTACTCTGCTGACCAATTCCAGGAAAATGCACCTTTGCCTTCCTGTGAGAAGAAGCTTATACATTTTTACAAAGTTCTTGCCCCACCCGGCTAGGGTGGCTAGCTCTGGGTAGAGAAATTCCTTGAGGTTTTGTGTGTGGAGCCTGGGGGAGGGGGGGTTCGGATGGGAGGGTCTTCAGGGGAGTACAATGTCATTGAGTCCACCCTCCAAAGCAGCCATTTTCTCCAGGGGGACTGAACCCTGTTGTCTGGAGATCAGTTGCAATATCAGGAGATCTCCAGGCCCCACCTGGGGGTTGGCAACCTTACCTTCCAGGAGTCCCAACTGCTCTCCCGGCTACGGAGGTCAGTTCCCCTGGTGAAAATTGCTGCTTTGGAGGGTGGAGTCTATGACTTTTAAGGATGACAACCTCCAGATTGGACTTAGGGATCTTCACAAGGGGGTACAATGTCATTGAGTCCGCCCTCATCTCCATCACTGAGTCCATCGTTACAGCTCATCTCCAGGCTGCAGAAATCAGTTCACCTGGGGGAAAATGGATGCTTTGGAGGGTGGGGTCTATGGGATATCAGAGATGCTAGGAGAAGTCCCTCCCCAAATTCCTCCCTCCACAGTCCCTGCCCCCAGATCTCCAGGAATTTCCCAGGCCAAAATTTTGCAACCTCATTCACAGGGCATTTTCGGGCTCAGGCCTAATGAACTGCTGCTGATTGTGTGTGGGGGGATGGGGGGAAGTGCATACTTGGGCACCAGTTTCACCGCCACCTCTCCACCCCAGACAATCCTGGGATTTTGTACTTAGCTGAGAATACTGAGAATCCAGTCGTTATGGTCTCTCCCTATTAAAGCCATTTGAAGTCTATGCATTGTAACTTTTGAGCTGGGATGATGATGATGATGATGATGATTTGGACTCTTTTTGTAGCAGGAACTCCTTTGCATATTAGGCCACACACCCCTGATGCAGCCAATCCTCCAAGAGCTTACAGTAGCCCTATAAGAAGAGCTCTGTAAGCTCTTGGAAGATTGGCTACATTAGGGGGTGTGTCACCTAATATGCAGAGGAGGTCCTGCTACAAAAAGAGCCCTGAGACGATGATGATGACGATGACAGTGTCTGCTTGAACTGACTATAAAGAACATCACGATAGAGTTGCAGCTATCTTGCACTGGAATCTTTGCAAAAAGTATGGGTTACCATCAGCCAGAAATGAATGGGAGCACAAACCAGACAAGATCATTGAGAATGATGTAACAAAGAGTCTTTGGGACTTTGGATTAGAAATGAATAAACACCTAGAGTGTAACACCCCTGATATCATAATTGTAGGGGGAGGACATGAGAAATAGGATTGGATCATTGACACTGCAATCCCAGGAGAAAGCAGAATGGAACAGGAAGAACAGGAGAAGATCACAAATACCAAGACCTTCCAATAGAGTTAAGAGCGCCTCTGGGAGAAGAAGGTCACTATCGTGCCAGTTGTCATTGGAGCCCTTGGAGCAGTGCCTACTAGATGTCTCAAGGAACACCTGGACATTCTGGGCACTGATCAAATAACACCAGCTCAGTTCCAGAAGACAGTGTTGATTGGAATAGCAAGAATCCTGTGAAGGTACATATGCAATTCCCCAAAACTTGGTGAGATCTCGAATTGCAGAACACCATCTTCCAGTCAAATATCTGGCTGTGAGAACTGATGATAGCGGTGGAGGTGGTGCCACTGCTGTAATAATCCACAATCGCACCACAGCTTTCCAAGTACAGAATTTTATTTCTCTTAAAGCACAAGTATCTGCCAAGGAAAACGGCCATATTTGCACAGGAACAGTCACAAAGCTCGATTGTATCTATGTCACAAACATTTCAATAAATAAGAAGATTGTATTTCTACCAGCCCGCCAATCGTGGCCCTTTTAATTTCATAGGCACAGAGCAATAAAGCTATAGAATTGTTTTCATCGTCTCGATGCTGCTCCTCTTCAAACATTCAGAGCTCAGCCATCTGAATTTCCCATATGCCCACTGTAAATGCTACCTAAATGTCACCAGAGCTGGTGGATTTGAAATTCAAATAGAGTATTTAAGCAACAGAGCATACAGATAAAAACATATGTATATATATAAAACCAAATGCCTCCATCTTTGTTTGTTTTGTGTTTCTAAATAAAGAAATAATTTTCTCTCATTCATCACAATGAGCTCAAGCTAGGGCACAAGAGGTTGTCTTACTTTGTTCTCCCAGCAACCCTGTGAGGTAGATATGGACTCGAACCCAGATCTCTCTAATCAAAGTCCATTGCAGTGTTCACTATCATATACCAGCTTTCTAAAGGTTTAAAGCAAGACCGTATTGGTACTTTCAGTGACTGAAATGTTCCTTAGACAGAATAAAATTGGGTAGAAAATGTATCTTTGAATTCTCCTAAAATCAAATCTATACTGTTTCCAATCCTGTGAAAGTTTAGACGTTTTAGATATTAATGCCAATGGAAGAAATTTAAGTATTTGTCTAACTTTTTTCTTGTGAAACCCTAGGGCTCTGAAAGCACTTAACTTTGGCTGAATACCTAAGCTCACCTGTTAAATGTTCGTGGGTACAGAAGCTTTAGAAGAGAAAGAAATGATTTGGCAAATTATTATTGATTCTAGGACTCTCCATGGAGGTTTTCAGCCCTAGTTCAGTTAAAGAGAGGGCCTGCTGACCATTTTTCTCCTCACCTTGACACAGAGAGTCCTCCATCTTTCTGTGTTATACCTCTGAGGATGCCAGTCACAGCTGCTGGCGAAATGTCAGGTCCTACAATGCCAAGACCATGGCCACACAACCCGGAAAATCTACAGCAGCTAATGAACTCCAGCCGTGAAAGCCTTCGACAACATAGAGGTGAAACGTCAGGTCCTACAATGCCAAGACCACGGCCACACAACCCGGAAAATATACAGCAATGAATGAACTCTGGCCATGAAAGCCTTCGACAACATAGAGGGCTTCTTTCTTGGATCGTTTACCTGGAAATTTTTAGTCCCATTCGGCCTTTCGTTATTAGAGATGTGCTTGCTAGCATAGTTAGGCTGAAAATGCAGATGCAATTTCAGGAGTTTTTAGCTAAATGCTAGAGCATCTCCTGGATGACCTGCCCGGTTTGATGATGTCACCTTTGGGTGATGCCACCAGGCCGGGCACATTGACCGCAGTGGAGCTCTTCAGGGGTGGGGCTTCCCCGGACAGATGGGGGGCCCTGAAATTGGGGGAAACTTCACCCCCACCAGGGGGATGGCAACCCTATGGATCTGTGCAACTGTGATTTTGATCACAGAGAGGTAGGGTTGCCAGCCTCCAGGTGGGGGCTGGAGATCTTCTGCGAATGTCACTGATCTCCAGGCCAAAGAGAGCAGATCCCTTGGAGAAACTGGCCACTCTGAAAGGTGGACTCCATGGCATGACATCCCACTGAAGTCTCTCCGCTCCCCAAACCCAGCTTTCCTCAGGCTCCACCCCCAAAATCTCCAGGCATTTCCCAACCCGGAACTGGCAGTCCTTGTTAGACGTGATCCGACTCTTCAACATGCATTCAGTTTTGCTGATCAGCGCCAGATTTCATGCCCTGCTATTAGCCCGATCTCATCAGATCTCAGAAGCTAAGGAGGTTACTATTTGGGATGGGAGACCACCAAGGAAGTCCGGGGTTGCTACGCAGAGGCAGGCAATGGCCCAACCACCTCTGAACATCTGCCCTGCCCTCTTGGAGGCTAAGAAGGGTTGGCCCTGGTTAGGACTTGGTGGGAGACCACTGAGGAAGCCCAGGGTTGCCACACAGAGGGTAGACCACTTCTGAACATCTCTTGCCTTGAAAATCCAAGGAGGTCACCATAAGTCGGCCACAACTCATAAGAACATAAGAGAAGCCAATGCTGAATCAGGCCAATGGCCCATCCAGTCCAACACTCTGTGTCACACAGTGGTCAAAAATACCAGGTGCCATCAGGAGGTCCAGCAGTGGGGCCAGGACACTAGAAGCCCTCCCACTGCTGCCCGCCCCCAGCACCAAGAATAGAGTGTATCACCTGCCCCAGACTGAGAGTTCCTATCTATACCTTGTGGCTAATAGCCACTGATGGACTTCTGCTCCATAGGTTTATCTAATTCCCTCTTGAAACTGTCCATGCTTGTAGCTGCCACTTGTAGCCGCCACCACCAACATGCGTATATATCCAGACTTCCTCCAAACAGCCTTTGGAAAAAGAATTTCAAAGTCTTCAAGGGCACGTTGTGCCCACAAATTATATTCTTTTACTATTATCTTAGAAAGGCATACCAACGTAGGTCTTAAAAAGACACAGCTTCATAGATTCTTAACAATAAACATGTAGAAACAACGCCAGTCTGGTTGATGGAAGTGTTGTCGCTTGCAAACTTCAGTACATTCACACACAACCCTCTCAAGTGTCTTTCTCAGAAGGGCCGTCAAGTATCACTGGCGCAAAGCCGTTTGCAAACTTCTGTACTCTTGGGAATGATCCCCGGTGAAGTTAATCCCTTTTGGGTCAAAGTTGTTCTCTGCTAAGTTGATTCCAGCAATCTTGACCCCAAAAGGATTAACTTCACCAGGGACCATTCCCAAGAGAAAGAGAGTACAGATTTTTGCAAACAGCTTTGTGCCGGTGATACTTGATGGCCCTTCTAAGAAAGACACTTGAGAGAATTGTATGTCAATGTGCCGAAGTTTGCAAAGGACAACAGCACCATCAACCAGACCGACGTTGTTTCTACATGGTTATGGCTATGAATCTAGGAAGGTGAGTCTTTTTAAGACCGAAGTTGGTATGTCTTTCTAAGATAATAGTAAAAAAAAAAAAATAATTCAAAGGTTCCATTATAGATCTATAATTTATTTGGTATTCATATAGCTATTCTCTATGGTAATCATTTTTGCTTTGTAGTTCTCCTGTTTTTGCTAGCAGAATATATTCTGCCTTCCTCTGGAATAGAGATCTAATCCACCTAAACAGACATCTACCCACCAGCCTGGATCTAGGAGGAGGAAGAGGAAGAACAGGAAGAAGAAGAGGAGGAGGAGATTGGACTTGTACCCCAGTGTTTTTCAACCACTGTGCTGTGGCACACTAGTGTGCCGTGAGATATTGTCTGGTGTGCCGTGGGAAAAATTCCAATTTCATCCGTAACATATGAACAATTATAAAATAAAGTATTATTATTTCATAATAAAGTAATTATAAAATAATTTTTTTGTGTTTATTTGATTCCTATTCAAGAGAATTACTTTATATATAGTCAATATAGGCACAGAGTTAAATTTTTTAGCATTTTCTAATGGTGGTGTGCCTCGTGATTTTTTTCATGAAAAAAGTGTGCCTTTGCACAAAAAGGTTGAAAAACACTGTTGTACCCCACCCTTCACTACTCAAAGGAGACTCAGAGCGGCTTACAATCTCCTTTCCCTTCCCCTCCCCGCAACAGACACCCTGGGAGGTAGGTGGGGCTAAGACAGCTCTTTCAAGAACTGCTCTTGAGGGAACAGCTCTCAGAGAACTTGTGACTGACCCAAGGTCAACCAGCAGCTGTATGTCGAGGAGTGGGGAATCAAACCTGGTTCTCCTAGATCAGAGTCCACGCACCCAGGGCTCTTTCTGTAGCAGGAGCTCCTTTGCATATTAGGCGACACACCCCTAATGTAGCCAATCCTCCAAGAGCTTACAGTAGCCCCTGTAAGAAGAGCTCTGTAAGTTCTTGGAGGATTGGCTACATTAGAAGTGTGTCACCCAGGGCTGTCTTTGTAGCAGGAACTCCTTTGCATATTAGGCGACACACCCCCTAATGTGGCCAATCCTCCAAGAGCTTACAGAGCTCTTCTTACAGGGGCTACTGTAAGCTCTTGGAGGATTGGCTACATCAGGGGTGTGTGGCCTAATATGCAAAGGAGTTCTTGCTACAAAAAGAGCCCTGCATGTACCTAACCAGTACACCAAACTGGGACACAAACGGTCCAGTTTTCGGTTCCGGAGATTTGCTATGCAATCCTGGGCAGAATTACTCCAGCGTGAGGCCACTGATTTCAGAAAGGAAATGCTGAAGTCACGGTGCTTCGTACTACACAGGTGGGGCCTTAGATCTGAAGCGGCACAACAGACGATAATAGCAGCAATGGAACTCTCAGGACTGTGACGCAGAACAATCAGAAGATGAGAGCAAGAGTCCTGGAGCACCTCGAAGACCAACAAAATCTGTGGCAGGGGACGAGCTTTCGCGTGCCACGAAGTGAGCAGGGAGTCTTTGTGAGCCGCGACGCACTGAAAGCTCCTTCCCCTGCCACGAATTTCGTTAGTCCTCAAGGTGGTACTGGAATCTTGCTCTTTTCGACTGCTGCAGACAGACGAACAGAGCAACCCCTCTGGATCTGTTCAAAAGAGTATAATTCACAGGGAGAGCCAGAAACACACCCAACCCCCAGTTTAGCCACGAATCCAATGAAACTGAGGCAGCCAGTGAAACCGATGGGCAGTAGGTTCAGGAGAGACAAAAGGAAATACTATTGTATGCAGGGAGTGATTAAAATTCGTGGTCAGAGGATGGGGTGATGGCCACGGGAATAAAAAGCTTTGAAAGGGTATTAGACATATTCATGGAGGATAAGTCTATCAATGGCTGCTAGCCATGATGGCTGCGGGGAACCTCCGCATTCAGAAGTGCTAAGCCTCTGAATCCCAGAGCCCAGAGGCAGCACTGGGGAAAGGCCTCAGCCTCTATGTGGTTGGCCCTCCAGAGGAACTGGCTGGCCTCTGTGTGAGACGGGACGCTGGACTAGCTGGATCACTGGTCGGACCTAGCAGGGCTCTTCTGATGTTCTTAGGAAGGACTCGGACTCTGTGCCCTGTCGTTGGCCCTCCAGAGGAACTGGTTGGCCGCTGTGTGAGACAGGATGCTGGACTGGATGGGCCACTGGTCTAATCCAGCAGGGCTCTTCTTATATCAATTCTTGTGAAGGCCTCGGCCTCTATGCCCTGTTGTTGGCCCTCCAGAGGAACTGGTTGGCCACTGTGTGAGACAGGAGGCTGGACTGGATGGGCCACTGGTTTAATCCAGCAGGGCTCTTCTTATAGCAATTCTTGTGAAGGCCCCGGCCTCTATGTCCTGTTGTTGGCTATCCAGAGGAACTGGTTGGCCACTGTTTGAGAAAGGAGGCTGGACTGGATGGGCCACTGGTCTAATCCAGCAGGGCTCTTCTTATATCAATTCTTTTGAAGGCCTCGGCCTCTATGTCCTGTTGTTGGCTATCCAGAGGAACTGGTTGGCCACTGTTTGAGAAAGGAGGCTGGACTGGATGGGCCACTGGTCTAATCCAGCAGGGCTCTTCTTATATCAATTCTTTTGAAGGCCCCGGCCTCTATGTCCTGTTGTTGGCCCTCCAGAGGAACTGGTTGGCCACTGTTTGAGAAAGGAGGCTGGACTGGATGGGCCACTGGTCTAATCCAGCAGGGCTCTTCTTATAGCAATTCTTGTGAAGGCCTCAGCCTCTATGTCCTGTTGTTGGCTATCCAGAGGAACTGCTTGGCCACTGTTTGAGAAAGGAGGCTGGACTGGATGGGCCACTGGTCTAATCCAGCAGGGCTCTTCTTATATCAATTCTTGTGAAGGCCTCGGCCTCTATGCCCTGTTGTTGGCCCTCCAGAGGAACTGCTTGGCCAATGTGTGAGACAGGAGGCTGGACTGGACGGGCCACTGGTCTGATCCAGCAGGGCTCTTCTTATATCAATTCTTGTGAAGGCCCTGGCCTCTATGCCCTGTTGTTGGCCCTCCAGAGGAGCTGGTTGGCCACTGTGTGAGACAGGAGGCTGGACCAGATGGGCCACTGGTCTGATCCAGCAGGGCTCTTCTGAAGTTCTTATTAATCTTATTGGGTGGCTGTGAGCCTGGTGCTATCTCTCCTACTTCGCAGGGTTGTTGTGCAGGGTTCAGGGATGAGATAGCCCTATCGACTGCAGTTAGATTACAAGTAGGCTGGCAGGGCTAAACCTGTTTTTAATACTTGTACAGTAACAGTTTTAGGTGTACTATTATCATTATTTTTACACAGTGGATCAATTGCATGGGGGGGGGCTTTCCACTCTCCCAGGGGAGTCTCCTCTTCAAGACTCTTGCGTCAAAGGAATGTGCCATCACTAGCTAAATAGATCCATGGGATCCAATAAAAACTACTACTGCTACTACCACCACCACCACTACTACTCTTACTACTACCAATACTACCACCACTATTACTACTAGTACTAATAATAATAATAATGTTACCCTGAACTCCCAGGAGAAAGCGCAAGAAATAAATCCAACAAATGCGACCATTAATTTTGGGCCTACTCTCCGGTGAGGGAATTGCTCGGTTACCGCTTGTCACCACATGTTTATCACAGCTTTGTCTTTCGCTTCACAAATTAGCAAGGAACCTTAACAGTTTACTGGCAGCGTGCCGGTACAGTTCTCGAAACAGGCTGTCCCTTTTTCTCAGCCTCTCACATAAGCGTCAAGGATTTAACATCCGCGGCACGGTCACCGCTCCCAGAGCCCCACCGGAAGAGACGAGGCCTACGGAATCTAGCAAAAGGGCAGCTTAGGCGGTACGACAGCAGGTAGGAAAGCACCCCGTCATCTGGCAGACCAACACGTGAAAGACGTTACATTATCTTCGTCGCACCAATGAACAGAAAGATTTCTACAAGAAGTCTGTACAGTCTCCGTAGGACGAAACGGAAGAGTCACTGTTCCTTTTGTTTGGGATTCACTATCCTCGGATTGGCTTCTTTTTTAAAAAAGACCCATCGGTGGGCTCCTTTTCTCGTGCTATGAAAAGAAAGTCAAGATTCCATTTTCTCAGGCACAGTAAGGAAAGATCCCGTCGCCTCGGGCACAAATCGTACACATGAATGCGTGGGAATGATGCCTCCTTTTCTCTGGCGTGTGTGTGTGGGGTGCATGTCTGGCGCCTGGTTGGTTCTGAGCTAGCGGGCTGAGAATTAGCATACATAAACAGTCTGACTCTTCTCTGACTGAAGTGTTGACATCTCCCCCACACCCCAGAATCTAATGTTTTCTTGTTTGCTATCTCAGTTTTAATTGTCCTCTTGGTCGTTTTATATCACTCTAAACTGCCCTGAGACCTGTTTCTGGGAAGGGCCATCAAGAAGAAGAAGAAGAAGAAGAAGAAGAAGAAGAAGAAGAAGAAGAAGAAGAAGAAGAAGAAGAAGAAGAAGAAGAAGAAGAAGAAGAAGAAGAAGAAGAAGAAGAAGAGGAGGAGGAGGAGGAGGAGGAGGAGGAGGAGGAGGAGGAGGAGATTGTATTGGATTGGATTGGATTGGATTGGATTTATACCCCACCCTTCAATACCGGGAAGAGTCTCAGAGCAGCTTACAATCTCCTTTCCCTTCCCCTCCCCACAACAGACACTCTGTGAAGTAGGTGGGGCTGAGAGAGCTCTGAGAGAACTGCTCTTGAGAGAACAGCTCTGAGGGAACTGTGACTGACCCATGGTCATGCCAGCAGCTGCATGTAGAGGAGTGGGGAATCAAATCCAGTTGTCCCAGTTTAGAGTCTGCGCTCTTAACCACTACACCAAACTGGCTCTCACACCAAACAAACATCCAGGGCCAGTTTTTCTAGAGGAAAGCAGTACGGGCAAGGCCTACTTAACCCTTCTCCCCCTTGCCGTTCTTCTACTGAAACTCCCTCTGGCCAGTTACGCCTTCCCATAGATGTCCGGACAGGAGCTGGGGGAGGGATCTGTGGCACAGTAACGGGCAACGGGGAAGGGGTTAAGCGTGGCCACTGCCAGCAGATGTAAAAGGGAGGAAAGCAAACAGTGGGTTGGATTCCACGGATCAGTTGCTCAAAGAGCCTCTGGCCTCTTTGTTTGTGCCAGAGGAGAGGACCAATCAGAAACTCGGGTTTCCCTAGTCAGAACCAAGCTGCACCAAGCTGCAACCCAGAAGGTGAGGTCATGTGACATCACCAAGGGGGATCTATCGGCTGGAGCAAATGTGTGGCCGATGAATGACATTTCTGCATAAGGCACCCTTGAGCATTCGCCAGCCACAGGTCTTCCCATAGGATGCTACACAGGTCTCCCATGCTTCTCATTTGCAGTCATCACATGAGGCATTGGATTGCCAACTCTGGGTTAAAAAATTTCCCAGAGCTTTGGGAGAGGTGTCCGAGCAGGGTGGGATTTCAGGAGGTGCGGAACCTCAGTGGGGCATAACGCCATAGAGGCCGCCCTCCAAAACCACTTATCCCTCCACAGGGACTAATCTCGGCCGTGTGGAAATCAGTGGTAATTCCATGACCCATCCGGACACTGGCCACCATAATTAAGGCTACTTTCCGCCCCTGCTCCCCAGAAGACAGATTCACCCCTCAAAAAACAAGAAGCAAGAAAACCAAGTTAACATCACAAACTGTTACACTGTCTAATGTTTTTTTTTTTAAAAATGTGCGCTGTGTAATTGACTTTCCTTTAGGTTTTTTATGAACCTCTGTGAATCCATTTATCCATAACAGCCGTATCAAAAAAAAAAAAATGTTTCTGATCCGAGATTTTCCCTTGAACACTTGACGTAAAAACCCATCACCTCCCTTACCATTCCTTCTGTAATGTCATTAAAACACCACCCCACCCCCACACACGTACAGACAATATTTTCATTACAGGAAGCTGGCGGGATAACAAATATGTCTCCGAATATTTGAAGCTGGGGATAAACAAGAGGAGAAAGCCGCTAGATTCACATTCCTTCACGAACAGATCGGTCACTGTTAAAAAGCAAACACTGGTCGGACCAAATGAAATCGAGTCTGGTCAACCAGGCCAATGCTCCTGTGTTCGCCTGCATGCACACAAGACCTTCGGGCTCTGCGTTTCCACCTGCCCGCGACAACACAGAAACACTTGTTCTTTGCATATTAAGACACTCGAAGTTCGTTTAATTGACTGAATGCGTCATCTCGGGTTTCCATCAGGAAACCTGCTCGGGAGCTGCACAGCAATACGAAACAGCAATTAGGCTTAAACAGCGATCTGCGTCCCTCTCCTTGGAGACACGACACGCATAAGCGCATCTGCCACAGTTTGTCGTAGGAGAGTACAGGAGGGGGAAAAAAAGTAGCAACCAAACTCGTCGTTTCTCATTCCTTCTGTGGCTGTTGCATGAAACGGTGCCTTTGTCGCCCCGATTTTATCCCTTGATTTTATTCTGGTCATGTTCACCCATGACCGTCACTGCTGCATTGCGTAAAAACCTTCCGAAGCGCATTAATCAAAGTGGCTAACATTTGTCACTGTGGTCGCTGCCGGTGCTCCGTGTAAACCTTTGCAACATCGAAGGGAGGATGTTGGTACACGTGCACCAATTCTGTTTTTTGGGGGTTTTTTATGCAACAGATCACGTACCCCAACCCCCCTTGCCTATTCTGGCGCACCGATCCATCAAAGGATGCACACTTCAAAGAGTCGAAAGCATGAAATAATGTCTCTGGGCCTCATTGTCGGTAGGCAAAAAACACATGGTTCATTTCTTCTCCTCCTCGACAAGGATTTGGGGAATTGTTCTCTCTCGCTGCCATTCTGTGCTTCGGATCCAACAACGCTCGGTTTCGGAGTGTGCCAGCAATTCCCAAGCAACTCCTTGTCAACCATCAGTGTCTGGTGATCTGTTGAAGCATCTCAAGCTGTACAAGCAATTAATATTCTCTTCTCTCGGCCTCCTTCCCCCCTTGTCACGACGGCAACCACAAAGCCCAGCAAGAGCCAAGCTTGGCAACGACTCTTCCATTCCGAGCGCTTTGTAAAGACATGGAAAGCGTACAGTGTCCGATGGCACACTGTGACAAGGTATTTAAAGAGAAGGAAATGTGTCATTCTGAGGTCCGTAGGCTCGTTTTTCTGTCCCACAAGAGTGAAGCTTCCTCCCCATGTGCCTGTGAGTCTCCATTTCTCGGTCAAAAATGCTCCTGTATCAGAGAGCCGTTATCTGCGTTAGCTCCGACGTGGGCGTCGTCGGGCTCTGCTGGCTGACAGGCACCATGGGGATTTCCACGCCTAGTCATGCTGGATTGTTAGTCCCATCTGAGTTCTTGCAGGCATAAGCCACATCCTTGGCAATGCTGCACATCCGGTTGGACATCTGGAGCTCTTTCCTAAAGGCAGATGGGAAGCAGAACTTCTTGAAGCACGTCTTGAAGTTCTCGTCCAGGAAAGCATAGAGGACTGGGTTCAAGCTGCTGTTGGCGTATCCCAGCGCAGTACAGAAGCACAAGATGGTGAGGTTGACCTCATTGTCAGTCTTGGCGCCAAGACATCGGACCAGGACGAAGATCTGAACAGGTGTCCAGCAGATAATGAAGACGGCCACCACCACGAGGACCATCCGAGTGATGCGTCGGAGATTCCTGTCTTTCTCTTTCGACCCAGAGAGGACACGGACGTTCTTCAGGCGCCTGATCATGAGGCTGTAGCAAATGGTGATGATCATGACAGGGATCATAAAGGAGAAGAGGAAGATGCAGATACCAAACACTGGGTCCCAGTAACCCACTGGGTCGGGGAGCCTGATCAGGCAGTCGATATCTGCAGAGGCGAGAAAGACAGGAAGTGTTTGGTCTCGAAAAGGACGTTGCTGTTGTTCAATTACACAACATGCCTTCCAGCCATACCCAAGATTCAAGGCTATAGTAAAATGTACTATTATCATTTAGCGCCAATGCCGGCAAGGTTTATCATCACAGTAAACAAATATCACACACGTGCTTTTATTGGAAAAATATGCAAAATTGCTTTTTATTAACCTTAAATGAGTCTGCCAGAAATAAGAACAAAAGGGGTCAAAGAGGTATTGATAATATTTATTTGTCCAATTATATTTATTTGTTTGCTAATGATCAGGGCTTTTTTTGTAGAAAAAGCCCGGCAGGAACTCATTAGCATAACAGGCCACACCCCTGACAGCACAGCTTATTAGCACATTAGGCCACACCCCCACTTTACCAGAAGTGTGACCATCCAGCCACACCCACCTATCGCTTCTTATTCTGTTTACCTTGTTTGTTGTCAAAACCCAGGGCTTTTTTTGGAGCAGGAACTCCTTTGCATGTTACACCCCTCATGTAGCCAATCCTAATGAGTTTCTGCTGTTGGGTGTGGTTTGTTATGCTAGTGAGTTCCTGCTGGGCATGGCCAACTCGAGAGCTAGCTGGAACGCCGTTCCTGTGCGTTCCTGGCCAAAAATAGCCCTGCTAATGATATTTGTTTGTCTAAGACAGAGGGGGAGAGATGTTAAAAAAGAATGAAAGAGGTGGAAAGAGAGAGAGACAGAGGAAGGAAGGCAGGAAGGCAATAGATGGGGGAGGGAGGGGGAGGCGGAAAGACAGTAACTTTAACTTTAAATGTGTCCTCCCTCAAGCCCCCCCCGCCCCCTTGCCAGCCGGTTTGGCTTCGAGAAGGGATTTGTTATGTATCGCCTATACATAAGTAGCCTGAGCTTGAATCTCACTTCCAGCTAAGCCTGGTATCGGAAACAGCAAAACCTGGTTGGCTACTCTGCGTAGAAGGCCAATCAGGACACCGGAAAGGTTCTGGAGGGAGGGGAATTCACTGGTTGTTATGTAACGATTCTGATTGGTTATTAATGCAACTAGGGGCATGGTTATGCCAGCCCGGATAGTTTAAAAGAGAGCCTGTCGCTCTCCTGTTTGTGTTGTTGTTCCTATCCTGTCCTTATATATATTTGAATTCTGGTTCCACCGCATTCTATGCTTGCCATAATTGATTCGGCTCAAGAACTGGCAGTCAGAAGACACAGGCCAGGGCTGACTGGCTGCATCGCAAAGCCCCACCCACGTCAGCCCCGATCAGTGTTTTCAGCTCAGTCTGCTCCAGTCCTCCGACAGGAGAGGATCATCTGGAGTGTGAGCGCAGGGACAGGCCCTCAAGGCTGAGGCAAGTGAGAGAAGCCCTTTTCCACGCCCCCCACACCATCCCCTGGGCCTTCTATGAGGGGACTAGGCCCAGAGAAGCCCTTTTCCGCCCCCACACGCCATCCCCTGGGCCTTCTATGGGGCACTAGGCCCAGAGAAGCCCTTTTCCGCCCCCCACACCATCCCCTGAGCCTTCTATGGGGCACTAGGCCCAGAGAAGCCCTTTTCCTCCCCCCACGCCATCCCCTGGGCCTTCTATGGGGCACTAGGCCCAGAGAAGCCCTTTTCCGCCCCCCACACGCCATCCCCTGAACCTTCTATGGGGCACTAGGCCCAGAGAAGCCCTTTTCCGCCCCCACACGCCATCCCCTGAACCTTCTATGGGGCACTAGGCCCAGAGAAGCCCTTTTCCTCCCCCCACGCCATCCCCTGGGCCTTCTATGGGGCACTAGGCCCAGAGAAGCCCTTTTCCGCCCCCACACGCCATCCCCTGAACCTTCTATGGGGCACTAGGCCCAGAGAAGCCCTTTTCCGCCCCCACACGCCATCCCCTGAACCTTCTATGGGGCACTAGGCCCAGAGAAGCCCTTTTCCTCCCCCCACGCCATCCCCTGGGCCTTCTATGGGGCACTAGGCCCAGAGAAGCCCTTTTCCGCCCCCACATGGCATCCCCTGAGCCTTCTATGAAGGGACTAGGCCTAGAGAAGCCCTTTTCCGCCCCCCACGCCATCCCCTGAGCCTTCTATGGGGCACTAGGCCCAGAGAAGCCCTTTTCCGCCCCCACATGGCATCCCCTGAGCCTTCTATGGGGCATTAGGCCCAGAGAAGCCCTTTTCCGCCCCCACACGCCATCCCCTGAACCTTCTATGGGGCACTAGGCCCAGAGAAGCCCTTTTCCGCCCCCACATGGCATCCCCTGAGCCTTCTATGGGGCACTAGGCCCAGAGAAGCCCTTTTCCGCCCCCCACGCCATCCCCTGGGCCTTCTATGAGGGCACTAGGCCCAGAGAAGCCCTTTTCCGCCCCCCACAGCCATCCCCTGAACCTTCTATGGGGCACTAGGCCCAGAGAAGCCCTTTTCCTCCCCCCACGCCATCCCCTGGGCCTTCTATGGGGCACTAGGCCCAGAGAAGCCCTTTTCCGCCCCCACACGCCATCCCCTGAACCTTCTATGGGGCACTAGGCCCAGAGAAGCCCTTTTCCGCCCCCACACGCCATCCCCTGAACCTTCTATGGGGCACTAGGCCCAGAGAAGCCCTTTTCCTCCCCCACGCCATCCCCTGGGCCTTCTATGGGGCACTAGGCCCAGAGAAGCCCTTTTCCGCCCCCACACGCCATCCCCTGAACCTTCTATGGGGCACTAGGCCCAGAGAAGCCCTTTTCCGCCCCCACACCATCCCCTGAACCTTCTATGGGGCACTAGGCCCAGAGAAGCCCTTTCCGCCCCCACGCCATCCCCTGGGCCTTCTATGGGGCACTAGGCCCAGAGAAGCCCTTTTCCGCCCCCCCACACCATCCCCTGAACCTTCTATGGGGCACTAGGCCCAGAGAAGCCCTTTTCCTCCCCCCACGCCATCCCCTGGGCCTTCTATGGGGCACTAGGCCCAGAGAAGCCCTTTTCCGCCCCCACACGCCATCCCCTGAACCTTCTATGGGGCACTAGGCCCAGAGAAGCCCTTTCCGCCCCCACACGCCATCCCCTGAACCTTCTATGGGGCACTAGGCCCAGAGAAGCCCTTTCCTCCCCCCACGCCATCCCCTGGGCCTTCTATGGGGCACTAGGCCCAGAGAAGCCCTTTCCGCCCCCACACGCCATCCCCTGAACCTTCTATGGGGCACTAGGCCCAGAGAAGCCCTTTTCCGCCCCCACACGCCATCCCCTGAACCTTCTATGGGGCACTAGGCCCAGAGAAGCCCTTTCCTCCCCCCACGCCATCCCCTGGGCCTTCTATGGGGCACTAGGCCCAGAGAAGCCCTTTCCGCCCCCACATGGCATCCCCTGAGCCTTCTATGAAGGGACTAGGCCTAGAGAAGCCCTTTTCCGCCCCCCACGCCATCCCCTGAGCCTTCTATGGGGCACTAGGCCCAGAGAAGCCCTTTTCCGCCCCCACATGGCATCCCCTGAGCCTTCTATGGGGCATTAGGCCCAGAGAAGCCCTTTTCCGCCCCCACACGCCATCCCCTGAACCTTCTATGGGGCACTAGGCCCAGAGAAGCCCTTTTCCGCCCCCACATGGCATCCCCTGAGCCTTCTATGGGGCATTAGGCCCAGAGAAGCCCTTTTCCGCCCCCACACGCCATCCCCTGAACCTTCTATGGGGCACTAGGCCCAGAGAAGCCCTTTCTCCTCCCCCACGCCATCCCCTGGGCCTTCTATGGGGCACTAGGCCCAGAGAAGCCCTTTCCGCCCCCACATGGCATCCCCTGAGCCTTCTATGAAGGGACTAGGCCTAGAGAAGCCCTTTTCCGCCCCCCCACGCCATCCCCTGAGCCTTCTATGGGGCACTAGGCCCAGAGAAGCCCTTTTCCGCCCCCACATGGCATCCCCTGAGCCTTCTATGGGGCATTAGGCCCAGAGAAGCCCTTTTCCGCCCCCCACACGCCATCCCCTGAGCCTTCTGTGGGGCACTAGGCCCAGAGAAGTCCTTTTCCACCCTCCACACGCCATCCCCTGGGCCTTCTATGGGGGCAGTAGGCCCAGAGAAGCCCTTTTCCCCCACACACTGCTTACTGCCCCCATAGATGGCCCAGGGGATGGTGTGTGGGGGACAGAAAAGGCCTTCTCTGAGCCCAGAGAAGCCCTTTTCTGCTCCTCTTCCCTTCCTTTCCCCCCTTTCCTTTCTTCCTCTCTCCTTTCTTTCTTCTTCCTTCCTTCCTTCCTTCCTTCCTTCCTTCCTTCCTTCCTTCCTTCCTTCCTTCCTTCCTTCCTTCCTTCCTTCCTTCCTCCAACCCTCTCTCCCTTCCACCTCCCTCTCTTCCTTTCTAGGGCCCGTTGTCTTCCACCACAACGGGCTTTGCTCCCTAGGCTTGTTAATAAAGCTGAATCACTTGTTACGAGGTGCTGCCTTAAGTCTCATACTTAACAGGATTTAAAGAGAGAAATGCCTTCTCCAAGCTGGCCAACTTTGAGAATGCATTTAAAGTTAAGTTGCTTTCTTTCTGTGTTCCCCCACCACCACCTCAAGCCTACCGAGGGAAGGGAACACTGGCTGCGGAAGGGAAAGCCAGTTGGGGAGGCATGCCTCCCCTTCACTTCCCCAGCCACCCTGCTGGGAGCCACACGATATGTATGAAAGAACCTCATGTAGCTACCGAGCCGCAGTTTGGCCACCCCTGGGCTAGCCCAATCTCGTAAGATCTCAGAAATTAAGCAGGCTCAACCCTGGTTAGATGGGACAACACTAAGGATGCCTGGGGGCACCATGCAGAGGCGGGCAATAGCAAACCACCTCTGAGTGTCTCTTGCCTTGAAAACCCTACAAGGTCATCATAAGTCAGCTGTGACTTGACACCCCCCCACCCCGCCCCAAAATGCTCACTCAGCATTGAAATTTGGACATATTGAGGTTCCTTTTTGCCTGGTTTTTCTTTTTTTTCTTTTTTAATAAGAGTGTAAATAGAGCGTTTTTTAAGAGAAGCATACTTAAGCCTAACTTGGATGTTTTTAACAACTGTACTTAAAATATTGCTGGATTGCATGTAACGATTGATAAGAACTTTAAAGAGTTAGATGGGCAGAAAGCAATAGCCAGATAGGCAGAAATTACTGTAATTAGATGATGAGAATGCCTGACGTTTGCATGAAAGAAATTTTAGTGTATTGAAGAAGTATACTTCAAACAGTCTGTACGAGCTAGAGCTTCATAAGCGATGTTCTCAACTGTCACCTTCAAGGTTAACAACTGAAAGTTTTTATTTGTTAATGCCACATTTGTAAGCATTGTATACAATCACCACGTCTTGGATTTTCTTTTCTATCATCCCTTTCTTGTAGTCTTGTTTGTTAGTTAGTACCCCTCCCCCTTTCTGTAGATATTTAGAAAATGCAATAAAATCCCCTTCGGGGGGGCAAAAAAAAAAGAAAGAAATTTACTGGGCGACCATGAGCTCTCCCGTCTCTGGCTTGCTCACTTTCTTTCTCTGCCCAACCTATCTCACAGGTGAAACAGAAGAAGAGGAGAAGAGATTGGATTCATACCCTGCCCTTCACTCAGAGTCTCAGAGCGGCTCAGAAACTCCTTCCCCTTCCCCTCCCCACAACAGACACCCTGTGAGGTAGGTGGGGCGGAGAGAGCTCTTTCAAGAGCTGCTCTTTCAAGGACAGCTCTGACAGAACTATGGCTTGCCCGAGGTCATCCAGCAGCTGCAAGTGGAGAGGTGGGGAATCAGATTAGAGTCCGCACATTTAACCACTACTCCAAACTGGCTGTACATGCACACATATGTATCTGCGGGGGCGAGAGACGAACAGAAAAAAAGACATCCGTGCTCCTGAACGAATTCAGGGATTGTGTCGATATCACTGTGTTCAACCTAATCCGCCGGCAGGCTGCAGCAACACAAATCACTGGTCTTCATGGGACCGCGGAGAGCCTTCCCTTTCTCCTTAATTCCCCCAACCGCTCCGGGAGCTTGAGTCATATGTCACCACTGGTATTAAATCCCCACCGAACCCATGTAAACCCAAGATTAGCCGGAATTATTTCACACTTGGCAAGCAGTCAGGAAAGGAAACATGGGCCCCTGGAGTCTTGTAGGGGAGGCACTGGGAACATGTTGCTGATAAGTCTGCTTTTGTCACTCCTGGAATGGCGAGGGCTGGGGGAAAGCAAGCCCAGAGGGTTTCTCCCCTTTGCTGAGGGGTAGCAGAGGTGGGTTCATAGCCATGTGGCATTCTGTTTTGTGGATCAGCAGAACTACATGGGGCGCTTTATGCCGCTGAACTCAGATGCATAGTCATGCCCAGGGAAAAGCTGGTCGCCACTTTGGGGTCAGGAAGCGATTTTTCTCCAGGCCAGTTTGGCTGGAGATCCTGGAGGTTCCACCCCCCACGTACACACACTTCTGGGCATAGAGCAGGGGTCATTGGGGGTGTGAGGGGGAGGTAGTTGTGAATTCCCTGCATTGTGCAGAGGGTTGGACTAGATGACCCCGGAGATCCCTTCCAACTCTATGATCCTGTGGGCCTACAGTGGTTCGGCCTACAGGCTCTGGGGAGGCCTAGTGCCTCCAGGGCAGCCTGCATAGGGGTAGTCATCAAGGCCTACATTTCCCAGGTTCCCTCTGGGCCCTGGGATTGGATAACAGGAGATTTTGGAGGGAAAACTACACCAGTGGGGGAACAGGAGGTGGTGCCTGGGAAGAAGGAAGAAGAAGAAGAGATTGGATTTTATGCCCCGCCGTTTTGTACCCAAAGGAGTCTCAGAGCAGCTTACAAACTCTCTCCCCACAACAGACACCCTGTGAGGTTGGTGGGGCTGAGAGAGCTCTGACAGAAACGGCTCTTTTTCAAGAACAGCTCTGACAGAACTCTGGCTTGCCCAAGGTCATCCAGCAGGTGCAAGTGGAGGAGTGGGGAATCAAACCCGGTTCTCCCAGATTAGAGTCCGCGCACTGAATCACTACACCAAACTGGCTCTGATGCCACTGATCTCAGATGCGGTCATGCCCAGGGAAATGCTGGTTGCCACTCTGGGATCAGGAAGTGATTTTTCTCCAGGTCAGTTTGGCTGGAGATCCCCCACACATGGACTTCTGAGCATGGGGCAGGGGACACTGGGGGTGTGAGGGGGAAATAGTTGTGAATTCCCTGCATTGTGCAGGGGGTTGGACTAGATGACCCTGGAGATCCCTTCCAACTCTATGATTCCAACTCTATGATCCTGGGCCTACAGTGGTGCGGCCTAAAGGCTCTGGGGAGGCCTAGTGCCTCCAGGGAAGCCTGCATGGGAGTAGTCATCAAGGCCTACATTTCCCAGGTTCCTCTGGACCCTGTGATTGGGTAACAGGAGATTTTGGAGGGAAAACTGTACCAGTGGGGGAACAGAGGGCGGTACCTAAGAAGAAGGAATAAAAGGCCTTGCCCCAAACTGGGAAGGGGGTTCTCTCTCAGGAAGCAGGGCTGGCGGAAGCTGCTGCAGACAGAGGGTTCCCTCATCCAAGAAGGGGGTGAGTTAGACTGTGAACAGGCAACCAGGGACGGCTGGGACTGTGTAGACAGGCGCGTTAGGATTTATTATTTTAGTGACTTCTGTGCCTTTACTGATGTTCTCATTTTTCCTACGTTATAGATCTAAGGGTTCAGAAAGCAATGTCTGCGGTTCACGAATAGCACACCAATTCCAAGCTGAGGCAGACTGTCCTCTGGCTCGGCTCACTTCACTGGCTGCCGTCTCCAGCTTTCCATCCGGCCATTTCCCCTTCTTTCTCAAAGTTATTTTACATTTGGAAAGAGGAAAATCAGGGATTTTTTGGTAGAAAAAGCCCAGCAGGAACTTCTTCTTCTTCTTCTTATTATTATTATTATTATTATTATTAATTACATTTCTACCCCGCCCTCCCTGCGAACGGGTTCGGGCAGCTTACAATAGGGCACCATGTGCCAAGGCATAAAACAACATAAAAACAGGATAATGGGTAGCATAATGGGTCATACCCATCAGCAGGAACTCATTAGCCTATTAGGCCACACCCCCATGTTACCAGAAGTGCGGTCATCTAGCCACACCCACCTTTTGCTTCTTATTCTGTTGACCTTATTTGTTGTCAAAACCCAGGGCTTTTTTTTGTCGCAGGAACTCCTTTGCATGTTAGGCCACACAGCCCTCATGTAGCCAATCCTAATGAGTTTCTGCTGTTGGGTGTGGCCTGTTATGCTAATGAGTTCCTGCTGGGCGTGGCCAACTCGGGAGCCAGCCGGAACTCCGTTCCTGCCCAAAAATAGCCCTGAGGAAAATTAATAGCAAGGAGTGATGCGTAGGGGGGATGGCCAGTCTTCAGCGTTTATGGACCAGGGTTGCCAGCTCTGGGTCAGGAAATGCCTGGAGATTTGGGGGGGGGCCTGAGCCTGGGAATGTCAAAGAGTTCATCCTCCAAAGCAGCCATTTCCTCCAGGGGGACTGATCTTGGTCATCTGGAGATCAACTGTGACCTTGGGAGATCTCCAGGTACCACCTGGAGGCTGGCAACCCTATTGACAGATGCTTTGGTGGGAAACCTCCCACCTTCTGCTGGCTCTCCCTGCTGCCCACCAGCAGGGTGATGGGGAAGAAAAATTCCGGGAGAAATACGGAAGGAGCAGTCGGCATCGGTTTCCGATGTGACCCAGAAGCGACACTGTCGAGTCGCGCGATGCTCTAGAGTTCATTTAAAAACTCTATGGTTAAACCCAACGAGATCCGGATGGATTCCAGAGCATCTCTGCAATGTCGCTGCTTCTGGGTCACAGCAGACGTAACGGCATGACATCACTGCCTAGTAAGGCTGCCGACCCCCAGGCAGCAGAGATTGGTTCACCTGGAGGAAGTGGACTCTATGGCATTATACCCCACTGAGGTCCCTCCCCTGTCCAAACCCCGCCCTCCTCAGGTTCCACCCCCCAAAAAAAAAAAAAAAAATCCCCAGGCCTTTCTCAACCTGGAGCTGGCAACCTTAGATGCTAGGCATGAAGATAATCTGTTACAGATGCAGTTCAAAAGCAAGAAATTGCAAGTAGAAGAGGAAGAAGAGGATGGATTTATACCCCACCCTTCACTTGGAGTCTCAGAGCGGTTTACATTCTCCTTTCCCTTCCCCTCCCCACAACAGACCCCCTGTGAGGTCGGTGGGGCTGAGAGAGCTCTGAAAGAAACTGCTCTTTTCAAGAATACCTCTTACAGAACTATGGCTTGCCCAAGGTCATCCAGCAGCTGCAAGTGTAGGAGTGGGGAATCAAACCTGGTTCTCCCAGATTAGAGTCTGCACACTTAACCACTACACCAAACTGGCTCTCAGATAAATAGGTACTGCTGTGGTGGGAAGGTAACAACGTTCCATGCACCTCGACATTTAGTCAAGCCAGCCAGATGACCACGGAGAAGTCTTCAGACAGCGCTGGCCCTTCGGCTTGGAAACGGAGATGAGCACCGCCCCCTAGAGTCGGATTCGAGTGGCTTTCGAGCAAGGGAAACCTTGACCTTTACCTTTTTTATCACAAAGGTACTGAGAGCAGGGAGATTTCCCACTGCAATTCTTAGCAGGAATGGGGATTTGGGGAACTACCCTGCAGCTAAGAGGCCGGCGCATCCCCCGAGACAATTTGTGTCCTCTTATCCTTCTGCAGTCATTGAAAAAAAATAGGATTACTCATCCCTCGCGACCTCTATGCAGTCCTAATTCTGCACTAAGAAAAGGCAAAATCTGGCAACTGGTATCAATTAGGCAAGCTGAACAAATGTGAATCATTTCCGTCCCTTTTTTTGCGTGTGATTCATTCTCGCCAAGTTTACTATTTTTGCACAATGGGCTGTATTTATTTTGCGCATTTTTATATGTTCTTCCTCCAAGGAGCTCAGGGAAGTATACCTTGTTCCTTCCCCCTTCGTTTGATTCTCACAGCCATGTTTTGAAACGGATTAAGCCTGGTTTTTGCTGGTCAAATTTGCATGGACCCATGAAACTGCCTTATACTGACTCAGACCCTTGGTCCCTCAAGGTCAATATTGTCTACTCTGACTGGCAGCAGTTCTCCAGGGTCTCAGGCAGAGGTCCTTCCCATCACCTTCTGCTAGATCTTTTTAACTGGAGATACTAGGGATCGAACCTGGGACCTTCTGCGTGCCAAGCAGATGCTCTACCGCTGAGAAACAGCCTCCCATACAATGAGATTCCCCCGTGTTTGCACTTTAGTCTTCTCCAAGTTATTGGAAACTAATGTGGCACCATAAGTTGCATTGAACTGGATGGATCTTTCCTTCTCCTCATGAATATTCATGTGGTAATGATCATCATTACAAAGGTAAGACTAGACACATGAAGCTGTCTTATACTGAATCAGAGCCCCGGTCCATCAAGATCAGTATTGTCTACACAGACCAGCAGCGGCTCTTCAAGCTCTCAGGTGGAGGTCTTTCCCATTACCTACTACCTTGAGCCTTTTAACTGGATTGAACCTGGAACCTTCATGGCAAACAGATGTTCTACCACTGAACCACGACCTCTCCCATTGATTCTATGAGTATTCTGAGACACCGCTTCTACTTCTTGAAATAGTGTTTTCCTTTCTTTTGCTTCTGGATATAACTCTGCTTACTAGGATTTTTATAACAGGGAAGGGCTGTGGCTCAGTGGTAGAGAAGAAGAGGAGGAGGAGGAAGAAGAGGAAGAAGAGACTGGGTTTATATCCCACCCTTCACTCAGAGTGGCTTACAAACTCCTTTCCCTTCCCCTCCCCACAACAGACACCCTGTGAGGCAGGTGGGGCTGAGAGAGCTCTTTCAAGGACTACTCTTGAGAGAACAGCTCTAAGAGAACGATGGCTTGCCCAAGGTCATCCAGCAGCTGTGAGTGGAGGAGTGGGGAATCAAACCCGGTTCTCTCAGATTAGAGTCCGCGCACTTTAACCACTACCCCAAACTGGCTCTCTGCTTGACATGTAGAAGGTCCCAGGTTCAATCCCTGGCATCTCCAGTTAGAAGGGATCAGGCAGGAAGTGATGTGAAAGACCTCCACCTGAGACCCTGAAGAGCTGCTGCCAGCCTGAGTAGACAATACTGACCTTGATGGACTGATGGTCTGATTCAGTAGAAGGCAGTTTCATGTCTGATGTATCCTCACTGACATTTATATGAAAAATGATTAGCCCAACCCCCTGGCTTGTTTTTGACTGTGATTATAAACCACGTTGTTGCTCTTAGTGTAGCAAAGACGTTGGTTCCGGCACCACAGTCCTCCTTCAGTAAACCTTAGTTTTGTATCTTCACCACCTGCGTTCATCAGATCTAAGTAATACCTATTAAAATAACAATATGTTCTGCCTGTAACACTGAAGAGTTACTAGTAGAGTCATGCATGACCTCACTCCCTGAGCTTTTGTGGTTGGATCCACCCTTTACGGCAGCCATTTTATAGTTGATTTGTGGTACCCATTTTGTGGCTGTGCCCAACTTCCAGTGTCAGAATTTAAAAAATGACTGCAGGCTCAAAAAGGTTGGGAACCCCTGATATCAACCAAGTTAAGAACTAAGTTTCTGTAGTCCACCGTGAACTCTCAGTTAATGGCATCTTACTGACCACCATTTTCTTTCTCGGTCGATCCCATCACCATCACCGGGATACCAAAGACTGAAGCCAAGGCCCAGATGCAGACGTTGACGACTTTGGCCTTGTGCGGGGTGCGGATGTCCAGCGCCTTGATGGGGTGGCAAATGGCGATGTATCGGTCCACGCTCATCATCGTCAGGGTGAAGGTGCTGGTGAACATGTTGTAGTAGTCGATGGCGATGGCCATCTTGCAGAGTGCATTCCCAAACGGCCAAGACCCCAAGAAGGTGTCAGTCCCTTGGAAAGGCAGGGTCATCAGGCACAGAGTATCAGCCAAGGCCAAGTTGAAGATGTAAATGTTGGTAGCCGTCTTCATCTTGGTGAATCTAGAACAGAGGGAAGGCGAGAAAGGAGAGATGGATGAAAGGCTGGCAGAGATCCCACATTCAGTCAGAACTTTTTGGTTTCCAGTCATTATCTACAACATGGATGTCAGGATCAACGGGAGTGACACTTCCTTTGGTCTCTGAGGTGCTCGATGTTGGCATGCATGGTCGAAGCAGCATCTGGACCATTCTATGAAGCTTCTCGATTGATATCACCAAGAAAGACCTATGGAGGAGACTCTTTTGGAATACTGCATACAGTTCTGGTCACCACACCTCAACAAAGAAGAAGAAGAAGAGAAGAGATTGGATTTATACCCCGCCCTTCACTGCCCAAAGGTGTCTCAGAGTGGCTTACAGACTCCTTTCCCTTCCCCTCCCCACAATAGACACCCTGTGAGGTAGGTGAGGCTGAGAGAGCTCTTGACAGAAACGGCTCTTTTTTCAAGAACAGCTCTTATCAGAACTATGGCTTGCCCAAGGTCATCCAGCCAGGTGCAAGTGGAGGAGTGGGGAATCAAACCCGGTTCTCCCAGATTAGAGTCCGCACACTTAACCACTACACCAAGCTTTGGAAAAGGTGCAGAAAAGGGCAAGTAAAATGATTAAGGGGATGGAACACGTTTCCTATGAAGAAAGGTTAAAGAGGTTGGGGCTCTTTAGCTTGGAGAAATTATAACTGAGGGGTGACGGGATAGCGGTTTACAAAAAATGAACTCCACATGAGTTGAAGGGAAAGTGAAGACAGGTAAGAGACAGAAATCACCCTTCTTCCCTTTTTCCATCAGTGGATCTGGGGGATGTGTGTGTGTGTATGTGTGTTGGGGATAATTTCATCCAGGAATTGTTTTTCTCGTGGTTGATGGGACCGCTGTGGGGGAGAGGAAGAGAGGGAAGGGCAGAATATCCTCTGAATCCTTCTGCTGGTTGTTGGGTAGAGATGCCCCCATGAAGTTCGGCGGTGAAAAGTGCAATCAAGTTGCAGCTGACTAGGGATGATCATGGACCAAACCTTGAAGCAAAATCTATCACAAATTTTGCCTGGTTCATGCTTTGTGAACAAAAGTTCATGAGGGTCTACCATCACGAACTCCCACGAACTTTTAAAGCAGTTCATGGCGGTTTGTAGATGGAGCAGAAAGCAGTGGTTTAAAGGGACTCTGAGTCCCTTTAAACCTCTGCTTTCCATTGCCTGTGAAAGCCACAAAAACAGCTGAGTGGCGGGGAGGCACTTCCATCAGCTCAGCTGTTTCAGGCTGTCTTGTGAAATCCCTTTAAAGTTATTCGGCTCCTGGTTCGGCGACATACCATGAACTGAACCGAACCATAATTTCCTGGTTCATGCACATCCCTATAGCCAATTTAAGGAGAACCCTGTAGGGATTTCAAGGCAAGGGCCATTTAGAGGTGGGTTGTCCTTGCCTGGCTCCGTGACCCTGATATTCCTTGGAGGTCCCATCCAAACACTAGCCAGGGCTGACCCTGCTTAGCTTCTGAGATCTGACGAGATTGGGCTAGCCTGGGCCATCCAGGTCAGGGCATAAATAAGTGCTGTGAAGTCACAACCAACTTACAGAGACATTGTAGGGTTTTCAAGGCAAGAGACATTAAGAGGTGGTTTGCCACTTCCTGTATCTGCATAGAAACCCGGGACTTCCTTGTTGGTCTCCCATCCAAGTACTAACCAGGGTTGGCCTTGCTTAGCTTCACGAGATCTGAAGAGATCGGGCTAGACTGGGTCATCCAGGTCTGGGCCCATAAAGTTTGCCTGCCCTGAAATGTTAAAGCAGGAGTGTCAAAACATGCACCCGGGGGTCGGATCAGGGCCCCCGGAGGGCTTCTGTCAGGCCCGCAGTGGAACTGGCTGTCTCCTGCTTCTTCTTCCACTTCTGCTGCTGCTGCCTCATCGTAGGTTTGCAGCTTACAGATACGCACCTGAACAGCAGACTCGAGATTGCAACAGCACAGACATTTCGATGCAATAATTCAGAGCAAGAGGTGTCAGTTACCAGACACTGTTAAATAGACAGAATATTGCAAGACTGCTCATGTTTTGAGCATGTTTTTTTTTTTTTAAGTTTAAAAAAAAACCTTTGTGTTTGTGTCCTTTATAAAGTCTGTATCTCCGCTACCTGGCATTGCATTTTATGACACACGGGGCCCGGCCCGACAAGGTCTCATTTTTGTCAAATCCCGCCCTCAGAACAAATGAGTTCGACACCCCTGGGTTAAAGTGTCCTTTTGCGTTACAGCAGAAAGGCAAAATATACATTTTTGTACATCAAAATAAATTCTCCCCATCCGTGGCAGCTGGCGAAGGGCTGCAAACTCCTATAGGCTTCCACGAAGAACTTCAATTGTGTCTGCCAAGATGATTGTTGTTTGTTTGTTTAAAAAAAAAATCTGTATATCGAAGTCTGTGAAGTCTCCAAAAAATTCTGTTCTCGTTTGGGAACTGCTGAATTAATAAAAGCTCTGAGTTGGCATCAAAATCCTACAGGAAGAGTCATAGGAACATGCCATTTTAAAAACAAAAAGATCATATCCCGTGTCTTGGGGCGGGCGGGGAATGGGGATAAGAGTGTTCCAGGTTGGAGGCGGGAGCGAACTGAATCCAAAAATAAGAACCAGCCTCTTCGCTCTCACATCGGAACACAGAGAACAGGATGAGTCACAAAGCAAATTCACAATCTCAACAGGTCAGCTGCATTTGGCTGGGGGAAAGGTACACTCCAGCGGCAACAAACATGTGCGGCATGTACACGATCCCAGCTTCAGAACCCCGCCACTGCCAGTTAAAGGGATTTCAGGTCGCAGGGCTGGTGAGATGTTTTTGGTGCAATATAAATGACTGGGTACATTCATTTTATAGCGACGTCTATGCAGGTGTGCATCCAGCTAGTGCTCTGCCATTTGCGCTGGCTACCAATCGAGTACCAGATCTGCCCCAAGGTGCTGCTGTTGACCTTTAAAGCCTTAAGCGGCCTGGGACTAATGTATCCGTGGGACCACGTCTCCCCATAGGTGCCCCGGAGAGCTCTGTGCTCTGCAAATAGCCATCTGCTGGTTGTCCATGGCCCAAAAGATGCCCGCCTAGCCTCAACCAGGGCCAGGGCTTTCCCAGCCTGGTGGAACATGCTTCCTTACCCAAGAAGAAGAAGAGGATATTGGATTTATACCCCGCCCTTCACTACCCAAAGGTGTCTCAGAGCGGCTGACAAACTCCTTTCCCTTCCCCTCCCCACAACAGACATCCTGTGAGGTAGAAGAAGAAGAAGGGGGATTGGATTTATACCCCACCCTTCACTACCCAAAGGTGTCTCAGAGCGGCTCACAAACTCCTTTCCCTTCCCCTCCCCACAACAGACACCCTGTGAGGTAGAAGAAGAAGGAGATTGGATTTATACCCTGCCCTTCACTACCCAAAGGTGCCTCAGAGCGGCTCACAAACTCCTTTCCCTTCCCCTCCCCACAACAGACACCCTGTGAGGTAGAAGAAGAAGGAGATTGGATTTATACCCCGCCCTTCACTACCCAAAGGTGTCTCAGAGCGGCTCACAAACTCCTTTCCCTTCCCCTCCCCACAACAGACACCCTGTGAGGTAGAAGAAGAAGAACAAGAGATTGGATTTATACCCCGCCCTTCACTACCCAAAGGTGTCTCAGAGCGGCTCACAAACTCCTTTCCCTTCACCTCCCCACAACAGATACTCTGTGAGGTACGTGGGGCTGAGAAAGCTCTTGACAGAAACTGCTCTTTTTCAAGAACAGCTTTTTATCAGAACTATGGCTTGCCCAAGGTCATCCAGCCAGGTGCAAGTGGAGGAGTGGGGAATCAAACCCAGTTCTCCCAGTTTAGAGTCCGCGCACTTAACCACTACACCAAACTGGGGAGAAGGGAAAGAACGTGCAAGTGAATGGAAGGAATGAGATCTCCAGCAATCCAAATATTCACAGCACCCGGAACATTCGGAAATAGACTTGCAACACTCAAGGGAGAATTCTGGTTCTCCCAGAATCGCAATGGCTCAACAGCTGACATGGATCAGTCCTCCTGGAGAAAACAGCTGCTTTGGAGGGTGGGCTCCACGGCGTTTTATCCTGTTGATGTCCCACCGCTCCAGGAAGTTTCCATCCGAGAGCCTGTTTTTCCCCATGCTCAGTTCCCTAAAAGCTGACCCCACTGCTGGACCTCCTGATGGCACCTGGTATATTTTGGCCGCTGTGTGACAGAGTGTTGGACTAGATGGGCCATTGGCCTGATTCAACATTGGCTTCTCTTATGTTCTTATGTTCTCTTATGTAGCCTTAGCAAGCTTAGCCTGATAAAGAGCCAAACTATTCCTGTCGAGCTTTGCGTAGAGACAGCTTCATCTTCTTCCAGCAGCTAAAGCCAGAAGCATAGCAGAGCCTGTTTCACACATGAAGCTGCCTTATACGGTCCAGGGCTCTTTTTGTAGCAGGAACTCCTTTGCATATCAGGCGACACACCCCCTAATGTAGCCAGTCCTGCAAGAGCTTACAGTAGCCCCTGTAAGAAGAGCTCTGTAAGCTCTTGGAGGATAGGCTACATTAGGGGGGGTGTCGCCTAATATGCAAAGGAGTTCCTGCTGCAAAAAAAAAGCCCTGCTTATACCGAATCACACTGTCAATCCATCAAGGTCAGTACACAGACAAGCAGTGACTCTCCAGGGTCTCAGGCAGAGGTCTTCCACATCACCTACTGCCTGGTCTTTTCCTTTTTTTAAAAAATTGAAGATGCCGGGGATTGAACCTGGGACCTTCTGCGTGCAAAGCAGAGGCTCTTCCGCTGAGCTGCGGCCCCTCCCCATGTTTTCAGCTAGCCTTGTCCAGAGGAACATAACATAAGAACATAAGAGAAGCCAATGTTGAATCAGGCCAGTGGCCCATCTAGTCCAACACTCTGTCACACAGTGGCCAAAATATACCAGGGGCCATCAGGAGATCCGGCAGTGGGGCCAGGACACCAGAAGCCCTCCCACTGCTGCCCCCCCCCCAGCACCAAGAATAGAGTGCATCACCTGCCCCAGACTGAGAGTCTCTATCTATCCCTTGTTGCTAAGAGCCACTGATGGACTTCTGCTCCATATGTTTATCTAATTCCCTCTTGAAACTGTCCATGCTTGTAGCTGCCACCACCTGCTGTGGCAGTGAATTCCATGTGTTAATCACTCTTTGGGTGAAGAAGTATGAAACGTCATCTTTATGACTTTTCCCTTTGTGAATGGTGTAACCTTGATCCATGGGGGGGGGGGGTTGGAAGAAGTTAGGGCTGCCTGAATACAAATGGCATGGTATTCCACATCAGCTATTCCACAGTACTTGTCAGGGATGCCCTAGGTCACGGATGTCAAACATAAGGCCCGAGGGCCAGAACTGGCCCATTCAGGGCTCTTAGTACTCCCCCTTTTATGGTATCCCTTGGATGTGATTGCATGTGATTAAATACAGTTATTGGGCTTTTGTGAGCTTCCCAGTAGAAGAAGAAGAGAAGGGATTGGATTTATACCCCGCCCTTCACTACCCAAAGGAGTCTCAGAGCAGCTTACAAACTCCTTTCCCTCCCCCTCCCCACAACAGACACCCTGTGAGGTAGAAGAAGAAGAAGAAGAAGAAGAAGAAGAAGAAGAAGAAGAGATTGGATTTATACCCCACCCTTCACTACCCAAAGGAGTCTCAGAGCGGCTGACAAACTCCTTTCCCTTCCCCTCCCCACAACAGACACCCTGTGAGGTAGGTGGGGCTGAGAGAGTGCTGACAGAAATGACTCTTTTTTTAAGGAACAGCTCTGACAGAACTATGGCTTGCCCAAGGTCAACCAGCAAATGCAAGTGGAGGAGAGGGGAATCAAACCCGGTTCTCCCAGATTAGAGTCCATGCTCCTAACCACTACACCAAACTCACTCCTAGGAATCAATTGCTTTTGTTTGTATTTTGAGTAAAAATACTCAATATACAGCTAGCCTTTGTATTTTGAGTAAAAAAAATAATATTGTTAATTGGGTTTGCCCATGTTCTTTATAAAGTTTATATCTCCAGTACCTGGCATTACATTTTATGGCACACGTGGCCCGGCCCAACAAAGTGGCATTTATGTCAGGTCCGACCCTTGTAACAAATGGGTTCGACACCCCTGCTCTAGGCTGATCCTGCATTGAGCAGAAGGTTGGACTAGATGGCCTCTATGTCCCCCTCCGACTCTATGATTCTATGCTCCACTCAGTAGGGGGCAAACATAGAACATTGTGAGACACCACTCTAGTACTCAATATTGCCTCCAACTCCCACGGGTCCCCAGTAGGGGAGTAAGAGCAACCTTCGCTGATGGCCGTCTCTGGGTACCGACTACTTTCACGTAATTGATATGCAAATTGCGTCAATTACCTGTACTGAAATACGCCAATTAGCATCAGCTCGACTACTCCGGTAGCTGCCCGTGTTTCACGGGCATGACCTCTCTAGGCAAATGGGGGGGGGGGTTGGTGTTGCTTTTGCACAAAACAGGCAGAGCTTGAGGGAGCCGATGTGGGATGTGAGCATTTTTATCATCCGTCGCCATCGCGCCCTTGAAAGCTTTATAAGCCGATCTTTGAGGCATCCGAGCGCTAAACCGTTTGACCATCTCTCATTATTGCGCTCAGGGTTATTAGATCCGGTCTCTGTTGAATGCCAGGCAGAAAAGACACATCTTTCCTCCTGACGGAATAGAAGGATCCCAGGATATCGGTCAGCTTTCCGACATTTTCTCTGCATGAGACTGGACCGGGAAGGGGGCAATTCTTCAAGACGTAAATAAGGATTCCAAAATGTGTTATCCCCGCCCCCCCCCACCAAGTTTATTTAAAATGCCAATTCTCCCTCCTTTTGCAAATTTAGCCGGCCGCTTTGCTTTATTGTAAAGGACAACAGAAGAAGAAGAGAAGGAAGTGTTTACCGTTTCTCCCTCAGCTGGGAAAAACGCACACTTTCCTAAGCTGTTTTTACTTGCTGCTGGGGAAATAATATGTGTGCTGGTAAGTTGTTCCATTCTAGATCAAATCAAGCCTGAACTCTCAAAAGAAGCTAAGATGACTCAGCTGAGGATATCGCACTTTGGTCACATCGTGGGAAGGCGAGAGTCAATGGAGAAGACAGTTATGCTAGGGAAAGCTGAAGGCAGCAGGAGAGGAGGAGGAGGAGGAGGAGGAGGAGGAGGAGGAGGAGGAGGAGGAGATTGGATTTATACCTCGTCCTTGACTACCCAAAGGAGTCTCAGAGCTGCTTACAAACTCCCTTCCCTTCCCCTCCCCACAACAGACACCCCATGAGGTAGGTGGAGCTGAGAGAGCTCTTGACAGAAACTGCTCTTTTTCAAGAACAGCTGTGCCAGAACTACGGCTTGCCCAAAGTCATCCAGCAGCTGCAAGTGGAGGAATGGGGAATCAAACCTGATTCTCCCAGCGTCCATGCACTTAACCATCACACAAACTGGCTCAGTTCTGTGTAATTAAATGCCGATGTAATTAAATCAGGGGAAGGAGGAGGAGGAGGAGGAAGAAGAAGAAGAAGATGAAGAAGAAGAAGAGGAGGAGGAGGAGGAGGAGGAGGAGATTGGATCTATACCTTGTCCTTGACTACCCAAAGGAGTCTCAGAGCGGCTTACAAACTCCCTTCCCTTCCCCTCCCCACAACAGACACCCCGTGAGGTAGGTGGAGCTGAGAGAGCTCTTGACAGAAACTGCTCTTTTTCAAGAACAGCTGTGCCAGAACTACGGCTTGCCCAAAGTCATCCAGCAGCTGCAAGTGGAGGAGTGGGGAATCAAACCTGATTCTCCCAGAGTCCATGCACTTAACCACCACACAAACTGGCTCTGTTCTGTGTAATTAAATGCCGATGTAATTAAATCAGGAGAAGGAGGAGGAGGAGGAGGAGGAGATTGGATTTATACTCAGCCCTTCACTTGGAATCTCAGAGCAGTTTACAATCTCCTTTCCCTTCTCCTCCCTTCCTCAGCAGATACCCTGTGAGGTAGGTGGGGCTGCAAAAGCTCTTTCGAGGACTGCTCCTGAGAGAACAGCTCTGAGAGAACTGTGACTGACCCAAGGTCACACCAGCAGTTGCATGTGGAGGAGTGGGAAATCAAACCCGGTTCTCCTAGATTAGAGTCCGCGCTCCCATCCACTATACCAAACTGGCTCTCAACAGGAGATGGATCGATTCCATCAGGGAAGCCACGGCCCTCAGGTTGCAAGACCCAAGCAAGGCTGTTAACAAGAGGACATTTGGGAGGACGTTCATTCGTTAGCTGGGTGAGGCCTGATGGCACCTGACACACACAAGATTCCCACAGCAGCCATAAAAGCAATTCTGGGGTGGCTTTCTCTCTCAAGAACATCACAAAGGAGATGGTTCACATTTCCATCTCTCATCGCATTCTCTTCCTTGTTCAACCAGTCCTGGAAACTAAATTTACTCCCCTCCTCAAAGTAATTTAACATAAACTAGGAAGGAATCATAACGCACAGCTGAGCCTCAAGGCAAAATACAGAGAGTGAAAGTCCTCTCTTTTGGAGATCTCACAGAAGTGAAAAGAGCAAGGGTATGGGAGCACCTTGTGGTTGTTCAGTCGCACAGTCGAGTCCAACTCTTCGCAACCCCATGGACCACATCACGCCAGGCCCTCCTGTCTTCCGTCGTGCTCCCAAGCTTGCTCAACTTTATGTTCGTTGCATCGGTGACACTGTCTGACCATCTCGTCCTTTGCCGTCCCCTTCTTCTTTGACCTTCAGTCTTTCCCAGCATCAGGGTCTTTTCCAGTGAATGCTCCCTTCTCATTTGGTGGCCAAAGTATTTGAGCTTCAGCTTCAGGATCTGGCCTTCCAGGGAACAGTCAGGGTTGATTTCTGTTAGGATGGACTGATTTGATCTCCTTGCAAGGCGCGCCTTAAAGACCAGTCTGGTGTAGTGGTTAAGTGTGTGGACTCTAATCTGGGAGAACCGGGTTTGATTCCCCACTTCTCCATTTGCACCTGGCTGGATGACTTTGGGCAAGCCGCAGTTCTGATAAGAGCTGTTCTTGAAAAAAAGAGCAGTTTCTGTCAAGAGCTCTCTCAGCTCCACCTACCTCACAGGGTGTCTGTTGTGGGGAGGGGAAGGGAAGGGAGTTTGTCAGCCACTCTGAGACTCCTTCGGGTAGTGAAGGGCAGGGTATAAATCCAATCTCTTCTTCTTCTTCTACCTCACAGGGTGTCTGTTGTGGGGAAAGGAAGGGAAAGGAGTTTGTCAGCCGCTCTGAGACTCCTTTGGGTAGTGAAGGATGGGGTATAAATCCAATCTCTTCTTCTTCTTCTTCTACCTCACAGGGTGTCTGTTGTGGGGAGGGGAAGGGAAGGGAGTTTGTCAGCCACTCTGAGACTCCTTTGAGTAGTGAAGGGCGGGGTATAAATCCAATCTCTTCTTCTACTTCTACCTCACAGGGTGTCTATTGTGGGGAGGGGAAGGGGAAGGAGATTGTAAGCTGCTCTGAGATGCCTTTCGGTAGTGAAGCGCAGGGTATAAATCCAATCTCTTCTTCTTCTTCTACCTCACAGGGTGTCTGTTGTGGGGAGGGGAAGAGAAAGGAGTTTGTTAGCCACTCTGAGACTCCTTTGGGTAGTGAAGGGCGGGGCATAAATCCAATCTCTTCTTCTTCTTCTATCTCTCAGGGTGTTTGTTGTGGGGAGGGGAAGGGAAAGGAGTTTCTAAGCCACTCTGAGACTCCTTTGGGTAGTGAAAGGCGGGGTATAAATCTCTTCTTCTATCAAAATATATGGCAGGGGGTAAGCTTTCGTGAGCTCACTTCTTCAAATATAGCTAGAATGGGAGTCCATCTGTCCTACTGATGGGAAACTGGAGTGATAAATAGGACAGATAAATAGAACTCCTCTTCTAGCTGTATTTGGAGAAGTGGGCACCGCACAACCAGATTCTGGCTCTTTCCTACCGCTACAGACAAACCTCTTGATCTATCGCAGAGATTATTCGAAACGGAAGACGCAGTCACCATTCACAGCCCTTGAACCTCGATCGCTGCCCGCCACTCTTCCGTTCACTATGGAAACGTGGTCCTTTGAAGACGACTCTCCTCAAAAATCTATGCTAAGTGCAACCCGATTGTTTTCCATTCCATTTGGTTCCATTTAAAGCCGAGCATGCCCATTTTTACTGGGGGGGGGGGGTCGTTCTGTGAACTGCAGCCTAGATCATTTGCACTAGTTGAGTTGCCTTCTTTTTTTCCAAAATCCCCCCCCCTTTTTATGCTCGGATGGTCAGACTCATCAGTGACAGGGAGAGAAATGGTGCCAAATCCCAGCCGGCTTCTGGCGACCCCATCGGGTCTTCAAGGCAAGAGGCAAACGTCAAGAGCCTCTGAGATTGCTCCACTTTCCGATATAGAGGACTGATGGACTCCCGTTACAACTATACCTGAAGAAGTGAGCTGTGGCTCACAAAAGCTCCTCCCCTGCCACATATTTTGTGAGTCTTTCAGGTGCTGCTGGACTCTGGCTCGTTTTTATTGCCTCAGGCAGACTAACATGGCCTGTGTAGAAAAAAAGTCTTTTCCAAATACGGTGGGATGCACAGTTAAGCTAACTGCATGTGGAGTAGATAGGGGCCGCATACCAAGCAGGAGCTCTACCACTTTGTACCCAGTTTGGTGTCATGGTTAAGAGCACAGGCTCTAATCTGGGAGAACCGGGTTTGATTCCCCACTCCTCCACGTGCAGCCCGCTGGTGTGACACTGGGTCAGTCACAAGTTCTTTCGGAGCTGTTCTCTCAAGAGCAGTCCTCAGAAGAGCTCTCTCAGCCCTACAAACCTCACAGGGTGTCTGTCGTGGGGAGGGGAGGGAAAGGAGATTGTAAGCCGCTCTGAGATTCCTTTGGGTAGTGAAGGGTTAGGGTATAAATCCAATCTCTTCTTCTTCCACCTCACAGGGTGTCTGTTGTGAGGAGGGGAAGGGAAAGGAGATTGTAAACCGCTCTGAGATTCCTTTGGGGAGTGAAGGGCGGGGTATAAATCCAATCTCTTCTTCTTCTTCCACCTCACAGGGTGTCTGTTGTGAGGAGGGGAAGGGAAAGGAGATTGTAAACCGCTCTGAGATTCCTTTGGGGAGTGAAGGGTGGGGTATAAATCCAATCTCTTCTTCTTCTTCCACCTCACAGGGTGTCTGTTGTGGGGAGGGGAAGGGAAAGGAGATTGTAAACCGCTCTGAGATTCCATTGGGGAGTGAAGGGTGGGGTATAAATCCAATCTCTTCTTCTTCTTCCACCTCACAGGGTGTCTGTTGTGAGGAGGGGAAGGGAAAGGAGATTGTAAACCGCTCTGAGATTCCTTTGGGGAGTGAAGGGTGGGGTATAAATCCAATCTCTTCTTCTTCTTCCACCTCACAGGGTGTCTGTTGTGGGGAGGGGAAGGGAAAGGAGATTGTAAACCGCTCTGAGATTCCTTTGGGGAGTGAAGGGTGGGGTATAAATCCAATCTCTTCTTCTTCTTCCACCTCACAGGGTGTCTGTTGTGAGGAGGGGAAGGGAAAGGAGATTGTAAACCACTCTGAGATTCCTTTGGGGAGTGAAGGGTGGGGTATAAATCCAATCTCTTCTTCTTCTTCCCCCTCACAGGGTGTCTGTTGTGAGGAGGGGAAGGGAAAGGAGATTGTAAACCACTCTGAGATTCCTTTGGGGAGTGAAGGGTGGGGTATAAATCCAATCTCTTCTTCTTCTTCCCCCTCACAGGGTGTCTGTTGTGAGAAGGGGAAGGGAAAGGAGATTGTAAACCACTCTGAGATTCCTTTGGGGAGTGAAGGGTGGGGTATAAATCCAATCTCTTCTTCTTCTTCCACCTCACAGGGTGTCTGTTGTGAGGAGGGGAAGGGAAAGGAGATTGTAAACCGCTCTGAGATTCCTTTGGGGAGTGAAGGGTGGGGTATAAATCCAATCTCTTCTTCTTCTTCCCCTTCACAGGGTGTCTGTTGTGAGGAGGGGAAGGGAAAGGAGATTGTAAGCTGCTCTGAGATTCCTTTGGGTAGTGAAGGGTGGGGTATAAATCCAATCTCTTCTTCTTCTTCCCCCTCACAGGGTGTCTGTTGTGAGGAGGGGAAGGGAAAGGAGATTGTAAACCACTCTGAGATTCCTTTGGGGAGTGAAGGGTGGGGTATAAATCCAATCTCTTCTTCTTCTTCCCCCTCACAGGGTGTCTGTTGTGAGGAGGGGAAGGGAAAGGAGATTGTAAACCGCTCTGAGATTCCTTTGGGGAGTGAAGGGTGGGGTATAAATCCAATCTCTTCTTCTTCTTCCCCCTCACAGGGTGTCTGTTGTGAGGAGGGGAAGGGAAAGGAGATTGTAAACCACTCTGAGATTCCTTTGGGGAGTGAAGGGTGGGGTATAAATCCAATCTCTTCTTCTTCTTCCCCCTCACAGGGTGTCTGTTGTGAGGAGGGGAAGGGAAAGGAGATTGTAAACCACTCTGAGATTCCTTTGGGGAGTGAAGGGTGGGGTATAAATCCAATCTCTTCTTCTTCTTCCCCCTCACAGGGTGTCTGTTGTGAGGAGGGGAAGGGAAAGGAGATTGTAAACCGCTCTGAGATTCCTTTGGGGAGTGAAGGGTGGGGTATAAATCCAATCTCTTCTTCTTCTTCCCCCTCACAGGGTGTCTGTTGTGAGGAGGGGAAGGGAAAGGAGATTGTAAACGACTCTGAGATTCCTTTGGGGAGTGAAGGGTGGGGTATAAATCCAATCTCTTCTTCTTCTTCCCCCTCACAGGGTGTCTGTTGTGGGGAGGGGAGGGAAAGGAGATTGTAAGCTGCTCTGAGATTCCTTTGGGTAGTGAAGGGTGGGGTATAAATCCAATCTCTTCTTCTTCTTCCCCTCACAGGGTGTCTGTTGTGAGGAGGGGAAGGGAAAGGAGATTGTAAGCTGCTCTGAGATTCCTTTGGGTAGTGAAGGGTGGGGTATAAATCCAATCTCTTCTTCTTCTTCCACCTCACAGGGTGTCTGTTGTGAGGAGGGGAAGGGAAAGGAGATTGTAAACCGCTCTGAGATTCCTTTGGGGAGTGAAGGGTGGGGTATAAATCCAATCTCTTCTTCTTCTTCCACCTCACAGGGTGTCTGTTGTGAGGAGGGGAAGGGAAAGGAGATTGTAAACCGCTCTGAGATTCCTTTGGGGAGTGAAGGGTGGGGTATAAATCCAATCTCTTCTTCTTCTTCCACCTCATAGGGTGTCTGTTGTGAGGAGGGGAAGGGAAAGGAGATTGTAAGCTGCTCTGAGATTCCTTTGGGTAGTGAAGGGTGGGGTATAAATCCAATCTCTTCTTCTTCTTCCCCCTCACAGGGTGTCTGTTGTGAGGAGGGGAAGGGAAAGGAGATTGTAAACCACTCTGAGATTCCTTTGGGGAGTGAAGGGTGGGGTATAAATCCAATCTCTTCTTCTTCTTCCACCTCACAGGGTGTCTGTTGTGAGGAGGGGAAGGGAAAGGAGATTGTAAGCCGCTCTGAGATTCCCTTGGGTAGTGAAGGGTTAGGGTATAAATCCAATCTCTTCTTCTTCAGTTACAAGTTCATTCAGAGCTGTTCTCTCACGAAAGAGCTCTCTCAGCCCCACCGACCTCACCGGGTGTCTGTTGTGGGGAGGGGAAGGGAAAGGAGAGTGTAAGCCGCTCTGAGACTCCGAGTGAAGGGCAAAAGACTAACATGGCTACCCATCTTGATCTACCATAACCAGGGTTACTGAAAGATGGTCACCTTTGAAACACCAGCAAATCTCTAAACAAGCGTTAAGGCTTCTTTTGGGAATTGTGCACGACCCTCGTGAAACCTGAAGGGAAGTTGGCATTTAGGAAGAACGTTGGGAGGACTTTTGTGGGAAGCCAAGAGGACCTCTCAAGGTGATGACGCCGAGCCAGTGTTCCCTCTAAGCTCAGATAGTGTGAGCTAGCTCACAGTCCTTTAGCCTCCGGCTCACACATTTGCCGCGGCTCAGGAAGGGTGGCTCCAGAGCAAACTAATCGATGCCGTAGCCAAATCGCTCACTTCCAACTTTAATGGCAGTAGCTCACCAAGTAGAATTTTTTGCTCACAAGCAAAGTTCCCTCTAAGCTGTGGCATCTTGTGAGCAAAAATTCTACTTTGTGAGCTACTGGCATTAAAGTTGTGAGCGAGCGATTTGGCTACTGCATAAATCAGTTTACTTTGGAGCCATCCCTTCCTGAGTTAAGACAAAAATGTGTGAGCTGGAGGCTGAAAAATCTGTGAGCTAGCTCACAGCAACTCAGCTTAGAGGGAACACTGCTCACAAGTAGCGATTTGGCTACTGCATAAATCAGTTTACTTTGGAGCCATTCCTTCCTGAGCTAAGACAAAAATGTGTGAGCCGGAGGCTGAAAATCTGTGAGCTAGCTCACACCAACCATAGTTTAGAGGGAACATTGTTCTGGACATGCTGCTCTTTGTCTGAATCCTCCATCGAATGAGTTATATTACAGCAGCTCGTAGCTTCACTGAGTCGTGGTCCAGGCAGCCATAGGGCTGCCGTCCATTCCCCTTTTCTGCTAGCGTCCCTCATTACAAAAATGGATTTTGTTTACTCTGCACAGAGATGACGGCTCAATGTTAATTGCATTTGAATCAGATTTGCTCCAACCGCGAACGCAGGAGATTTAAAAAAACACGGGGACACGTTCAGGGGGCTCTGACAGGCTTGTCCCGGTCTCCGGATCTGCCTTGCATTAAACCCAAGATTAATACAATTTAATCCCTGAGACGCGCATCTTGTTAAACCATCTTTTACCATTAGAAAGCCTCTTATTGAGCCTCAGATTATTGCGAGGATATTAACTTCATTTGTCTGTGTCTTTCCGCTTGCCCACTTTCCTCTACCTCTATCCTCAAAGGGTCAATGAATAAGGCAGAAAGAAAGAAAAACTGTCTCACAATGATGGAATAAGGCCACAATCCAATCTTCTCCCTCGTGCAGGGCTGGGGCCAGATTAACTATTATGCCAAGTACTTTATGGAGCGGAGACATAGCCAAACTGGAGCGCTGGCTGCGGTCTCATTATCTGGAATCTCCCTTTGCGTTTGCTTCCAGGACTGGTCTTCTTACAAACTCCCTGCAGTTGACAAAACTAGGAAGTCGCTTTTCTCAGCAGAAAAAAATATATATGAGAGTATTCAGCCAGAGAGAAAGAATACTGTAAAGGGATTTCCGCGTAGGGACGTGCTTGAATTTCTCACCGCTGGTGATGTGAAACTGAACATTTCCATTTTGGCTTTTTTGTGAAACGAGAACACGTACACACGCGGGCATAAAACCACCTTATACTGAATCGGACCGTCGGTCCATCAAAGTCAGTAACGACATCGGGGCCCGGCTGGGTTTAATGCAATTTTGCAGGGCCTTTAAGGCAGAGATGTTCCACCGGGTTTTTGGCTGAGGACAGTGGTGGACATACCAATGCTGGCACCCTCCCTCTTTCTCCTTGTTTCATCTGTTTCCCTCCCCCTACCTGGCCCATGGGGCGGTGGTGCGCTCCAGTATGGGAATAAGATTCATTAGGACACCATCTTGGATTTTAGTTTTTTTAAAATTACATGTTATTTATCTGAATGGTTGTGCGTTTTTATCTGTTGTTTTACCATTGATGTATTATCGCCCAGAGCCCTGGTTTTACAGGGATGGGGTGATTCATAAATTGAATGAATGAATGAATGAATATTGTCTATTCAGACTGGCAGCAGTTCTCCAGGGCCACAGGTGGAGAAGGGTCTTTCCCATCACCTGCTTCCTGGTCCTTTTAACTGGAGATGCTGGGGATTGAACCTGGGACCTTCTGCATGCCAAGCAGATGCTCTTCCACTGAGCCACAGCCCCTCTTTACAGCTCTCCAGGGTCTCAGGTGGAGGTCTTTCCCATCACCTGCTGCCTGGTCCTTTTCACTGGAGATGTTGGGGATTGAACCTGGGACCTTGTGTATGCCAAAAAGATGCTCTTCCACTGCTCTTCCCCACCCCTCTCTCTTTTGGTCTCTCTCCCCTGTCTTTCATTCTCTCACTCTCCCCCTCTACCTTCCTTCCTACCTTCCATTCTCTCCCCCCTTCCTGTCTTCCTTCCTTCCTTCCATTCTTCTTCTCTCTTTCTTCTTTCTTTCTTTCTTTCTTTCTTTCTTTCTTTCTTTCTTTCTTTCTTTCTTTCTTTCTTTCTTTCTTTCTTTCTTTCTCTCTCTCTCTCTCTCTCTCTCTCTCTCTCTCTCTCTCTCTCTCTCTCTCTCTCTCTCTCTTTCTTCCTGCCTCCCTCCCTCCCTCCCTCCCTTCTACCCATCCATCCTCCCACCCTTCCGATCTTTCTAGGCCCGTTGTCTTCCAACACAACGGGCTTTGCTCCCTAGTAGTCTATAAGACTTACACTGAAAGCATAAATGGGAGTGAAGGTGGCATGGTATAACCTGATCTTGTTAATCTCAAAAGCTAAGGCGAGTCCTTACTTGGAAGGGAGACCACGCCATGGCCAACCACCTCTGCTTCTCACTTGCCTTGAAAGCCCCTTGCTGGGGTCACCATATGTCAAAAGCTAAGCAAGGTCGGTACTTGGAAGGGAGACCACCAAGGAAGACTCTGCAGAGGAAGGCCATGGCCAACCACCTCTGCTTCTCACTTGCCTTGAAAGCCCCTTGCTGGGGTCACCATATGTCAAAAGCTAAGCAGAGTTGGTACTTGGAAGGGAGACCACGAAGGAAGACTCTGCAGAGGAAGGCCATGGCCAACCACCTCTGCTTCTCACTTGCCTTGAAAGCCCCTTGCTGGGGTCACCACATGTCAAAAGCTAAGCAGGGTTGGTACTTGGAAGGGAGACCACCAAGGAAGACTCTGCAGAGGAAGGCCATGGCCAACCACCTCTGCTTCTCACTTGCCTTGAAAGCCCCTTGCTGGGGTCACCATATGTCAAAAGCTAAGCAGGGTCGGTACTTGGAAGGGAGACCACCAAGGAAGGCTCTGCAGAGGAAGGCCATGGCCAACCACCTCTGCTTCTCACTTGCCTTGAAAGCCCCTTGCTGGGGTCACCATATGTCAAAAGCTAAGCAGGGTTGGTACTTGGAAGGGAGACCACCAAGGAAGGCTCTGCAGAGGAAGGCCATGGCCAACCACCTCTGCTTCTCACTTGCCTTGAAAGCCCCTTGCTGGGGTCACCATATGTCAAAAGCTAAGCAGGGTTGGTACTTGGAAGGGAGACCACCAAGGAAGACTCTGCAGAGGAAGGCCATGGCCAACCACCTCTGCTTCTCATTTGCCTTGAAAGCCCCTTGCTGGGGTCACCATATGTCAAAAGCTAAGCAGGGTTGGTACTTGGAAGGGAGACCACCAAGGAAGACTCTGCAGAGGAAGGCCATGGCCAACCACCTCTGCTTCTCATTTGCCTTGAAAGCCCCTTGCTGGGGTCACCATATGTCAAAAGCTAAGCAGGGTTGGTACTTGGAAGGGAGACCACCAAGGAAGACTCTGCAGAGGAAGGCCATGGCCAACCACCTCTGCTTCTCATTTGCCTTGAAAGCCCCTTGCTGGGGTCACCATATGTCAAAAGCTAAGCAGGGTTGGTACTTGGAAGGGAGACCACCAAGGAAGACTCTGCAGAGGAAGGCCATGGCCAACCACCTCTGCTTCTCATTTGCCTTGAAAGCCCCTTGCTGGGGTCACCATATGTCAAAAGCTAAGCAGAGTTGGTACTTGGAAGGGAGACCACCAAGGAAGACTCTGCAGAGGAAGGCCATGGCCAACCACCTCTGCTTCTCATTTGCCTTGAAAGCCCCTTGCTGGGGTCACCATATGTCAAAAGCTAAGCAGGGTTGGTACTCAGAAGGGAGACCACCAAGGAAGACTCTACAGAGAAAGGCCATGGCCAGCCACCTCTGCTTCTCACTTGCCTTGAAAGCCCCTTGTTGGGGTCACCATATGTCAAAAGCTAAGCATGGTCGGTACTTGGAAGGGAGACCACCAAGGAAGACTCTACAGAGAAAGGCCATGGCCAACCACCTCTGCTTCTCACTTGCCTTGAAAGCCCCTTGCTGGGGTCACCATATGTCAAAAGCTAAGCATGGTCGGTACTTGGAAGGGAGACCACCAAGGAAGACTCTACAGAGAAAGGCCACGGCCAACCACCTCTGCTTCTCACTTGCCTTGAAAGCCCCTTGTTGGGGTCACCATATGTCAAAAGCTAAGCATGGTCGGTACTTGGAAGGGAGACCACCAAAGAAGACTCTACAGAGAAAGGCCACGGCCAACCACCTCTGCTTCTCACTTGCCTTGAAAGCCCCTTGCTGGGGTCACCATATGTCAAAAGCTAAGCATGGTCGGTACTTGGAAGGGAGACCACCAAGGAAGACTCTACAGAGAAAGGCCACGGCCAACCACCTCTGCTTCTCATTTGCCTTGAAAGCCCCTTGCTGGGGTCACCATATGTCAAAAGCTAAGCATGGTCGGTACTTGGAAGGGAGACCACCAAGGAAGACTCTACAGAGAAAGGCCACGGCCAACCACCTCTGCTTCTCATTTGCCTTGAAAGCCCCTTGTTGGGGTCACCATATGTCAAAAGCTAAGCAGGGTTGGTACTTGGAAGGGAGACCACCAAGGAAGACTCTACAGAGAAAGGCCACGGCCAACCACCTCTGCTTCTCACTTGCCTTGAAAGCCCCTTGCTTGGGTCACCATATGTCAAAAGCTAAGCATGGTCGGTACTTGGAAGGGAGACCACCAAGGAAGACTCTACAGAGAAAGGCCACGGCCAACCACCTCTGCTTCTCATTTGCCTTGAAAGCCCCTTGTTGGGGTCACCATATGTCAAAAGCTAAGCAGGGTTGGTACTTGGAAGGGAGACCACCAAGGAAGACTCTACAGAGAAAGGCCACGGCCAACCACCTCTGCTTCTCACTTGCCTTGAAAGCCCCTTGCTGGGGTCACCATATGTCAAAAGCTAAGCATGGTCGGTACTTGGAAGGGAGACCACCAAGGAAGACTCTACAGAGAAAGGCCACGGCCAACCACCTCTGCTTCTCATTTGCCTTGAAAGCCCCTTGTTGGGGTCACCATATGTCAAAAGCTAAGCAGGGTTGGTACTTGGAAGGGAGACCACCAAGGAAGACTCTACAGAGAAAGGCCACGGCCAACCACCTCTGCTTCTCACTTGCCTTGAAAGCCCCTTGCTGGGGTCACCATATGTCAAAAGCTAAGCATGGTCGGTACTTGGAAGGGAGACCACCAAGGAAGACTCTACAGAGAAAGGCCACGGCCAACCACCTCTGCTTCTCATTTGCCTTGAAAGCCCCTTGTTGGGGTCACCATATGTCAAAAGCTAAGCAGGGTTGGTACTTGGAAGGGAGACCACCAAGGAAGACTCTACAGAGAAAGGCCACGGCCAACCACCTCTGCTTCTCACTTGCCTTGAAAGCCCCTTGCTGGGGTCACCATATGTCAAAAGCTAAGCATGGTCGGTACTTGGAAGGGAGACCACCAAGGAAGACTCTACAGAGAAAGGCCATGGCCAACCACCTCTGCTTCTCACTTGCCTTGAAAGCCCCTTGCTGGGGTCACCAAAAGTCAGTTGCAACTTGACGGTTCTTACGTACGTTTTCCTATACCTGAGAAGGAAAGGTGCCTGATGGTCAGAAGCTAAGCAGGGTCAGCCTGATGGTCGGAAGCTATAGCCTGAGGGTCGGAATCCAAGCAGGGTCAGAACTTGGAAGGGAAACCTCCAAGGAAGACTCTGCAGAAGGCGGCAATGGCCAACCACCTCTGCTTCTCACTAGTCTTGGAAACCCCTTGCTGGGGCTGCCATAAGCCAGCTGTGACTTGAAGCACTTCATACAAGCACACACACACATCAATACCCTATAGGTTGCATATGAAAACCATGCAACCAATATTCCCTCTCAGCTGTGGCATCTTGTGAGCAAAACTTCTACTTTGTGAGCTACTGGCATTAAAGTTGTGAGCAAGTAATTTGGCTACTGCATAAATCAGTTTACTTTGGAGCCATCCTTCCTGAGCTAAGACAAAAATGTGTGAGCTGGAGGCTGAAAATCTGTGAGCTGGCTCACACCAACTCAGCTTAGAGGGAACACTGCATGCAACATGTATGAAACTAACAATAAATTGCAGACAGCAATGTAAACGCACAAAACGGGGAATGTTCGCCCCTTCCCAATTTCAGTGGCACAGTGCGACTGAGAGAGACGTCGTTTACGCAAACGGCAGACATGAGGACCACAGTCGTATAGCCAGGATGGGGGTCATTCGAGGCCCCTCTTCCGGTGGATCCAAGACAGGAGCCCTGAACAGTCTGCATCAAAGGCTACGTGATCCACTGGTGGATCCTAAATCAACACGACATGAGGTGATATTTTCCTTTTCAGTACGGAATAAGAAGACGTCATTTGGAAGGTTGCAGATGAACAATGACGAAAATAGAGACGGGCATCTGCTCGTACACCTGTATCAGCGTGTGACTCCCTGTGGGGGAGTCTGGGTCTGAACAGATTCGTAGAAAAACTAGATCTGAGCTGAAATTGCCACCAGGGTTGAGTCTTAACTTGCACATTTCTTTTTAGGCTTTTCTGCTGCTGGATTCTGTACCTTTTGGTTTTGCTTTGTCTTTTTACTGCATGTCCCTTTGGACATAAAGCGGAAAAGTGACCTATGTGTAAGAACATAAGAGAAGCCATCTTGGATCAGACCACTGACCCATCCAGTCCAACACTCTGTGTCACACAGAGGCCAAAACCCAGGGGCCATCAGGAGGTCCACCAGTGGGACCAGAACTCCAGAAGCCCCTCCCACTGTTGCCCCCCCAAGCACCAAGAATACAGAGCATCACTGCCCCAGACATAAGAACATCAGAGAAGCCATGTTGGATCAGGGCAATGACCCACCCAGTCCAACACTCCGTGCTACACAGTGGCCAAAACCCAGGGGCCATCAGGAGGTCCACCAGCGGGGCCAGAACTCCAGAAGCCCTCCCACTGTTGCCTCCCCCCAAGCACCAAGAATATAGAGCAGCACTTGCCCCAGACAGAATGTTCCATCTCTGCATTGTGGCTAATAGCCACCGATGGACCTCTGCTCCAGATGTTCCTCCAATGCCTCTTGAAGGTGTCTATGCTTGTAGCCACCACCACTTCCTGCAGCAGTGAATACTGCATGTTGAAGGTGAAGAAGTACTTCCTTTTATCTGTTCTAAGCCTACCGCTCCTTAATTTCATGGAGTGCCCACGAGGTCTCGTATTGTGCAAAAGGGAGAAAAGTCCTTCTTGCTCTACCTTCTCTATCCCACGCATAATTTTGTTTGCCTCTGTTATGTCACCCCTCAGTTGTCATTTTTCCAAGCTAAAAAGCCCTAACCTCTTTAACCGTTCTTTGCAGGGAAGATGTTCCACTCCCTTAATCATTTCAAGTTACTCTTTTCTGCACCTTTTCCAACGCTATAATATCTTTTCTGTGGTACAGTGAGCAGAACTGTACACAGTATTCCAAATGAGGCCACACCGCAGATTTATACAGGGGCATGATGATAATGTCCGAGTCCTTTTCAAAAACCTTCCTGATAATCCCCAGCACAGTATTAGCCACAGGGTATAGATGGGAACTCTCAGTCTGGGGCAGGTGATGCACTCTATTCTTGGTGCTGGAGGGGGCAGCAGTGGGAGGGCTTCTGGAGTTCTGGCCCCACTGATGGACCTCCTGATGGCACCTAGTATATTTGGGCCACTGTGTGACAGAGTGTTGGACTAGATGGGCCATTGGCCTGATTCAACATTGGCTTCTCTTATGTTCTTAGGTTCAGTATTCACCCCTCTTATGGCAAACTGAGGCAACATCTCCAGTGAGTTATCTACCATGACTCCAATATCTCTCTCCTAGTCCGTTACTGCCAGTTCAGACCCCATCAATGTATATTTATAGTCAGGATTTTTTTGGGTTCCAATGTGCATTACTTTGCACTTGCCCATGTTGAGCCTCATTTGCCGCGTTGACGCCAACTCGCCCAGCCTCGACAGATTCCTCTGGAACGCCTCACGGTCCTCCCAGGTTCTCACTGCCCTGAACAGCTTAGTGTCATCCACAAACTCAGCCGCTTCACTGCTTACTCCAGACTCGGAATCATTAATGAACAAGTTAAAAAGCACCAGACCTAGTCCTGAGCTCTGCGGTACTGCCGTTTTCCACTGTGAAAACTGCCCATTTATACTCACTCTTTGTTTCCTCTCAATTAACCAGTTTTTAACCCACAAGAGGACTTGTCCTCTTAGCCCATGACTGCCGAGTTTATCTTAGGAGCCTTTGAGGAGGAACTTTATCAAAAAGCTTCTTGGGAGTCTATGTAAACTACATTTCCTGGGTCTCCCTTGTCCACATGCTTGTTTGCCCCCTCAAAAAAAACAACAACACTGCAGCTGGTCTCAAAGATGGGTGGTGAGGCCTGGGGCTGTGCCAATCTTGGTGATGTGGGGGAAGAGATGGGACTTCCCCCCCATCTCACGGCCCCCCACTTGCATACCTAAGAATTGAAGGGCCTCATCGGATAGCATGCCATTAATCTGAGTGATTGCCTCACAGCATTGAAGCCAGCGTCATAAGAACATAAGAACATAAGAGAAGCCAGTGTTGAATCAGGCCAATGGCCCATCTAGTCCAACACTCTGTCACACAGCGGCCAAAATATACCAGGTGCCATCAGGAGGTCCAGCAGTGGAGCCAGGACACTAGAAGCCCTCCCACTGCTGCCCCCTCCAGCACCAAGAAGCCCACCAAGAATTCAGGCGGAGGGCAGTAACCAGTTATGTTTTCCCCCTGGCTTTCTGACCACTGGATTTACTGAGTCCTGTCATCACCCCCATGTGCGCATGACACAGCACAAGGTTATTTCTTCTGGCGCAATTTCGCGAACAAATGGAATTTAAAAAATCATTCAAGCCGCCTGCTGAACACCCTATTGCTCCATCGACGCACACTGTTATTTTGCTAGAAATCATATCAACGTGCCGCGTCTCGTTGAGTCTCCTATGCAATTGCTTGCATAAGCCGAACGGCGCTAAGTACCTTTTCCTTCTTGCTCAGGCGTTGTGGGATCTCGGCATTTTTTTATATCAAAGAGCGATGGGGATCTTGGCGTTATGAATGGTCCCAAGCCGAACCCAAGCACAGGTCTGAAAAAAAGATCTACTTGATTTCATACTCGGGGTTCTGAATCGGACCAACAAGTGCTGATCTCTGCTCGGAATCGGCTTCGACGCAGCCATTTGTCTGGCTCTGGCGCATGCAGCAAGATGTTTCGTGATGATGGAAATGCAGACGTGTCAATCAATCTGTCATTAGTTAATTAAACACTGGTGTCAGCTCATCAGTGGACTCTAAGGACTGCTCTCAGTTTTGGAGCCTTTTGCATGTTATTAATTTCCGTCATGCCCGTCAACCGAGAAAATTAGTTTAAAACAAGTGGGGACCCACAAGAAACTTGCGGGGGGGGGGCATTCACCCACCTTTGCTTCCTTCTCTCTCTCCTATCTTCCCCTTTCTTTCACTCCCAAGCCAATCCCTTCTTTTTCTTTCCAACCCTCCACCAAGCCAATCCCTCCTTCTTTGTCTTTCTCTCTCTCTCCCAAGCCAATCCCTTCTCTCCCCCAAGCAAATACCCCCATCTTTTCCCTTCTCTTGCCCACCCCAAGCCAATCCCCCCTTCTTTCTCCCTCCCTCTTTCCCCCATCTTTGAGCCCAGTGGGGAGGGGGATTTAAACCCCCAATGTATTTTTTTTAAGTTTTCAGATTTTTCTGCAAACCTAGGGCATCACCCAAGTTTGCAGAAAAACTTGTTTGGGGGTAAGTATGCCTCCTATCTGCAGGATATTTAGATATCCACACATAGGGGGACTGTTGAGAATTAGATATATAAGTAATTTATCATAAGTATCCGCATTTAAGCCCCCAACTACTTCTTTCTCTTCTGTTCAACACAGGGAGAAATCCTAAGCAGGTTTACTCAGAGCTAAGCCTCATGTTATTCCTTGGAGCTTACTCCTAGGAAAATGTTCTTAGGATTGCCATATCAGATCCTTTGTAAAATTTGATTGCATTAAAAATGACATTCTGTTTTAACAAGCCTTTTGTACATGCATAGGGTTGCCAGCTCTGGATTGAGAAATACCTGGAGATTTTGGGGGCGGAGCTGAGGAGGGCGGGGTTTGGGGAAGGGAGGGACTTCAATGGAGTATAGTGCCATGGAGTCCACGTTCCAATCAGGCCATTTTCTTCAAGGGAACTGATCTCTGTTGCTCAGAGATCAGTCGTAATAGAAGGAGACAGAGACGGAGAAGGAGGAGAAGAAGAAAAAGAGGAAGAGGAGGAGGAAGAAGAAGATGATGATTTATACCCTGCCCTTCACTCGGAATCCCAAAGCAGCTTACAATCCCCTTCCCTTCCTCTCCCCACAACAGATACCCCGTGAGGCAGGTGGGGCTGAGAGAGCTCTGAGAGAACTATGACTGGTCCAAGGTCACCCAGCTGGCTGCATGCAGAGGAGCGTGGAATCAAACCCGTTTTGCAGCTCTTTCTACACAGCTCCAGAACCTGTAGCTGCTCTGCATGTAGTTCTTTCATGCATCTGAACGGTTTATTGATATTACGATGCTGGAGTCAATGTATGCCTGGTTGGGGGGAGCACTGATTTCTCTGAGTTCCATTGTGTTCTCTTATTATTATTTTTTTTTTAATTACGGCTGTCGATTTCTTGTTCTCTTGTGCTATGCCGCTATCGTGTACCTGGTATTATTGAGAGCTGCTTCATGCACAGTGGAAACAAGGTATTAATTGGTTTCTGCTGATTGAGACACTGACAAATATCCCAGTGATTTGAAGCGAGCTGGACTGGACCGTAACATCTTTTTTACAAGCCACCCCCCTCCCTTTGTACTCAACTGCTGCAGAATCTGAAAAGCCCTGGCCCTGGCAGAGACGGCCCAAGAGAGAGATCTTGGAGTCATAGTGGATAACTCAATGAAAATGTCTAGACAGTGTATAGCTGCAGTAAAGAAGGTCAATGCTATGCTGGGGATTATTAGGAAGGGAACTGAAAACAAATCAGCCAGTATCATCATGCCCCTGTATAAATCATTGGTGCGACCTCATTTGGAATACTATGTACAGTTCTGGTCACCACATCTCAAAAAAGATATTATATCATTGGGAAAAGTGCAGAGAAGGGCAACTAGAATGATAAAAGAGTTGGAACACCTTCCCTATGAAGAAAGGTTAAAACGCTTGGGGCTCTTCAGCTTGGAGAAACAACGGCTAAGCGGTGACATGATCGAGGTTTATAAGATTATGAATGGGATTGAGCAAGTTGAGAAAGAAGTACTTTTCTCCCTTTCTCACAATACAAGAACTCGTGGGCACTCCATGAAATTGCTGAGCAGTCGGGTTAGAACAGATAAAAGGAAATACTTCTTCACCCAAAGAGTGATTAACACATGGAATTCACTGCCACAGGAGGTGGTGGCAGCTACAAGCATGGACAGTTTCAAGAGGGAATTAGATAAACATATGGAGCAGAAGTCCATCAGTGGCTATTAGCCACAGGGTACAGATGGGAACTCTCAGTCTGGGGCAGGTGATGCACTCTATCCTTGGTGCTGGAGGGGGCAGCAGTGGGAGGGCTTCTAGTGTCCTGGCCCCACTGCTGGACCTCCTGGTGGCACCTGGTATATTTTGGCCGCTGTGTGACAGAGTGTTGGACTAGATGGGCTATTGGCCTGATTCAACATTGGCTTCTCTTATGTTCTTATGTTCTCTTATCTAGCCCAACCCCCTGCCAGGGCTGGCCCCAGGTGTCTGGGCACCCTAGGCAGGACAGCCTGGGGTGCCCACCCCACCAGGGATGCCAACCTCCCGGTGGGGCCTGGAGATAGCGCCCGGGAGAGCTGGGGAAGGGGCGGGCTTGGAACGCCTGCCCCTTCCCTCCCAGCGGCGGCGTGGCTCCTCCGGGCTACTCGCAGCTGCGAGGCGCCCGGGAGAGCCAGGGAAGGGGCAGGCTTAGAACACCCGCCCCTTCCCTCCCAGCGGTGGCGCCGGCTTTTCTGGGTGCCTCGCAGCTGCAAGGCACCCAGGAAAGCCAGGGCGGCCGGGGCTGGGCGGGAAGGGAGACTTTTCACGGGGGGCGGGGGGGCATTTTGGCGCCCATGCAGGGCCGGCGCTCTAGGTGAGCGCCTAGTTCACCTAGTGGGCGAGCCGGCCCTGCCCCCTGCACAATACAGGAAATTCACAAATACGATCCTCCCTATGCACCCACAGTGACTGCTGTTCCACGCCCAGAAGATGACAAAAAGCCAGGATTGCTTCCTGACCCCAAAGTGGCAATCGGCATTTCCCTGAGCGTGCAAGAAAGGACCACAAGAACTCAGCACTGAGGCAACCCTTCCTGCCCTCCCTCTCATGATCTGCCTAAGTTCACAGAATCCACATTGCTGTCAGATGGCCCTCTAGCCTCTGCTCGAAAACCTCCAAAGAAGGAGAGCCCACCACCTCCCGAGGAAGCCTGTTTCACTGAGGAACCGCTCTGTCAGGAAGTTCTTCCTCATGTTTAGCCGAAAACTCTTCTGATTTAATTTCCTGTGGCTCCGCCTAATGGCCCGGTCATTTTGTGGTTGCGCCCACCACCCCATGTTAGAATCCCAAAGGTGCCCACAGGTTTTAAAAGGTCAGAGACCTTCCCTATACATATTTAAAGAAGAGAAACAGATCAACAGCAGAAGAGCGTGGAAGAAGTTTCTATGGGCACCTAAGTCTTGGAACCTTCCATCAGGATGTCTCCATTCTTAGCCAGGAATTTAGAACACAGGATTTCTCAAACTGAAAAATAATCGACGTAGAAAAATCACAACTCGTCTCCCCTTTTCTTAGTTAAAGTTCTTTGCTTCATCAGCCCAACCAGGGTTATTTTTGGGCACGAAGTTCTGCCTGGCTCCTGAGTTGGCCTTGCCCAGCAGGAACTCATTAGCATAACAGGCCACACCCAACCGCAGAAACACATTAGGATTGGCTCCATTAGGGGTGTGTGGCCTAACATGCCAAGGAGTTCCTGCTCCAAAAAAGCCCTGGGGTTTTGACAACAAACAAGGTAATCAGAATAAGAAGCAAAAGATGGGTGTGGCTGGATGGCCACACTTCTGGCTACATGGGGGTGTGGCCTAATAATGAGCTGTGCTGTCAGGGGTGTGGCCTAATATGCTAATGAATTTCTGCTGTTGGGTGTGGCCTATTATTCTAATAAGTTTCTGCTGGGCTTTTTCTACAAAAAAAGCCCTGGGTCCAACCTTCTGTTGTCCCCAGCCTACAGCCTCATCGCCAATCTTTTCCAACAGCTAAATTGCTAGCAACCATTCGCTCACTACTGACTCCTGAAGGGAAGCTGACACAAACCCTTGAAGACCCAAGAAAAGATCACAAAGGAGAATTCCCTTGTGACACGGAAAGACCCAGGAAGGCTCAGTCGACTGACCTGACTGACTGCGCACATATGTATGTTTTAGCAGGTCTGGATATTTGTCATGGCTTGGTCCACCACCCTCATTAAAGAAAAGGCCAGTCATCCAAGATCTACTGGGAATTATCACGTCACATACAACACGTTGACAGGGTGATTGACCAACTGGGCCTTTGGACACGATATGTTTTCTTGACTGCTTGGAGAATGAAATGCTCTTAGTCCTGTCAAACACCACCCCTCAAAAGCGAACTCAGTAAAGGAAAAAAACAGCGGAGAAATATCTAGTGCACCGGCCTTGACTATATGGTGATGAAACACACATGAAGCCAGTTTGGTGCAGTGGTTAAGCACTTGGACTCTAATCTGGGAGAACCGGGTTTGATTCCCCACGCCTCCACTTGCAGCTGCTGGATGACCTTGGGCAAGCCATAGTTCTGTCAGAGCTGTTCTCCCAAGGACAGCTCTGGAAAGAGCTCTCTCAGCCCCGCCTACTTCACAGGGTGTCTGTTGTGGGGAGGGGAAGGGAAAGGAGTTTGTAAGCCGCTCTGAGACTCCTTTGGGTAGTGAAGGGCAGGGTATAAATCCAATCTCCCCCCCCCCTTCTTCTCTGAATCAGACCATAGCTCCATCAGGGTCAGTACTGTCTACTCAGACTGGCAGTGGCTCTCCAAGGTCTCAGGCTGAGATCTTTCCCATCGCCTCTTGCCGGATGCATTAACTGCAGGTGCCAGGGACTGTATTTAGGGCCCTTTGCATGACAAGCAGATCTTCTAGCATCGATCCCTGGCCCCTCTTCTCCTGTGGCCCCCTTAAAGACTAACAACATTTATTGCAATTTGAGCTTTCACAAGTCCCAGCTCAGTTCTTCAGATATTACACAGTGATGTATAATCTGAGGACTACCTCTCTCCATACATCTCGGAAAGAGCATTACAGTCTGGAAATAAGGACCTCCTGGTGGTGCCCGGCCCAAGAGAGACCTTCTGTCTTTGACCCCCTCACTTCTGCAGAAGTATACCGCATACCATACAGCTGTGGACAGGTTTACATCGGGACCACACAGCGTAGCGTTCAGACAAGAGTAAAAGAACACGAAAGACACTGCAGACTTGGCCAGCCTGAAAGATCAGCAGTGGCTGAACATAGCCTAACATAGCTGAACAGGACACAGCATTTGGTTCCAAGACACTGAAAGGCCAAACAACACTTCCAATTACCATGTCAGATTACACAGGGAAGCCACTGAAATTCATAAACCTAAACACAATTTCAACAGGAAAGAAGAGAGTTTAAAAATAAATAGGGCATGGTTTCCTGTCCTGAAAAACACAAAAGGTTCTACAGCTGACAATAGCACTACAGATAAGATTAGAATTTCAGCAGCCAATCCACATACAAAAGAACCTCCTCAGGAAACAGGAAACAATCCATAGACAAAAGAACCTCCTCAGGAAAGCTCCTCCATTAGCATGGTCATAGCCTGGAGAACTACTACAAGATAATGACTCAGCCCTACCCCACCTTTCAGGGTAGATATAAATTCCCTGCCTACCATGTTTCTGCTCACCTTGACACAGAGAGTACTCCATCTTTCTGTGTTAACCTCTGAGGATGCCAGTCACACCTACTGGCGAAACATCAGGTCCTACAATGCCAAGAACACGGCCACCCAACTCGGAAAATCTACAGCAACTAATTTAGTATTATTGTATTTTTAATTGATGTAAGCCATCCTGAACCCTCTTTGCAGGGAAGGGTGGCCTAACAAGTCTAATTTAATGAATGAATGAATGAATGAATGAATGAATGAATGAATGAATGAATGAATGATGAAGGAGCAGGAGATTGGATTTCTACCTCGCCCTTCAGTACCCAAAGGAGTCTCAGAGTGGCTTATGATCCCTTTCCTTTCCCCTCCCCACGTCAGACACCATGTAAGGTAGGTGGGGCTGAGAGAGCTCTTTTGAGGACTGCTCCTGAGAGAACAGCTCTGAGAGAACTTGGAACTGACCCAAGGTCACACCAGCAGCTGCATGTGGAGGTGTGAGGAATCAAACCTGGTTCTCCCAGATTAGAGTCCACGCTCTTAAACACTACACCAAACTGGCTCTGTGTACAAAACTGAAGTAGTCAGCATAGGTATGCTTACAGCTGAGAACCTCCATGAAGCAATTGTGTGCCTTAAGCTTCTGACTCATGGTGATTCCATGAACCAATGACCTCAAAATGTCCCAGCTCACGGCTACCAAACTGAAGGCTGCGGCTTTCTTGACTGACTCTGAGTAGACAATATTGGCCTTGATGGATCGATGGTCTGATTCAGTATAAGGCAGTTTCATAGAATCATAGAATCACAGAGTTGGAAGGGGCCCTCCAGGCCATCTAGTCCAACCCCCTGCTCAATGCAGAATCAGCCCAGAGCATCCCTGACAAGGGTTTGTCCAGCCACTGTGATTCTCTAGTAGGAGAAAGTTACATGTAGGGCACCTTCAGAGAATTCTTCTCTCTGTTTTTCCTTGCCATTCAGAACATAAGAGAAGCCAATGTTGGATCAGACCAATGGCCCATCCAGTCCAACACTCTGTCACACAGTGGCCAAAAATATCAGGTGCCATCTGGAGGTCCACCAGTGGGGCCAGGGCACTAGAAGCCCTCCCACTGTCTCCCCCCCAAGCACCAAGAAGACAGAGCATCCCTTGCCCCAGACCAATAGTTCCTATCTGCACCTTGTGAGTAATAGCCACTGATGGACCTCTGCTCCATATAAGAACATAAGAGAAGCCAATGTTGGGTCAGGCCAATGGCCCATCCAGTCCAACACTCTGTCACACAGTGGCCAAAAATATCAGGTGCCATCTGGAGGTCCACCAGTTGGACCAGGACACTAGAAGCCCTCCCACTGTTGCCCCCCTCAAGCACCAAGAATACAGAGCATGACTTGCCCCAGACCAAGAGTTCCCATCTATACCCTGTGGCTAATAGCCTCTGATGGACCTCTGCTCCATATGTTTATCCAATTCCCTCTTGACGCCATCCATGCTTGTAGCCACCACCACCTCCTGTGGCAGTGAATTCCATGTGTCAATCACTCTTTGGGTGAAGAAGAACATGGTACATGGAGTGTACAAAACCAGACATACCATCGGAAGGAAAAAATCACAAAACTGCAACAGACTTATTTCGGCCACGTCATGCGGAAGAACTCATTCGAAAAAGCAATTATGCTTGGTTAGCAGCCAAAGGAAACCGGGCCGCCAGAGACCACAGTGGCTAGACAACATAAAAGTCGACACCAGCCTGAGCATGGAAGGACTCGAAGAAACAGGACAAGATCGGAAAACACGGAGAGAGCTGGCCCATAGAATCACCAAGAGCTGAACACGACTGAATGGCTAACAACAACAACAACAACACACGGACAAGATTTTAAAGGTGAGCTGTTGGCTTAGTTTTAGGGAACTTCATCTGCTCAAGGGATCCTGCAATGTTTGTGCATGAAACTGGGCAATCTCATTCCACTCTTCAGACATCGACCAGAACGACAAGTTCTAGGCAGCAGGCCCTTTGTACAGTTCTCATAACCATAAGCATGTTTCTAGATCCGATGGTCACGGAAAACAGTTTGAAACATGGGAGTGGTGTCGGATGAAATCTCAAAAAAACAGACAGTGACTGATCAGGGTTTTCATTAGTCAGAGGATGTAGACTAGGGAGTTTTATACCTGAACGAGATTCTGAGAGAAACATCATTATCTTGGGAACAGGTTGTTCTGTTCCTTTCACACGGTTACAGATTTGCGTTGGATACCACCCTGCTCTCGCCAGTTCCCGGACTCTCCTTCCACCCGTTTCCCTTCCCCAGCTTTTTGCCACTCCAGTCTTCCCTCCGCCCTCCAGTTTTGGGTAGTCTGGATTTTAGAAAGCGAAAGAAAGCTATAGGGCATCATTATCTTTGACATGCAAATACCTCGGGTCTCAGTTTCCTTCTGAGAATGCACAGCCCTGTTTCTGTCTCTGCCCAAGACGTATACCCCAACCCACACAGTCTTCAGGTATCGGGGCACCCTTCTGATTTCAGCTTCTGGGTTGAGAATGATGGTTGCCAGGGCTCTTTTTGTAGCAGGAACTCCTTTGCATATTAGGCGACACACCCCTAATGTAGCCAATCCTCCAAGAGCTTACAGAGCTCTTCTTACAGGGCTACTGTAAGCTCTTGGAGGATTGGCTACATTAGGGGTGTGTCCAGGTCTCTTTTTGAGGCAGGAACTCCTTTGCATATTAGGCGACACACCCCTAATGTGGCCAATCCTCCAAGAGCTTACAGAGCTCTTCTTACAGGGGCTACTGTAAGCTCTTGAAGGATTGGCTACATTAGGTGTGTGGCCTAATATGCAAAGGAGTTCCTGCTACAAAAAAAGAGCCCTGACGGTTGCCAACCTCCAGGAACTGGCTGGAGATATCCCGGAATTACAACTGATCTCCAGAAAATAGGGACCGGTTCACCTGGAGAAAATGGCTAACTTTGGTAGGGGGACTGTACGGCATCACACCTTTGCTGAGGGGTCCCTGCTCTCCCCAAACTGCACCGTCCCCAGGCTCCACCCTCAAAGTCTTCAGCTATTTCCCAACCCAGCTCTGGCAACCCTAGAAATAATTCTTGTGACACCGGATAGACTAACAGATTGCTCGAAGTATACACATTCGGAGGCGAGAGACTTTTTCTGATGCATCAAGTGAAGCCTCATTCAGCAGAATCAGAGAGAGAGGGAGAGAGAGAGAGATGATAGAGAAATGATAGAGAGAGAGAGAGAGAGAGATGATAGATAGATAGATAGATAGATAGATAGATAGATAGATAGATAGACAGACAGACAGACAGACAGACAGACAGACAGACAGACAGACAGACAGACAGAGATGATAGAGAGATGATAGAGAGAGAGAGAGAGAGAGATGATATATATATAGAGAGATGATAGATAGATAGAGAGATAGATGAGACAGACAGACAGACAGACAGAGACAGACAGACAGACAGATTAGATTAGATAGAGGGAGAAAGAGAGAGGAGAAGAAGAAGAAGAAGAAGAAGAAGAAGAAGAAGAAGAAGAAGAAGAAGAAGAAGAAGAAGAAGAAGAAGAAGAAGAAGAAGAAGAAGAAGAAGAAGAAGAAGAAGAAGAAGAAGAAGAAGAAGAAGAAGAAGGAGAGGGGAGGGGAGGGGAGGGGAGGGGGAGGAGATTGGATTTATACAAACATACCCAACTCTTTCAGCCTTTCCTCATAAGACTTGGTTTCCAACCCCCTCACCATCCTGGGCACCCTCTTCTGGACACACTCAAGCTTGTCAACATCCTTCTTTAAATTTAGTGCCCAAATCCCACCCAGCTCCTTCGTTGGACATTTTCAAGCGGAGACTGGACGATCATCTTTCGGGTATGTTGTAGATATGTAGGGCTATCTTTCGGCTGTGCTCCTGCAGAGTAAAAGGGGTTGGACTAGATGACCTGCAAGTTCCCTTCCAACTCTAACATTCTATGATTCTATGATCTATACCCTGCCCTTCACTCAGAGTCTTTGAGCACCTTATAATCTCTTTCCTTTCCGCTCCCCACAACAGACACCCTGTGAGGTAGGTGGGGCTGAGAGAGCTCCTTCGAGAACTGCTCCTGAGAGAACAGCTCTGAGAAAACTTGTGACTGACCCAAGGTCACACCCGCAGCTGCATGTGGAGGAGTGGGGGAATCAAACCCAGTTCTCCCAGATTAGAGTCCGTGCTCCTAACCACTACACCAAACTGGAGGGAAGAGAGTGAGCGAGCATAGAGGAGGGAGTTAAAAGGTGTATATACAGCTTATTTTTAAGCAAGCCACAACAGTATACAAGAGAGCCAACGTGAGTGACCCTCCACAGAAGCTGTTGATCGCGCAGAGGTCCGTGAAGGCGCCTGGCATCCACGGAGGCTGGAAAAGGTGTCAGCTCTGTTACGCCCCTGCTTAACACAATCGAAGCGATCGATCAATCCTAATCTGGCCATTTCTCATCGGCGCCTCCCTTTGATTAATTTCATTTCCTTTAGGAGGCACCAGAGGGCTGTTCACCAGCCACCCGTGTCCTTCATCATCTCTGACAGCTGCAAGAAAGGGGGAGGAATAAAGCCTCCGTTACCCTGTGTGCAAAACAGGAAGTCAAGATTTCCCGAAATCAGGGATCATAATTGGGCATGTTTGTTTGTTTGTTTGTTTGTTTGTTTGTTTGTTTGTTTGAAAATCCATCCTGTACTCCCAGTTCCTCCGAATTCACAAGATGGCCCACAATTGTGTATACAAGAAAAATCCAGTTTTTTTTAAAAAAAACCCTTCAAAATATATCAACTTAAAATCACAGCAATGTAAGAATTCAAGTTCTGTCCTGCAGTATACCTAAGACCCAGCCATTTTTATCCACTTGAGTAAAATGCTGGGAAGTTGGGATATGAAGAAGAAGAAGAAGAAGAAGAAGAAGAAGAAGAAGAAGAAGAAGAGGAGGAGGAGGAGGAGGAGGAGGAGGAGGAGGAGGAGGAGGAGGAGGAGGAGGAGGAGATTGGATTTATACCCTTCACTGCCCGAAGAAGTTTACAATCTCCTTTCCCTTCCCCTCCCCACAACAGCCACCCTGTGAGGTCGGTGGGGCTGAGAGAGCTCTCTCGAGGACTGCCCTTGAGAGAACAGCTCCGAGAGAACTCGTGACTGGCTCAAGGTCACTCCAGCCACTGCATGTGGAAAAGTGGGCAATCAAACCTGGTTTCCCCAGATTAGGATCTGCGCTCCTAACCACTACACCAAACTGGCTGTCTAACCACTGCACCAGACACACAACGCTGCCTTCTACTGAATCAGACCGTTGGCTCACCAAAATCAGTATTGCCTTCTCAGACTAGCAGCTGCTACCCAAGGTCTCAGAAGGAGGTCTTTCACATCACCAGTTCTAATGTCAATGTCACTTCCTGCTCAAACCCAGAAGGGATGTCAACGACGTTCTAGGGTTTTGTCAAGTCCTAGAGTGTCTGTGACATCACTTCCGGGTTTCAGCCAGAAATGATGTCGACATGATATCTTTCCCTCCCATTTCCCCCTGACATTCATTCGAGGCAGATCACCCACCATGTCAACCGTAGGTGGTCGGATGGACCCTGTCTCTGTCATGACACTCTATGAGGAAAGGCTGAGGGACTTGGGACTGTTCAGTCGGGAGAAGAAGAGGCTGAGGGGGATGGGACAGAATGGCTCTCTTGAAGTATTGGAAGGGCTGTCACTTGGAGGAAGTAGAAGAAGAGATTGGATTTATACCCCACTCTTCACTCGTGGTCTCAGAGCAGCTTACAAACTCCTTTCCCTTCCCCTCCCCACAACAGACACCCTGTGAGGTAGAAGAGGAGGAGATTGGATTTATACCCCGCCCTTCACTACCCAAGGGAGTGTGAGAGCGGCTTACAAACTCCTCTCCCTTCCCCTCCCCACAACAGACACCCTGTGAGGTAGGTGGGGCTGAGAGAGCTCTGACCGAGAACTGTTCTTGAGAGAACAGCTTGGAGAGAACAATGGCTTGGCCGAGGTCACCCAGCAGCTGCATGTGGAAGAGTGGGGAATCGAATCCCAGATTAGAGTCCGAGCTCTTGACCACTACACCAAACTGGTGGAGGGCAGAGAGCTGTTCCTGCTGGCAGCAGAGGAGAGGACTCCCAAATACGGGTTTAAATTTAGGGTGGGAAGGTACCAGCTGGATATTAAGAAAAACTTTTTGACAGTAAGGGTTGTGCCACAGTGGAATCAGCTGCCCCCGGGGGGAGGGGGGAGTGAGCTCCCCCTCCCTGGCAGCCTTTAAGCAGCGGCTGGACCAACACTTGTCAGGGATGCTCTTGGCTGATCCTGCATTGAGCAGGGGGTTGGACTAGATGACCTCTACAGCTCCTTCCAACTCTGAGATTCTCTGATTCACTCCCCTGAGCAAAGTTCCAAGGCTTCCTCTGGTTTAAAAAGCCTTCCTCCAAATTTAGCGTGGTTCAATAGTTAAATGTGTTGAACCGATATCTGGATGTCCCTGCTTGGGCCGGTCACACGCTCTCAGCCTAACCTACCTCAAAGGGTTGTTGTGAGGATAAAATGGAGAGGAGAGGAGAATGGTGTAAGCTGTTTTGGGTCCCCTTTTGGGGAGAAGAACAGGGAATAAATGAATGAAATAAATAACAGTGACTTCTTCTCCTTCTTCTTATTTGAAAAAGGACTAGAGAAATTCACAAAGAAGTGGTCTTCTGAGGGTTAGGAGCCATTAATGGGCAAATGGAACCCCCATGTTCAGAGGCAGTATACCTCTGAGTAACAGTTGCTTAGGGGAAAGAGCACGGAACGGCTCTTGTTGTCTTCACGCTCTGTATGCGGCCTTCCAGAAGCAGCTAGTTTGCAACTGTGGGCTGCAGAGAATAGGACTTGAGGTTTCCAACCTCCAGGGGGTGGCTGGAGGCCTCCTGCTATTACAACTGATCTCCAGGCGACGGACGTCAGTTCACTTGGAGAAAACAGCCGCTCGGGAAGGTGGACTCTACGGTGCTATGCCCCCAAACCCCGCCCCCTCAGGCTCCACCCCCCCGAAAACTCCAGGTATTTCCCAACCTGGAGTTGGCTGCTTTAAAGGGACTAGAAGCAGAGGTCATTTGGAGCAGAAGCGTGCAGGAGCGGAGCTCCGGCAATTAGAAGCACAGGCGGCGGCAAGCCCCGCCCCCCCTGCTCCCAGCAGGAGCGCAAAGCAGCACGTGTAGCGTTCCTCCTGGACCCAGATAGGCTACTCTGGGACTGGAATGACAGCCCCCAGAGTGGAAAGACAGTCCCTAGGGGTGGAGCCTGAGCGGTGGGTGTTGCCTCCTGACACACTTCTGGTGATGCCAGGGGGTGTGGCATGTGCAAATAAGTTATGCTAATGAGTTATGTTAATGAGCTCCTGCACCTCTTTTTCTATGAAATGACCCGACTAGAAGGAACTTTGCTCTTATCATGCAGGGAGGAGGAGGAGGAGGAGGAGGAGGAGACAAGCTCTGTAGAGGACGGGTGGAATTTATCCTGATGATGTCTCTCTCTCTCTCTCTTATGAGCACACGAAGCTGCCTTAGACTGAATTGGACCTTTGGTCCATCAAAGCCAATACTGTCTACTCAGATTAGCAGTGGCTCTGCAGGGGCTCAGGTCAAGGTCTTTCTCATCCCCTACTTGTTGCTGTTGTTCAGTCGCACAGTCGAGTCCGACTCTTCGCGACCCCGTGGACCAGATCACGCCAGGCCCTCCTGTCTTCCGCTGTCCATTGAAGTTTGCTCAATTTCATGTTCATTGTATCAATGACACTGCCTAGGGGATGACATCCCCTATTACCTGGTCCTTTTAACTGGAGATGCCGGGGATCGAACCTGCCACCTTCGGCATGCCAAGCAGAGGCTCTGCCACTGAGCCATGGCCAGGGGCGGATGAAGGCTCACTGATGCCCTAAGCACTGACCAATCTTGGTGCCCCCCCTCCATTCCACACTGACCCAGTCCATTTTAGTGGTTGACCGGTCTGACCAGATACACAATGCAGGTTGCAGCCATACAAAAACGTATCCCTGTGAGAACACAATATACTGTACAAACTAAGCCAAGCTTTGGCTACATTAAGTTCTACAAAAATGCAATACAACGTCTGTTTTAATATTTCACAAGTTAAACGTATCAAAGTTCCAATATTCATGACCCGAAAGGCATTTTTTCTACATTTTTTCATCCTTTCCCCAACTTTGTGGTGCCCCCTTTGGCCCTGGTGCCCTAAGCACGTGCTCGGTCTGCTGAATGGTTAATCCGCCAGTGGCCACGGCCCCTCTCTTCCCCTCTTCCTCTTCCTCCTCAACTATCTGAATGCAGACCTTTGGCCTAACCCTCTAGGACTCTTCCCCGGCTCTCTTTGCCTTATCTTATCCTGTAAGTTTGCTCTTCTCTGCACTCCCTTCCACCTGCCTTCCAACTTCAGAGGATTTCTGAAATTTGTTTTGGAATTAGGACATGTCATGCCCTAGTGTTCAGGTGCACCAGATATGGCCCCCGGATATGGCTAGAAGGCACAGGATGCGGCTTGATGGTTTCCATAATGGAAGAAACGTCTGATGTAACAGCAATAAATAATGACATGCCATAATTAGATCCCAGCACAGAAAGAATAGGACTCACAATAATGGGTTTAAATTAAGAAGAGGAGAAGAGAACAGATTGGATTTATACCCCGCTCTCCACTACCCGAAGGAGTCTCAGAGTGGCTTACAATCTCCTTTCCCTTCCCCTCCCCACAACAGACAACCTGGGAGGTAGAAGAAGAAGAAGAGATTGGATTTATACCCCGCCCTTCACTACCCGAAGGAGTCTCAGAGCAGCTGACAATCTCCTTTCCCTTCCCCTCCCCACAACAGACAACCTGGGAGGTAGAAGAAGAAGAAGAGATTGGATTTATACCCCGCCCTTCACTACCCAAAGGAGTCTCAGAGCGGCTTACAAACTCCTTTCCCTTCCCCTCCCCACAACAGACACCCTGTGAAGTAGGTGGGGCTGAGAGAGCTCTTTCAAGGACTGCTCGTGAGAGAACAGCTCTGAGAGAACTTGGGTCTGACCCAAAGTCACACCAGCAGCTGCATGTGGAGGCGTGGGGAATCAAACCCGGTTCTCCCAGATTAGAATCCACATTCCTAACCACAACACCAAACTGGCTCTTAAAGCCGGGAAGGTACCGGCTGGATCATAGGGAAAAAAATCTTTTTTACTGTCAAGAGTTGTGCAACAACTGCATGGCCCCTTCCAACTCTGTGATTCTATGATTCTATGAATCATTCTTCATCTCATTGTGCAAGCAAATCAAGGTGACAGTGGGTTTCTTTGCATCTGTGATCTAATCAAGGTGCACATTGCTCACGTTGATCAGCATCTCGGAGAAGACGCCGGAAACCTGTGGCAAACCTCAAAACATGGAACTGTGCGCATGGAACTAGGAGGGATATCTGGCTGTCTTCGACCAGAGTCAGAGCATTCCCTGCCGTGGCTCCAACCTGGTGGAACGCTGTGCCGAATAACATCCGTGACTGCCAGGACTTGATGCAGTTCCACGGGGCCTGTTAAGGCAGAGATGTTCCGCCAGGCGTATGGTTGAAGACAGCGACGGTTACAGCCAGGGCTATTTTGGGGCAGGAACGCCCAGCAGGAACTCATTAGCATAATAGTCCACACCCAACAGCAGAAACTCATTAGGACTGGCTACATTGGGGGGTGGGGGGTGGCCTAACATGCAAAGGAGTTCCTGCTCCAAAAAAAGCCCTGGGTTTTGGCAACAAACAAGGTAAACAGAATAAGAAGCAAAAGGTGGGTGTGGCTGGATGACCACATGTTTGGTAGCATGGGGGTGTGGCCTAATATGCTAATGAGTTCCTGCTGCTGGGTGTGGCCTAATATGCTAATGAGTTCCTGCTGAGCTTTTTCTACAAAAATAGCCCTGGTTACAGCCTTCTGCCACTCCCTGCAGTGGCACTCCTGAAATTTTTAACATCATCTTTTCAGTTAACTGCTATGCCTTTTATTTTTTTTAAACTGTTTTAAGCATGGATTATATGAAATTATTATGTTGTACACCACCCTGGGGGCTGCGGTGGCTCAGTGGTTAAGACGCTGAACTGCAGGCTGGAAGGTCAGTAGTTCAGCAATTCTAGACCCGAGTGCCGCGTGACGGAGTGAGCTCCCGTCTCTGGCCCCAGCTCTTGCCAACCTAGCAGTTCAAAAGCAAATTGCAAGTAGATAAATAGGCACCGCTTTGGTGGGAAGGTAACAGCATTCTGTGTGCCTGATCATCTAGTCATGCCAGTCACATGACCACGGAAACCTCTTCAGACAGTGCTGGCTCTTCATCTTGGAAACAGAGATGAGCACCGCACCCTAGAGTCGGATTCAACTGGCTTTCGAGCAAAGGAAACCTTTACCTTTACCTTACACCACCCTGAGCCCTGCCTGGTGGTTAGAAGTGTGGATGCTAATCTGGGAGAACCGGGTTTGAGTCCCCATTCCTCCGCATGCAGCTGCTGGTGTGACTTTGGGTCAGTCACAAGTTCTCTCAGAGTTGTTCTCTCAAGAGCAGTCCTTGAGAGAGCTCTCTCAGCCCCACCTACCTCAAAGGGTGTCTATCTGTTGTGGGGAGGGGAAGGGAAAGGAGTTTGTAAGCCGCTCTGGGACTCCTTTGGGGAGTGAAGGGCGGGGTATAAATCCAATCTCTTCTCCTTCTCTGCTGTTCTATTGGACCTGCTCTAGAAATAGAGCCAGTGTGGTATAATGATGAAGAGTGCCAGGCTACTATCTGGCACACCAGGGTTCAAATCCCAGCTCATGCCATGGAAGCTTGCTGGATGACCCTGGGCCACTCACACGCTCCTAGCCCAGCCTACCTAACAGGGCGGTTGTGAGGATAAAACAGAGGAGAAGGATGTAAGGTACTTTGGATTCCCAGTGGGGGGGAAAGGTGGGGGTACACATGAATTAAAGAAATAAAGGCACTCTGGTCCATAGCAATGCTCCCTCTAAGCTGTGGAGTCTTGTAAAAATTCTACTTTGTGAGCCACTGGCGTCAAGGTTGTGAGCGAGCAATTTGGCTACTCCATAAATTTAGTTTGCTCTGGAGCCCTCCTTCCCAAGCGAAGACAAAAATGTGTGAGCCAGAGGCTAAAAGGCTGTGAGCTAGCTCACACTAACTCAGCTTAGTGGGAACACTGGTCCACAGAGAAATTTGGATGGAGAGATTTCACTTACACCCATCCCCGGTCGTCTGGATTCTTCCTTGGGCCATCTCCTTCTGGAGTCCTCTTACCCAAATATCGAAGGGAAGCCTCTTGGGGCAGGGACCTTTCTTTCCGGTTCACAAAACCGTGCCCAACCACAGCAGCCCATCATCGGAACACTGAGAATCGACTCTCGCGCGGCAGCCAGTGTGCACAGCTAGCGGCACGTGGGAAACGATAGATAGCTACGGCCAGATTTGAAAGCATCACTAAGACAGGGCGCAAACTATGAAGGCGGGCCTGAACAAAGCCCCAGTTCTGTGTTTGCATCCTTTGCCATAGTTCTGTGTTTGCGTTCTTTGCTCCTCGAACTGTCGCTCTTCTTCAGACTAGAGGTCAGTTCCCCTGGAGAAAGGGGTGCTTTGGAGGGTGGACTCCATGGCAGGGGTGTCAAACATGGAGCCCGGGGGCCAGATCGCCCACCCCCCTAGAGGGCTTCTATCAGGCCCACAATGGGACTGGCTGTCTTACATAAGAACATAAGAGAAGCCAATGCTGGATCAGGCCAGTGGCCCATCCAGTCCAACACTCCGTGTCACACAGTGGCCAGAAATACCAGGGGCTATCAGGAGGTCCAGCAGTGGGGCCAGAACTCCAGAAGCCCTCCCAATGTTGACTCCCCCCCCCAAGCAATGTTCCCTTTAAGCTGTGGAGTCTTGTGAGCAAAAATTCTACTTTGCAAGCTACTGGCATTAAAGTTGTGAGCGAGTGATTTGGCTGCTGCATCAATCAGTTTGCTCTGGAGCCCTCCTTCCTGAGCGAAGACAAAAATGTGTGAGCCGGAAGCTAAAATACTGTGAGCTAGCTCACACTAACTCAGCTTAGAGGGAACATTGCCCCCAAGCACTAAGAATACAGAGCGTCGCTTGCCCCAGCCTGAGAGTTCCTATCTATACCTGCGTCATCGTAGGTTTGCAACTTACAGCTACACACCTGAACAGCATACTCAGGATTGCGACAGCACAGACATTTTGATGCAGTAATTGGCACCGGTTATCTGACACTGTTAAATAAACAAAATCTTGCGAGAGTGCTGAGGTTTTAAGCATTTTTTTTATTTTAAGTAAAAAAACAACAACCACCATCTTTGTGTTCGTGTCCTCTAATCGAGTTTATATCTCCGCTACCTGGCATTACCTTTTATGGCACACGTGGCCCGGCTCAACAAGGTCTCCTTTATGTCAGATCCAGCCCTCGCAACAAATGAGTTCGGCACCCCTGCTCCATGGCATTGTACCCCGCCGAGGTCCCAGCACTCCCCAGGCTCCATCCCCAAATCTCCAAGACATTTCTCAACCTGGATCATAGAATGTTAGAGTTGGAAGGGACCTTGCAGGCCATCTAGTCCAACCCCCTGCACTCTGCAGGAGCACAGCCGAAAGACAGCCCTACATGCCTACAACATACCCAAAAAAGATGGCCGTCCAGCCTCTTCTTGAAAACGTCCAGGGAAGGAGCATCCACCACCTCCCGAGGCAGGCTGTTCCACTGCTCAACCACTCTTACAGTGAGGAAGTTCCTCCTGATACCTAGCCGCTAATGACTCCCTCGTCATTTCCACCCATTAGATCTAGTCTTGCAATCCGGAGCAAGAGAGAATAGATCTGCTCCACCTTCTACATGACAGCCCTTCAGATATTTGAAGACTGCAATCATGTCCCCTCTAAGCCTTCTCTTTCCCAGGCTAAACATACCCAACTCTTTCAGCCTTTCCTCATGGATTCCAACCCTCTCGCCATCCTGGTCGCCCTCTTCTGGACACGCTCGAGCTTGTTGACATCCTTCCTAAAATGTGGTGCCCAAAACTGGACACAGGACTCCAGGTGAGGCCTGACTATAGCAGATCTGGCAACCTGACCCCCTATCCCCCGCTGGTGGCCGGGGGGGGAACCTGCCAACCTCAGCCGTAGAGCCGACAGTTCAAGGGCCCAGGAATTAAACCAAGACATGCTGCTGATCTGGGGTGTCTCCTATCGCTCTTCAGATGGCACCCCAGGCAGGCACGCCTGGCCCCTGGTGCTTTCAATCTCAAGGAGGCAGCCAAAGATGCTTTCATTGAGGACTGCGTTTGATTCAAGTAGCCCTGAATGACGATCCTAAATTATGGGTTTGTTTACTTAGGACTGCATTTGATTCAAGCACTCCTAAAGGGCGGTTTTCGGTTTTGGTTTTATGAGTTGTTTTTTTTAATGTCTTCTCTCCTGTTTACTTTGCAAACAGGACATACCTGCGGGACCGCCTTTCCCCATATATACCCCAGGGAGCACTTTGGTCGGGGTTTCAAAATCAACTGACCCTCCCTGGCCCTTCAGATGCCAGGCTTGCTACTACCAGGGCCAGGGCTTTCTTGGTGATGGCCCCATCCTGGTGGAATGAGCTCCCGGGGGAGATCAGGGCCCTGCGGAACCTCTGATAGTTCTGCAGGGCCTGCAAGATGGAGCTAGGGAGCTGCCACCACTATAGAACCCTGGTCCCTGGTTTCTAACACCTAGCCTGTGCCACAGGAAGGTCTTGAGCAGACTGGCTCTGAGAAGGTATACCGAAATAAGCCCTCTTGAATAATTGTCTTCAGCACCTTACGAAACTGTTTTAATAATGGAATTGTTCTTATATGATTTTATGTGGTTTCAACTGTATCTATGCACTGACTGTCAGCCGCCCTGAGCCCGCATTGCAGGGATTAATAAATAAACATGATAAATAAATAAAAAAATAACCTGCCTTGAACTCTGTGAGGGAGAAAGCCAGCTGATAAATGTCTTGAATAAATAAATGTGTTCTTAAGTGCTTTGTGCATTTTATTCATACGGTAAACCCCCTTAAGCTCTGGGAGGGGGAGGAGGAAGAAGAGCTGTTTTTATACCCCGCCCTTCACTACCCAAAGGAGTCTCAGAGCGGCTTACAATCTCCTTTCCCTTCCCCTCCCCATGACAGACACCCTGTGAGGAAGAAGAAGAAGAAGAAGAAGAAGAAGAAGAAGAAGAAGAAGAAGAAGAAGAAGAAGAAGAAGAAGAAGAAGAAGAAGAAGAAGAAGAAGAAGAAGAAGAAGAAGAAGAAGAAGAAGAAGAAGAAGAAGAAGAAGAAGAAGAAGAAGAAGAAGAAGAAGAAGAAGAAGAAGAGGAGATTGGATTTCTACCCCGCCCTTCACTACCCAAAGGAGTCTCTGAGTGGCTGACAAACACCTTTCCCTTCCCCTCCCCACAACAGACACTCTGTGAGGTAGAAGAAGAAGAGATTGGATTTATACCCCACCCTTCACTACCCAAAGGAGTCTCAGAGCGGCTGACAAACTCCTTTCCCTTCCCCTCCCCACAACAGACACCCTGTGAGGTAGAAGAAGAAGAAGAAGAGATTGGATTTATACCCCGCCCTTCACTACCCAAAGGAGTCTCAGAGCGGCTGACAAACTCCTTTCCCTTCCCCTCTCCACAACAGACGCCCTGTGAGGTAGAAGAAGAAGAAGAAGAGATTGGATTTATACCCCGCCCTTCACTACCCAAAGGAGTCTCAGAGCGGCTGACAAACTCCTTTCCCTTCCCCTCTCCACAACAGACGCCCTGTGAGGTAGAAGAAAAAGAAGAAGAGATTGGATTTATACCCCGCCCTTCACTATCCAAAGGAGTCTCAGAGCGGCTCACAAACACCTTTCCCTTCCCCTCCCCACAACAGACACCCTGTGAGGTAGGAGGGGCTGAGAGAGCTCTTTCCAGAACTGCTCTTGAGAGAACAGCTCTGAAATAACTTGTAACTGACCCAAGGTCACCTAGCCAGCTGCATATGGAAGAGTGGGGACTCAAACCGGGTTCTCCCAGATGAAAGTCCGCCGCTCTCCACCACTACACCAAACTGGCTCTTTACCGCTACACCACAGGCAGAAGAAAGGCAGCTAATGAAAGTTTTAAACCAATAAAAACAAAGGATTGCCGGCGTGCTTCGTAAGCCTGTATCTTGTTTATCTTCACAACAACCCTGTGAGGTAGGTGCAGTCGGCCCAGGAAGCTCGTGGACCAAGCATCAGCTTGCAACTCAGTTTCCCACCGACAAACCTGGCTCTCTGCCTACCTAGATCCTGCCAGCTGCCCCATTTGGTTGATTCCAAACAGCCATAATGCATGACTGATAGTTTCAGCCTTCTAGAGAGGAATTAGGGGATCAACCTTCCCTGGGTCGTCCGTGTCGCCTCTTTACCGAGCTGGCGACGAGGAGAAGAGTGATTAACATATGGAATTCACTGCCACAGGAGGGGGTGGCAGCTACAAGCATGGACAGTTTCAAGAGGGAATTAGATAAACATATGGAGCAGAAGTCCATCAGTGGCTATTAGCCACAGGGTATAGATGGGAACTCTCAGTCTGGGGCAGGTGATGCACTCTATTCTTGATGCTGGAGGGGGCAGCAGTGGGAGGGCTTCTAGTGCCCTGGCCCCACTGCTGGACCTCCTGATGGCACCTGGTATATTTTGGCCGCTGTGTGACAGAGTGTTGGACTAGACGGGCCATTGGCCTGATTCAACATTGGCTTCTCTTATGTTCTTATGTTCTTATGAGAACATTTTGGCAGCCAGGAAGCACCAAGCTCAAATCTCAACTCAGCCACGGCTGTGCTAGGCGGCTGTAGCTAAGCCACAAAACACTCAAAAGCCCAGCCACACCTTTCAGACTCGCAAACGTCATTGTAGCCTAAGCTTTCGAGGAACGACAGCTCTCTTCGTCAGGTGCCTCTGACAAAGAGAGCTGTGTTTCTCAAAAGCTCATGCTACGACGAAGTTTGTGAGTCTTAAAGGTGCTGCTGGGCTTTTGACTGTTTTGCAGCAACAGTCTAAGGCGGCTATCTCCTCCGGAGAGGTCAGCCACAGCTCTCTTTGCCTTACTTTCCTATCTGTTCTGCTGGGGTCCTGATATTCAACGGCCTGACGTTGGCATTGTAAGGATTGCTGAGGTTTTACACGTGGGGCATCTTGAACCCTCTGAGGCACGACCTGAATACCGGTCATTGTCATCTACATCATCATTACCACAATTAAAGACCTTTTCCTCAAATTAGATCTCAGAACCTATCTTCCTACCTGTCTGTTAAGTGAACACCTGAACCTGCCTCGTACTGAGCCGGACCGTCGGCCCCTGAAGTTTGAGTAGAGAAAACTGGCAGCAGCTCTCGGACAGAGGTGTTTTGCACCACCTATGACAACTCGAACGATCAAAGGGTTGGAACACTTCCCCTGTGAAGAAAGGTTAAAGCGCTTGGGGCTCTTTAGCCTGGAGAAACAACGGCTGAGGGGGTGACACGATCGAGGTTTACAAGATTATGCATGGGATAGAGCAGGTCGAGAAAGCGGTACTTCTCTCCCTTTCTCACAAAACAAGAACTCGTGGGCACTCAATGGAATTGCTGAGCAGTCGGGTTAGAACAGATAAAAGGAAGTCCTTCTTCACCCAAAGAGTGATGGACACATGGAATTCACTGCCACAGGAGGTGGTGGCGGCTACAAGCATGGATGGCTTCAAGAGGGAATTGGATAAACATCTGGAACAGAGGTCCATCAGTGGCTATTAGCCACAAGGTATAGGTAGGGACTCTGGGGCAAGTGAGGCTCTGTATTCTTGGTGCTTGGGGGTGGGGTCAACAGTGGGAGGGCTTCTAGTGTCCTGGCCCCACTGCTGGACCTCTTGTGGGCACCTGGTATTTTTGGCCACTGTGTGACAGTGTGTGGATGGACCGTTGGCTTGATCCAACATTGGCTTCTCATATGTTCTTATCTGCTACTTAATACATTAAGATGGAAATGCTAGGAGTTGAACCTGGGACCTTCTGCATGCCAAGCAGAGGCTCTTCCAAATGAGAAATGCTGGGAGTTGAACCTGGGACCTTCTGCATGCCAAGCAGAGGCTCTTCCAAATGAGAAATGCTGGGAGTTGAACCTGGGACCTTCTGCATGCCAAGCAGAGGCTCTTCCTTTGAGCCACCAAGGTCTTTCACATCCCCTCTGCCTGATACTTCAAACTGGAAATGTTGGGGATTGAGCCTGGGAACTTCTGCATGCCAAGCAGAGGCTCTTCCTTTGAGCTACCAAGGTCTTTCACATCCCCTCTGCCCTGATACTTCAAACTGGAAATGTTGGGGATTGAGCCTAGGACCTTCTGCATGCCAAGCAGAGCCTCTTCCTTTGAGCCACCGAGGTCTTCCACATCCCCTCTGCCCTGATACTTCAAACTGGAAGTGCTGGGAGTTGAACCTGGAACCTTCTGCATGCCAAGCAGAGGTTCTACCACTGGGCCACTGAGGTCTTTCACATTCCCTCTGCCCTGATACTTCAAACTGGAAACACTGGGGATTGAGCCTGGGACCTTCTGCATGCCAAGCAGAGGCTCTTCCTTTGAGCCACCGAGGTCTTCCATATCCCCTCTGCCCTGATACTTCAAACTGGAAATGCTGGGGATTGAGCCTAGGAACTTCTGCATGCCAAGCAGAGGCTCTTCCTCTGGGCCATGGCCCCTCCACCATTTGTTCGTTCGTTCATTTATCCGTCCGTCCGTCCATCCACCCACTTGTCACATCTGCATCCCATCCCTCCTCCAAAAATCTCCAGGTGTTGTTACATGGTTCTCCCTTCTCTTTCCCAACCATATGACGTGAGCTGGGCAGAGACAGAGCCCCTGGTTTGAGGGCCACCTAATAAGCTTCACGGCTGAGTGGGAATCGATTCATTTCTTTTTACTGACATTATGTCTATTCTACCTTCCCCTACTGAGTCTCCAGGCAGACTGGATAGAGTGAGCCAATACAACCAACAGGACAGGGACATGAAACCAACAAGGCGATAGGAGAAGGGTCGTCGAATTAACCAGAAGTCTCCAAATAACAGAACTGAAGCATGAAGGTGCATCGCACGTGTGGAGCGGTAAGAGAGAGGCACTCTGCACAGGCCCAGAGTTCCTCTCCTCATCACCACTGCTTCTGGAAAGCCAAGGCTGAAAACATTGGGAGGAGGGTTCCAGAGATAAGGCGCTAGGAATTCCCCTTTGGAATGCCTTCTGAATATTCAACCGCACCTTCTGAGCAAGGCTGCCGTCCACAGGGGAACAGCCGTCCACAGGGGAACAGCCGTCCACACGGGCACTTACCTGATGATCACGTACATGACCGAGCAGTTGCCCACCAGACCGATGATGCAGACGATGGAGTAGACTACCACGATGGTGACCTTGATGCCCAGGGGCAGGAAGCCGTCCGCCGTCCCGTTGTGGAACCAGTTGTCCAAGCTGAGGTTCCAGAAGGAGGAGTCGTTGACCAGTTTCTTCCAGTCCAGGACGCCCTCCGCCTGGCTGAGAAAGAGCGGATCCATCCCGACCGCGACCAGAGGGTGACGAGGAGGCTCCGGAGCTGGCAAAGTGTGGGACAGGGGAAGGAGAAGACACAGGGTGAAGAAGGCTAACCCAGTTTCCTGGCACCGTTATGCGCAAGGGAGGTGTGCGGGTGTGTGTGGGGGGTGAGTCTTCAGAAAGCGGTCGAATGCAGCATTTCCGCAGGGGGGGGGGAATACCTGTAGGTTGCCGTCACGCATTCCCATGCACTTTCTGGATAGCCAGGAGACAGTTCCCACTTTCTCCAGGCACTCAGGGCTGGGTTGCATTCAGGCGGCCATCACACGCCCCTTCTTCACAAAGGGATGAGGCTGCAAATGCCTCCGTGCGGCTTCTCTGCCAAACCCCTGAACGTTAGCAAGACTCCCTCTTCTTGTCCATGCACCAAACATCTGTCCGCCCTCCCGCTTCCCAGCCACGGGCACAGCATCCCCTGAAAAGAGCAGCTCCGAAACCCCTGGGGCAGGTAAATGCTCATGCAATCTGGGCGTGCAAGGGGGGTGGGGAGGAAGAGGCTTTTACAAACAGCAAGGATGCTCGGGAGAGAGGGGAAAAGATCCTGCATTCCAGGCGAGGGCTGAGCCCCGGTCTCCATCCCCCGCCTGCACCCAGGAAGGAAGGATCTGACACAGACCGAAACTTAAAGACGCAAAAAGCTTTCCTTACCTGGGGCAACGCTTCTTTTTAGGAATGCGGGTCTCAGGGCTTGCAGAGGTCCTTCCCGGGGAGAAGGCAGTCCGTGCATGCAATCCTGGAGCGGAACAGAGACACACAGAGAGAGAGAGACAGAAGAGAGAGATCTCAGACTGCTTCTCTCTGGCTCTCTGAGGAGCCAGGGCTTTGGCAGAGGGTTGGCTGGGATGCAGAAGAAAAGCCCAACTTGCGGGAGGGAAGGAGGGGTGGGGGGAGGACGCCAAGGACAGGGAGACGCATGCCTCTCTCTCTGTCTGTCTGACACACACACACAGCAACACACTCTAACCTAAGTGGGAGGGGAGATCGCGGAGCCCAGCCAGGGTGGGGGGGCTTTTGCAAAGAAAAAAAAAGGAAAGCCGCTCTACCACCATAGCACGCTGCAGTTCCAATGCAGGCAACCCGTGCTGCAGTCCCGAGCTGGGAACTGGACCAAAAGCATACTACACCTGTGGGGGTGGGGTGGGAAGGGAGGGAAGGAAAGGGAAGGGGGCGGCGGCTTCCTGTGTGGCTTCCTTCCCCCCTCCGCCGGCTCTTGGGATGGACTCAGGGGTGACATCATCACCTCTTGACCGTCTGGAAAGCAAAGTTGGGCGCATGGGTGTGTGTGCATGTGTGTCTACGTGTGTGTGAGGCGGGGTGTTGACTAGCAGGCGGTGTTCCCTCTAAGCGGAGTGAGCGTGAGCCAACTCACGGGTTTTTTAGCCCCCGGCTCACACGTCTCTGCCTTCTGCTCAGGGAGGGAGGGCTCCAGAGGGAACTTAACTGATGCCGTCGCCAGATCGGCTCGCTCGCAATTTGAACTGCCCAGTCGCTCACCGCGTAGGATTTTTGCTCACAAGACGCTCCGCAGTTTAGAGGGAGCGTTGCGCTGGCGGGCACCACCGTTCGCAGGCGTTATGCACCTGCTTTGTCGGGAGAGTCATTCCTCAAGAGAGCCAGACGGCCGTGTGAATCCAGATGAGGGAGAGGGCCACATAGGTGGGAGTGGACGCAGCGCCGTTCGTCTCCTCGGCCACATCGCCTGGACGTCTTGGGCGTTTCAGCTTAACGGAGGGGGGTGTGGAGACGGGGGGGAGCCGCTCGGCACAGCCGCTGCAGAAACCACGCATGAAATGCCTGCCGAGCGCCAAGCGGTTAAACCCGGGCCATTCGGTGCGGCTGAAACCTGTAGGGAACGGCGCCGCCACCCACGTGTTGCTCGCTCTGCGTGTGCCTTACACTGCATGTGCGTATGTGCCCGGAGCCAATGAGGGCCGGCGGTGCATAAGTTGCCCTAGGCAGAAGGACCTGGTCTAGCTCTGGGAAGACAGGGCTGCGCCTCCACATATATGGCTGAGGCGGCCTTAACGTATCTAGCATGGCCTCCCCTGCTCTGGTATAGCTGCTCCCTTCCACCCACTCGCTTACCTGTCTTCTTCCATCTGCAGCTACACATAACCAGAGTCTTCCTTTGGCTCATTAGCCACCACACCAGTGCACTTTTCGGAATTGGACAGGACACATGAAATGCAGTTGCCAGACATCATAAGTTGTTGGTGCCTCTTGTGTACAACATTGGCGCATGGACCTTGGTGACCTGGTTACCGATTTCTGTAAATCCCCTGCATAGTTCTGGATTGGCCTTTGCGTCTGTGTTTTAGGTAAAGGTAAAGGTTCCCTTGCTCGAAAGCCAGTCTGTGTTTTAACTGACTGTTATCTTAAGTCATTTGTATGCTTATGATAGGTTTTTAACTGTTTTTGTACTTTATGGAAGGTTTTGTAAGCCGCCCTGAGCCCACCTTGACAGGGAGGGCGGAGTAGAAACCAAATTAATTAATTAATTAATTAAAAAGAAGAAGAGGAGGAGATTGGATTTATACCCCGCCCTTCACTACCCAAAGGTGTCTCAAAGCAGCTGACAAACTCCTTTCCCTTCCCCTCCCCACAACAGACACCCTGTGAGGTAGAAGAAGAAGAGATTGGATTTATACCCCGCCCTTCACTACCCAAAGGTGTCTCAAAGCAGCTGACAAACTCCTTTCCCTTCCCCTCCCCACAACAGACACCCTGTGAGGTAGAAGAAGAAGAAGAGATTGGATTTATACCCTGTCCCTCACTACCCAAAGGTGTCTCAGAGCGGCTGACAAACTCCTTTCCCTTCCCCTCCCCACAGCAGGCACCCTGTGAGGTAGAAGAAGAAGAAGAGGTTGGATTTATACCCTGCCCTTCACTACCCAAAGGAGTCTCAGAGCAGCTTCCAAACTCCTTTCCCTTCCCCTCCCCTCAACAGACAGCCTGTGAGGTAGGTGGGGCTGAGAGAGCTCTTGACAGAATCTGTTCTTTTTCAAGAACAGCTCTTATCAGAACTACGGCTTGCCCAGGGTCATCCAGCCAGGTGCAAGTGGAGGAGTGGGGAATCAAACCCAGTTATCCCAGATTAGAGTCCACGCACTTAACCACTACACCAAACTGTGCGGCTGACAGCGACTTAATGTTCTATGTGTTATCACCGTTTAGTAATTCATGGATTTTTAAAGATCGTATTCTATTTCAACTTTTGGGAGGGTTTAAGAGTGTTGCAACCAAGGCTCCCTCTAAGCTGTGGAGTCTGGTGAGCAAAAATTCTCCTTGGTGAGCTACGGGCATTAAAGTTGCGAGGGAGCAATTTGGATACTGCATACATTAGTCTGCTCTGGAGCCCTCCTTCCTGAGCAAAGACAAAAATGGGTGAGCCGGAGGCTAAAAACCTGTGAGCTAGCTCACACTAACTCGGCTTAGAGGGAACACTGGTTGCAACCTGCCCTGAGCGTGCTGTGGGGGGAGCGGGGCTAGAAATTGAATAAAATAACGATAAATGTAATGTATTGAGCCCTAGCCTTTCCTCTAGCTGCATCTAGGACGGGTTGCGCTTGCTTCACTAGAACAATAGCTGGCCTGGACCCAGAAACTAACCAATAGATAAGCAGTGTAATGTAAATAGCCTATCACTGGGAGTGCGTATGTGTTGGGTATGGTGTTTTGCATGCTTCTAAGCAGGGCTTAGAAGCAGGAGAAACGACGGCTGAGGGGTGACATGATTGAGGTTTATAAGATTATGAATGGGATTGAGCAGGTTGAGAAAGAAGTACTTTTCTCCCTCCCTTTCTCACAATACAAGAACTCCTTGTGGGCACTCCATGAAATTGCTGAGCAGTCGGGTTAGAACAGATAAAAGGAAGTCCTTCTTCACCCAAAGAGTGATTAACATATGGAATTCACTGCCACAGGAGGTGGTGGCAGCTACAAGCATGGACAGTTTCAAGAGGGAATTAGATAAACATATGGAGCAGAAGTCCATCAGTGGCTCTTAGCCACAGGGTATAGTTGGGAACTCTCAGTCTGGGGCAGGTGATGCACTCTATTCTTGGTGCTGGAGGGGGCAGCAGTGGGAGGGCTTCTGGTGTCCTGGCCCCACTGCTGGACCTCCTGATGGCACCTGGTATATTTTGGCCGCTGTGTGACAGAGTGTTGGACTAGATGGGCCATTGGCCTGATTCAACATTGGCTTCTCTTATGTTCTTATGGCTCCGGCGCTGCTAGCTTCATCTTGCAGTTTGCTGAAAACGCTTAATAAACCAGAGTTGATCACTGCAATGTGTCTAGAACCCCAGTATTTAACAATAAATTAAAAATGTTCAGGTGGAATTTCCTTCAGTAAAACAGGGTGAGACTCAGCAGTCCTCCCCGCCAGCGTTCCCTCTAAGCTGAGTTAGTGTGAGCTAGCTCACAGTTTTTTAGTCTCTGGCTCACACAAAGTAGAATTTTTGCTCACAAGACTCCACAGCTTAAGAGGGAGCATTGTTCCCTACCCCCCCCCCTCGCCCTGGTTTCTGAAACACAGGTATGGACGGAGGGGAGATGAATTAGGCAGGGTTGCATATGCGCAGACCAGTGTTCCCTCTAAGCTGAGTGAGTGTGAGCTATCTCACAGTGTTTTTAGCCTCCAGCTCACCAGTGTTCCCTCTAAGCTGAGTTAGTGCAAGCTAGCTCACAGTTTTTTAGCCTCCGGCTCACACATTTTTGTCTCAGCTCGGGAGGGTTGGCTCCAGAGCAGACTAATTGATGCAGTGGCCAAATTGCTCGCTCACCACTTTAATGCCAGTAGCTCACAAAGTAGGATTTTTGCTCACAAGGCTCCACAGCTTAGAGGGAGCATTGGCGCAGAAGACCCCATCTGGGAAAACACATGCTCGGCAGCTGCTTCTGCATGCATTTCCTCCTACTGGACCGGAGAGCGTATGTGCTGGGAAGCCAGTGCCACTGCCAATTGTCCTTCCCAGTGTATGCATTCTCTTGTTTAGCTTTTGCCATCGAGCCACGGCTCACTTACGGCTACCCTGTAGGGTTTTCAAGGCAAGAGGCATGCAGAGGTGGTTTGCCATCGTCTGCCTCCACATCACAATCCTGGTATTCATAAGAACATAAGAGAAGCCAATGCTGAATCAGGCCAATGGCCCATCTAGTCCAACACTCTGTCACACAGCGTCCAAAATATACCAGGTGCCATCAGGAGGTCCAGCAGTGGGGCCAGGACACTAGAAGCCCTCCCACTGCTGCCCCCTCCAGCACCAAGAACAGAGTGCATCACCTGCTCCAGACGGAGAGTTCCTATCTATACCTTGTGGCTAATAGCCACTGATGGACTTCTGCTCCAGATGTTTATCTAATTCCCCCTTGAAACTGTCCATGCTTGTAGCCGCCACCACCTCCTGTGGCAGTGAATTCCATGTGTTAATCACTCTTTGGGTGAAGAAGGACTTCCTTTTATCTGTTCTAACCCGACTGCTCAGCAATTTCATTGAGTGCCTTGGCGGTCTCCCATCCAAATGCTAGCCAGGGCTGACCCTGCTTAGCTTCCAAGATCTGATGAGATCGGGATAGCCTGGGCTATTCAGGTCAGGACTCCGCGGATGTACCTGTAGCAAAAGGCACAGAGTCCTAGGCTCAAAGGGGGCCTTCTAGACCACCTGCTCAACTGTCTAGCTCAGTGCAGGAAATCCAGAACTACAGCATTCTAAGCAAGTGGCTGCCCAGTGAGGGAGACGTCCACCTCCCCATGGAGGTGTGGCAAGCCACGTACGCTAATTTATTGCAGTAGTGATGGCCACAAGGATGAATAGCTTGGTGTAGTGGTTAAGTGCGCAGACTCTAATCTGGGAGAACCGGGTTTGATTCCCCACTCCTCCACTTGCAGCTGCTGGATGACCTTGGGCAAGCCATAGTTCTCGCACAGCTGTTCTTGAAAAAGAGCCATTTCTGTCAGAGCTCTCTCAACCTCACATACTTTGCAGGGTGTCTATTGTGGGGAGGGGAAGGGAAAGGAGTTTGTCAGCCACTCTGAGTGAAGGGCAGGGTATAAATCCAATCTCTTCTTCTTCTTTAAGAGGAGATTAGATAGATTCATGAAGGATAAGTCTATCGATGGCGACTAGCCATGGGAGCTGAGGTGAATTTCCACATTCAGAGGCACTAAACCTCTGAATCCCAGAGCCAGGAGGCAACATCAGGGGAAGGCCTCAGCCTCTCTACCCTGTTGCTGGCCCTCCAGAGGAACTGGTTGGACAGTGTATGAGACAAGATGCTGGACTAGATGGACCACTGGTCTGTCCCAGCAGGGCTCTTCTGATGTTCTTACAAAGGCCTCAGCCTCCATGATCTGTTGCTGGCCCTGCAGAGGAACTGGTTGGCCACTATGTGAGACAGGATGCTGGACTAGGTGGGCCACTGGTCTGATCCAGCAGGGCTCTTCTGATGTTCTTATGAAGGCCTCGGCTTCTCTGCCCTGTTGTTGGCTGTCCAGAGGAATTGGTCGGCCACTGTGTGAGACAGGATGCCAGACTAGATGGACCACTGGTCTGATCCAGCAGGGCTCTTCTTCTGTTCTTATGAAGGCCTCGGCCTCTGTGCCCTGTTGTTGGCCCTCCAGAGGAGCTGGTTGGCCATTGTGTGGAACAGGATGCTGGACTAGCTTCATGAGTTTTATAGTAGATCTGCACCTGGCTGGCCCCAAGGGAACCCTTACATTTTTGGGGAGGGATTTCAGCCTGGCTCTCCCAGACCCTCATCAGACACTCTAACCCACCACCACCACCCTGGCTGTCCTCAGGAAGTCAAGGAACAGGCTACAGGCAAAGCAGTCTGGGTAGAGTTGCCAACTCCAGATTGGGTGGGGCCTGGGAGGGCAGAGTTCGGGAGGCAGAGGGACTTCAGCCGGGTATACTGCCATACAAGCCACCCTCCAAAGCTGCTGTGTTCTCCGGGGAACTGATCTCTGTCGTCTGGAGATCAGTTCCAGTTCTGGGAGATCTCCCAGCCCCGTCTGGAGTATGGCAACCCAACTCACCTACCCATAGAAGAAGAAGAAAAGATTGGATTTATACCCCGCCCTTCACTACCCAAAGGAGTCTCAGAGTGGCTGACAAACTCCTTTCCCTTCCCCTCCCCACAACAGACACCCTGTGAGGTAGAAGAAGAAGAAGAAGAAGAAGAAGAAGAAGAAGAAGAAGAAGAAGAAGAAGAAGAAGAAGAAGAAGAAGAAGGAGGAGGAGGAGGAGGAGGAGGAGGAGGAGGAGGAGGAGGAGGAGGAGGAGGAGGAGGAGGAGGAGGAGGAGGAGACTGGATTTATACCCCGCTCTTCACTACCTGAAGGAGTCTCAGAGCAGCTTACAAAACACCTTTTCCCTCCCGCTCCCCACAACAGACACCCTGTGAGGTAGGTGGGGCTGAGAGAGCTTTGACAGGAACTGCTGTTTTTTCAAGAACAGCTCTGACAGAACTGTGGCTTGCCCAAGATCATCCAGCAGGTGCAAGTGGAGGAGTGGGGGAATCCAATCCAGTTCTCCCAGATTAGAGCCTGTGCATTTAACCACTACACCAAACTGGCTTGGGTTGCCAGGTCTGGTTTGGAAAATACTTGGAGACTTTGGGGGTGGATCCAGGAGAGGGCGGGGTTTGGGGAGGGGAGGGCCTCAGCATAGGGTTGCCAGCCTCCAGGTGGGGCCTGGAGATCTCCTGCTTTTAACAACTGATCTCCAGCGGACAGAGATCAGCCCCCCTGGAGAAGATGGCTGCTTGGAAGGGTGGACTCTGTGGCCTTGTACCAGGCTGAGGCCCCTCCCGAAACCCCGCCCTTTCCTGGATCCACTCCCAAAGTCTCCAGGTATTTTCCAAACCAGAGCCGGCGACCCTACCTCCACATGGTGCAATGCCACAAAGCCCACCCTCCAAAGCAGCCATTTTCTCTACGAGAGCTGATCTTGGTCACCTGGAGATCAGTTGTAAAAGCCATAGATCTCCAGGCCTCCCCTGGAGGCTGGCAACCCCATCCACCCACATGCCTGCCAGCAGCCTCTTCCTGCTTCGACCTACATTAGAACACAATCTCCCTCGCAGAATGTTCTTTTCTCTTAAAAGGCTGGAAACCACATCCTGGCAGATGTCAGGAACTGCAAACTGGCAGGGACGCAGTTCGGGCTTTTGGGGATTGTGTCAGACTGAGAAAGAAATCAATTAGCCTCTGCTATTCCCTGCTCGGAGACGCACATTTAGGGGTTAGCCGGTAACAAAACAGGCCCCTCAGGTTGGCAAGCGGAAGGCGTGCTTTCATCGCTGTCTTTATCAGCAGAGGCAAAACATCCAAATCATAAGATGCGGGACTCTTTTTTTTGTAGAAAAAGCCCAGCAGGAACTCATTAGCACATTAGGCCACACCGTTGACAACACAGCTCATTAGCCTATTAGGCCACACCCCCATGTTACCAGGAGTGTGGTCATTCAGCCACACCCACCTTTTGCTTCTTATTCTGTTTACCTTGTTTGTTGTCAAAAGCCCAGGGCTTTTTTTGTAGCAGAAACTGCTTTGCATGTTAGGCCACACAGCCCTAATGGAGCCAATCCTAATGAGTTCCTGCTGTTGGGTGTGGCCTGTTATGCTAATGAGTTCCTGCTGGGCGTGGCCAACTCGGCAGCCAGCCGGAACTCCGTTCCTGTGCGCTCCTGCCCCAAAATAGCCCTGATAAGATGTGATTGTCCCGCTGTACACTGCGTTGGTCAGCCTGCCCCTGGAGTCCTGTGTGCACTTCTGGAGGCCTCACTTAAAAAGGATGTGGACAGAATGGAGCAGGTGCAGAGGAGAGCGAAAAGGATGTTTGGGGGCCTGGAGACCAAGTCTGGCCTATGAGGAAAGGCTGAGGGACTTGAGAATGTTCAGTCTGGGGAAGAGGAGGTTGAGGGAGGGGACAGGATGGCTGTCTTGAAGTATCTGAAGGGCTGTCACTTAGAGGAGGGCAGGGAGCTGTTCCTGTGGGCAGCAGAGGAGAGGACGCACAATAATGGGTTTAAATGAAGGGCGGGAAGGGGCCAGCTGGATCTTAGGAAAAACTTTTTGACAGTCAGGGTTGTGCAGCACTGGAATCGGCTGCAGAGGGAGGTGGTGAGCTCCCCCTCCCTGGCAGTCTTTAGCAGCGGCTGGACAAACCCTTGTCAGGGATGCTCTGGGCTGATCCTGCATTGAGCAGGGGGCTGGGCTGGATGGCCTGTAGGGCCCCTTCCGACTCTGTGATTCTGTGATTTGGCTTCTGCTGCGGCTGGACACATCTGCTCTCAATCGCTGGATGAGACGCTTGGCCCCGAGGCGCACGAGGCCCTCTTTGACACCCAAGCATTAGACGCTGCCTTGAAGCATCCTGACCATGTTGGCTGTCGCTCTTAATTAGGAGCTCCACGGTGACAGAAGAGGACATGTGATGCCCCCTGTCACGGGGCAGATTGCCCGAGGAGTACAGGAGAGGGAAGCTTTCGATGTGCCGGGAAACCTCTGGGCTGAATTTAATAACCTTGCCTGTATTTGCATTAAAAGGCTTTCCAACAGGGTTGCCGGGTCCAGCTCAGGAAATATCTGGGGACTTTGGGGGTGGAGCCAGGAGGCTTTGTGGCTGGAGCCAGGAGCAAGGTTGGGACATCACTTTTGATGCCAGCGGGGGACTTCCCAGGAGCCTCCGGGAGAGGGGAAGGAAGAAGCAGGACTGAACTCCAAAGGGAGTTCTGGCCGTCACATTGAAAGGGACTGTGTTCCTTTTAAATGCCTTCCCTCCGTTGGAAACAGTGGAGGATGGCGGCACCTTCTTTGGGGATTCATAGAATTGGACCCCCCAGGTCCAATCTTTCTGAAACTTGGGAGGGCTTTTTGGGGAGAGGCACCAGATGCTAGATGCTATGCTGAAAATTTGGTGCCTCTGCCGCAAAAAACAGGGTCCCCGGATACCCATGGATCAATTCTCCGTTATACCCTATGGGGACCAGTCTCCACAGGGTATAATGGAGTACCCAGCAGATATTTCCCCTCCCGCTTTCAGATAACCCTGACATGGGGGGAAGGCCTCCAGATTAGGGGATCCCCTGCCCCCAACTGGGGATTGTCCTACTTTCCCATGACATTGTGTGGCTGCTGCTTTGATGGAATAACAACACCCCCTGGGAAAGCCAGAAAGGACTGTGTCTCAGTGGCAGAGCATCTGCTGGGCATGTAGAAGGTTCCAGGTTCAATCCCTGCCATCTCTAGGTAAAAGGATGAGATGGTAGGTCATGTGAAGGGCCTCTACCTAAGACCGTGGAGGGCCACCACCTGTCTGAGTAGATGATACTGACTTTGATGAACCAAGGGTAACCAGGATGGTGAGAGGGTTTGAATCCAAGTCTTATGAGGAAAAGCTGAAAGAGTTGGGTATGTTTAACCTGGGAAAGAGAGGGCTTAGAGGGGACATGATTACAATCTTCAAGTATTTGAAGGGCTGTCATGTAAAAGATGGAGCAGATCTATTCTCTCTTGCTCCGGATTGCAAGACTAGATCTAATGGGGGGAAATTACAAGGGAGTCGTTACCAGCTAGATATCAGGAGAAACTTCCTAACTTTAAAAGTGGCTGAGCAGTGGAACAGCCTGCCTCAAGAGGTGGTGGATGCTCCTTCCCTGGACGTTTTCAAGCAGAGGCTGGGCGACCATCTTTTGGGTATGTTTTAGGTATGTAGGGCTATCTTTCGGCTATGCTCCTGCAGAGTGCAGGGGGTTGGACTAGATGACCTGCAAGGTCCCTTCCAACTCTAACATTCTGTGATTCCAAGGGTCGAATTCAGTATAAGGTGGCTTCATGGGTTTGTTTCTTCTTGAGACCCTGGACAGTCGCTGCCAGTCAGAGCAGGCAATGCTGACCTTTATAGGCTAATAGTCAGGAGGAGGAGATGAAGGTTGGAGGTGGAGGAGGATTTGGTTTTATACCCCACTCTTCACTTCCCAAAGGAGTCTTGGAGCAGGTTACAATCCCCTTCCCTCCCCCTCCCCACAAAAGGCACCCTGTGAGGTAGTTGGGGCTGAGAGAGCTCTTGAGAGAACAGCTCTGAGAGAACTTGTGACTGACCCAAGGTCACCCAGTGGGGGGACCAAACCCAGTTCTCCCAGATTAGAGTCCTGCCGCTCTTAACCACTGCACCGAACTGGCTCTTCATGCACTCAAAAAAAAATGCTTTTAGTATATATCACTGCTAATGTGCATTTTATAGTATTGCGCTTATGCGTTTGCGTTTTATCATGTTTTAACCTGTTGTATGCTGACTTGAGCCTGCCTGTGCAGGAAAGGCGGGTTATAAATCAAAATAAATAAATAAATAAATAGTGCATTTACAAGTAGGGTTATGAAATCCAGGTTGGAAAATTCTTGGGGATTTGAGGGGGGAGCCTCGGGAATGCGAGATTTGGGGAGGGGAGGAACTTTAGTAGAGTAAAATGCCACTCAGTCCGCCCTCCAAAATGACCAATTTCTCCAGGAAAATTAACCTTTATAGTCTGGAGGTCAGCTATAATTCTGGGAGCTCTGCAGACCCAATTGGGAGCAGGGCTGTAGCCAGCGGCAGGACGCTGGGGGGCAGGGGGGGCCTTTTCTAACTGGTTGCAAAGGTTGTATACTCATCCTGTAATGGTGGGAGCAACATGCGCCCCGGAAGCAATGCCCAGCCTCAGACATGGCTGCTGGTTGTATTGTAGGATTGCTAACTCCTCTTGGGAAATTCCAGCAGATTGGGGGCGGGTGTATCCTGGGAAGGGGTGGAGTTTGGGGATGGGGGCGGGGACTTCAGCAGGGTACAATACCATGGAGTCTACCATCCAAAGCAGCATTTTCTCCAGGGAAACTGATCCGGGGACAGCCAGTGTGGCATAGTGGTTAGGAGCGCAGACTCTAATCTGGGAGAACCAAGTTTGATTTCCCCACTCCTCCACATGCACCTGCTGGGTAACCTTAGGCAAACCACAGTTCTCTCAGAGCTGTTCTCTCAAGAGTAGTTCTTGAGAGAGCCCTTTCAGCCCCACCTACCTCACAAGGTGTCTGTTGTGGAGGGGGAAGGGAAGGAGATTGTAAACCACTCTGAGACTAAGTGAAGAGGGGGATATAAATCCAATCTCCTCCTCCTCCTCCTCCTCCTCTTCTTCTTCTTCTTCTTCTTGTTCTTGTTCTTCTCCTCCTCCTCCTCCTCCTCCTCCTTGTCTCTCATTGGGAGACCAGCTGTAATCCCAGCAAATCTCTAGCTGCTACCTGGAGCTTGTAAAAAAAAACAGGCAAAGAGCCCCACAGGGGAAATATACCAAAGAACAATAAACTGTGCTCAAATTAAAAACAAACTAAAATCTTCCACAAATGTATCAAAATATAATATGGAGGACACAGTCCAATGCAGTTCAAATACTGTGATGAAATTAGATACAGGAAGCCATGTTGTACATTCAAAAGACACCGATATTTTAAGAAATCCGGGACCATGCCTGATTTCTTACCAACTCATACACCGGCACTCTAATAAGATAGAACACAGTCTTTAAAATTTAAATAGTCCCAAATATATGTAGCTTCCTCCAATAACCTTCTTTACGTGCGAGCCGGCTTACACCAAGCTGCGTTTCGCCCAAGGCTTCTTCATAAAGGTGGAACCCCAAGTCTTCTGCTCCAAAAGAAATCCAGAGCCAGTTTGGTATAGTGGTTGTGTGTAGACTCTAATCTAGGAGAACTGGGTTTGATTCCCGACTCCTCCCCTTGCACCTGCTGGATGACCTTGGGCAAGCCATAGTTCTGGCACCGCTGTTCTTGAAAAAGAGCAGTTTCTGTCAGAGCTCTCTCAGCCCCACCTACCTCACAGGGTGTCTGTTGTGGGGAGGGGAAGGGAAAGGGGTTTGTAAGCCGCTCTCTAGTAGTCCCAGAGGGAGCAAAACACATGTGGAAAGGGTGTGTTTGTGAAAGCAATCGGGGAAAATGAGTGACGAAAGTGAAAATGCAGAAGCGGCCAATCAAAGGGAGTGAAAGCAGCATGCGATGCAGAGGGGATTTCCTGTCCCAACCTGGGTTTTGTAAAACAACGGAGGGAAAAGCCAACGCAGAATCAGCCAGTGTTTCCCTGGGCGGCATGGCTGACATCACTTCTGGGTGCTTAGGGAGTGATGTTGCCCAGGGCTTTTTTTGTAGCAAAAGCCCAGCAGGAACTCATTAGCATACTAGGCCATACCCAACAGCAGAAACTCATTAGCATATTAGGCCACACCCCAACAGCACAGGTCATTAGCCTATTAGGCCACACACCCCATGTTACCAGAAGTGTGGTCATCCAGCCACACCCACCTTTTGGTTCTTATTCTGTTTACCTGGTTTGTTATCAAAACCCCAGGGCTTTTTTTGTAGCAGGAAATCCTTTGCATGTTAGGCCACACACCTCTAATATAGCCAATCATTATGAGTTTCTGCTGTCAGGTGCAGTCTATTATGCTAATGAGTTCCTGCTGGGTGTGGCCAACTCGGGAGCCAGCCGGAACTCTGGTGCGTTCCTGCCCAAAAATACCCCTGACGTTGCCCATTGGGTCACTGCCAACATTCCCCTTGGTTCCTGACAATTCCCCCCCTGCTGGCCAACCGAACAGCAGCAGGAAATGAAAGCCCTACTCGCTTCTCTCCAGATGCTACTGACTCAGTAATGATCCTTCGGTTGACTTTTTTTTTTTTAAACCGTTTCTGCTTTCTCTAAGACGACCTCATAAATGCTCTGGGCATAAGAATGCCTGCCAGGGAGCAGGGAAGAAATGCTGTTCAGACAGCCTCTCTCCTATGCCGGGGTGGGGCGTTCAGGGGGTTGGAGTGCCTTCCCTAGGAGGAAAGGTGGAAGAGTGTGGGACTTTCCAGCAGGGCCGGCCCGAGGGTTTTTCGCACCCTAGGTGGGGCTACCTTCTGGCGCCCACCTTGCGTGCACCCAATTACAGGGTTGCCAACCTCCAGGCGGGGCCTGGAGAGAAGGAACCTGCTCCTGTGGGGCACACCGGCAAGCCAGGGGAAGGGGCAGGGGGGTTGGCGGAGGCCTTCTGGCACCCCTAAGGGCCGACGTGCTCTAGGCGAATGCCTAGTTCGCCTAGTGAGTGAGCAGGCACTGCTTTCCAGTTTAGAAAAGGGATGACTGGGGGGGGGATGGGACATGACGGAGATTTATAAAAATTATGCTTGAAGTGGAGAGAGTTGACAAAGAGAATTTTTTCGTCCCTCTCTCCAAATACTAGAACTTGAGGGCATCCAGTGAAGCTGGTGGGCAGTAGGTTCAGGATGGACAAAAGGAAAGACTTCTTTATACAGAGAGTGATTAAAATGTGGAATTCGTCGCCAGAGGATGTAGTGATGGCCACAGGAATAAACAGCTTTCAAAGGGGATTCGATAGATTCATGGAGGATAAGTAGCTACTATAGCTACTAGCCATGGCGGCTGAGGGTAACCTCTACGCTCAGAGGCACTAATCGTCTGCATCCCAGAGCCAGGAGGCAACATCAGGGGAAAGCCTAGGCCTCTATGCCCTGTTGTTGGACCTCCAGATGAGGAACTGATTGACCACTGTGTGAGACAGGATGGTGGACTAGATGGACCACTAGTCTGACCCAGCAGGGCTCTTCTGATGTTTGGATGAAGGCCTTGGCCTCTATGACCTGTTGTTGGCCTTCCAGAGGAACTGGTTGGTCACTGTGTGAGGCAGGATGCTGGACTAGATGGACCACTGGTCTGATCCAGCAGGGCTCTTCTGATGTTCTGATGAAGGCCTTGGCCTCTATGCCCTGTTGTAGGCACTCCAGAGGAACTGGTTGGCCACTGTGTGAGGCAGGATGCTGGACTAGATGGACCACTGGTCTGATCCCGCAGGGCTCTTCTGATGTTCTGATGAAGGCCTCGGCCTCTATGCCCTGTTGTAGGCACTCCAGAGGAACTGGTTGGCCGCTGTGTGAGGCAGGATGCTGGACTAGATGGACCACTGGTCTGATCCAGCAGGGCTCTTCTGATGTTCTGATGAAGGCCTTGGCCTCTATGCCCTGTTGTAGGCACTCCAGAGGAACTGGTTGGCCACTGTGTGAGGCAGGATGCTGGACTAGATGGACCACTGGTCTGATCCCGCAGGGCTCTTCTGATGTTCTGATGAAGGCCTCGGCCTCTATGCCCTGTTGTAGGCACTCCAGAGGAACTGGTTGGCCGCTGTGTGAGGCAGGATGCTGGACTAGACGGACCACTGGTCTGATCCCGCAGGGCTCTTCTGATGTTCTTATGAAGGCCTCGGCCTCTCTGCCCTGTTACTGGCCCTCCAGAGGAACTGGTTGGCCCCTGTGTGAGGCAGGATGCTGGACTAGATGGACCACTGGTCTGATCCAGCAGGGCTCTTCTGATGTTCTGATAAAGGCCTCGGCCTCTCTGCCCTGTGGTTGGCCCTCCAGAGAAACTGGTTGGCCACTGTATGAAACAGGATGCTGGACTAGACGGACCACTGGTCTGATCCAGCAGGGCTCTTCTGATGTTCTGGCAGCAAAACGTGAAACAGACTCTGTGTTTCATAGCACTTTTTCCCTTCTGAGCACTTTTCTAACTACACCTTGATGAAACTTCAGTAGTGGGACAGATAAAGCACAGATTGTTTTGCCCACCCAGGAGAATCCAGTTGCAAACAACTGCTACAGCAGAATGTTTGTCACTGCAGTTATTGAACAAGACACATGCTGGGGATGCTGTAGTTCTGCATTCCTGTGCGGAGCAGGGGTTATACTAGATGACCTCCAATGTGCCTTCAGAGCCAGTTTGGTGAAGCAGTTAGGAGCACGGAATCTAATCTGGGAGAACCAGGTTCGATTCCCCCCCCTCCGCCTCCACATGCAGCTGCTGGTGTGACCTTGGGTCAGTCACAAGTTCTCTCTGAGCTGTTCTCTCATTAACAGTTCTCAAAAGAGCTCTCTCAGCCCCACCGACCTCACAGGCCTTGCTCCCTCTAAGCTGTGGAGTCTTGTGAGCAAAAATTCTACAGACATTAACGTTGTGAGCAAGTGATTTGGCTACTGCGTAAGTTAGTTTGTTCTGGAGCCCTCTTTCCTGAGCTAAGACAAAAATCTGTGAGCCAGGGGCTAAAAAACTTTCAGCTAGCTCACACTAACCCATCTTAGAGGGAACACTGCTCCTAGGGTGTCTGTTGTGGGGACGGGAAGGGAAAGGAAATTGTAAAGTGCTCTGAGATTGCTTTGGGTACTGAAAGGTGGGCTATAGTTCTGGCACAGCTGTTCTTGAAAAAGAGCAGTTTCTTTCAGGGCTCTCTCAGCCCTGCCTACCTCACAGGGTGTCTGTTGTGGGAAGGAGAAGGGAAAGGAGTTCGTAAGCCACTCTGAGACTCCCTTGGGGTAGTGAAGGGTGAGGTATAAATCCAATCTCTTCCTCTTCTTCTACCTCACAAGGATGTATGTTGTGGGGAGGGGAAGGGAAAGGAGTTTGTGAGCCGCTCTGAGACTCCTTTGGGTAGTGAAGGGCGGTGTATAAATCCAATCTCTTCTTCTTCTTCTTCTTCTACTTCACAGGGTGTCTGTTGTGGGGAGGGGAAGGGAAAGGAGTTTGTAAACCGCTCCGAGACTCCTTTGGGTAGTGAAGGTCGGGGTTTAAATCCAATCTCTTCTTCTTCTTCTACCTCACAGGGTGTCTGTTGTGGGGAGGGGAAAGGGAAGGAGTTTGTAAGCTGCTCCGAGACTCCTTTGGGTAGTGTAGGTCGGGGTTTAAATCCAATCTCTTCTTCTTCTTCTACCTCACAGGGTGTCTGTTGTGGGGAGGGGAAGGGGAAGGAGTTTGTAAGCCGCTCCGAGACTCCTTTGGGTAGTGTAGGTCGGGGTTTAAATCCAATCTCTTCTTCTTCTTCTACCCCACAGGGTGTCTGTTGTGTGGAGGGGGAAGGGAAAGGAGTTTGTAAGCTGCTCTGAGACAGCTTTGGGTAGTGAAGGGCGGGGGTATAAATCCAATCTCCTCTTCTTCCTCTCTGCTATAAATGCAATCTCCTCCTCTTCCTCCTCTATTTAACGCTCTAGTAGGCCATATGAGCCTTCCGAGGCATTAAGACTTGCTTTCAAGTCTCTTCCCTTCATTCCTCTCCCAGTTAAAAGTAAGATCTTTATTATGGTGACATCAATAGAACCCTCTTTCCCCCCCGGGGGATTCACTTGCCTTCCAGGAAAAGACTTCGTATATTTTGTCAAGAGTTTGGCTGCGTGACTGAAAAGTTCTGAGGCCGGAGACTCAGCGTGGTTAAATCGGCAAGGCGTTTATCGATTACATAGCAGAACGAAGCTTGGTTTAAGCCGGGCCGGGCCTGGTTTATATGCATATCCCAGTACCACACCCACACACCCCCATCTCCCGTAATTGGCTCTATTTACAAGTCTTTGTTTCAATAGGTTCCCTTTCGGATCCGGGCGAGCCCGTTGGCGTGCCCTAGGAATTCAGTGTTCCCTCTAAGCTGTGGAGTCTTGTGAGCAAAAATTCTACTTTGTGAGCTACAGGCGTCAAAGTTGTGAGCAAGTGGTTTGGCTGCATAAATTAGTTTGCGCTGGAGCCCTCCTTCCTGAGCGGAGACAAAAATGTGTGAGCCGGAGGCTAAAGAACTGTGAGCGAGCCCACTGTAATGTATCCTCCCGAGAACATGTGCTCAGGACAGCCATGTGCTCGGATTGTTCCAACCGGTCCGCCATGCGGCCAGGCGAAGGGCCCATTCTTCGGCCCCAAAGACAATGGACTGCAGGATCCTAGCTCCCTTCCAATCGGGAAGCAGGAGATAACCCAATCACTGTAAATAGCGAATCACGGGGTGGGGTGCGTGTTGGGGTGTGGGTTCCCTTGGGAATAAAAGCCGGCCTGCGAGCCGGCTTCTCTTGTCTTGTCCTTCAACTAATAAAGTATGTGAGAGCTGAAATCACTCGTCAGTCTCAGTACTTTTCACTCACACTAACTCTGCCTAGGATCCGAGGTGGCTATTGTCTTTAGGACCGAACGTCCGAGGGTCTGTCCGACCGCACGGCCCGGCTCGCAGGCCGTGGCCGTCTTTTACATCTTAATACACAACAGCGTTCCGTGCACCTCGGTGTTTAGTCATGCCGGCCACATGACCACAGAAACGTCTTCAGACAGCGCTGGCTCTTCGGCTTTGAAACGGAGAGGAGCACCGCAACCCTAGAGTCGGATTCGACTGGCTTTCGAGCAAGGGAACCTTTACCTTTACCTTACACAACAGTATTAAGTATGGACTGCGGTGGCTCAAGTGGTTAAGACGCTGAACTGCAGGCTGTGGAAGGTCAGGAGTTCAGCAGTTCGAGACCCGAGAGTGCTGCATGACGGAGTGAGCTCCCGTCTCTGGCCCCAGCTCCTGCCAACCTAGCAGTTCGAAAGCAAGAAACTGCAAGTAGATAAATAGGTACCACTTCGGTGGGAAGGTCACAGCGTTCAGTGCGCCTTGGTGTTTAGTCATGCCGGCCACATGACCACGGAAATGTCTTCGGACAGCGCTGGCTCTTCGGCTTTGAAACAGAGATGAGCACCGCAACCCTAGAGTCGGATCCGACTGGCTTTCGAGCAAGGGAACCTTTACCTTTACCTTGCACAACAGTGACTTTGTTCTGTTCCTCTGCCATTCTGGTTTCTTTGTTATTCTTGCTGTTCAGTTGGGGAGGGCTGTAGCGAGGGTCACCCCCTCCCCAGCCACTGGTAGAGGATAGGGGGGTCAGGTTGCCAGAACCAGGTTGGAAAACTCATGGAGATTTGGGGGTGGAGCCTGGGGAGGACAGGAAACTCTCAATGAGGTATGATGCCATTTAGAGTCCACCCTCTAAAGCATCCATTTCCTCCGGGGGAATTGATCTGTGTAGTTGAGAGATGAGCTGTAATTTCAGGGGCTCTCCAGGTCCCACCTGGAGGCTGGCATCCCCAGTGGCTTAGTCGAAGAGCATCTGTCTTGTGTGCAGAAGGTCCCCGATTCAATCCCAGCATCTCCAGTTAAAAACCACCAGGGCATAAGTGATGTAGAAGACCTCATTCTGAGCCCCTGGAGAGCGGCTGCCAGTCTGAGTAGACAATACCGACCTTGATAGACCAAAGGTCTTATTCAGTATAAGACAGCTTCAGGTATATTCACGCGCGTGCTTATTACACATCGAGTTTATACTTTCAGTGGAACAGTCCAAGCCATTGTTAGCCTCTTTAAAGAACTTTTGTTTTTAATTGAGAAAAGCAGGATAGAAATTAGTTCAGTAATAAATAATGAAAATATAAAGTTGGTTTAGCAGCCAAATCCGGCCTAAAAGGGGCAAGGTTTGCTCAGAAGTAAGTGCCATTATATTCAGTGGGGCTTCCTCCCAGGAAAGTGTCTTTAGGATTGCAACCATTGTTTGTTAGTGACAGGTTAGGACTGGAGAGACCTGGATTCAAATCCCTGCTCTGCCAGCTCCTCCATGTCAGCGTAATCTGCTTTACAGGGCTGTCAGATTCCATTCAATTCAATTAACCTTTATTGGCATTGACATTAAAAAGGGTAATATACAAAAGATAAGGTAAAGAACAAATACCAGTCAAAGAGGGGGGGAAACGGTATTACAGGGCTGTTGTGAGGATAAAATGGGAAGCCCATAAAGTCGCTTGAAGGAATAAAAATGAGATAAGCAGACAGCAATCGCTACTCTAGAATTAAACATGCAAAATTATATACACGGGGCTATTTTTGGGCAGGAACACGCAGGAACGGAGTTCCGGCTGGCTCTTGAGTTGGCCACGCCCGGCAGGAATTCATTAGCATAATAGGCCACACCCAACAGCAGAAACTCGTTAGGATTGGCTACATTAGGGGTGTGTGGCCTAACATGCAAAGGAGTTCCTGCTACAGAAAAAGCCCTGGGGTTTTGACAACAAACAAGGTAAATGGAATAAGAAGCAAAAGGTGGGTGTGGCTGGACGACCACACTTCTGGTAACATGGGGGTGTGACCTAATAGGCTAATGAGCTGTGCTATCAGAGGTGTGGCCTAATATGCTAATGATCTTTTGCTTTTGGGTGTGTCCTGTTATGCTAATGAGTTCCTGCTGGGCTTTTTCAACAAAAAGAGCCCCGTATATACACATATATATATATATTTATGTATGTATATTACTTTTACCAAGTTATACAAATATAGAAGGTAAAGGTAAAGATTTCCCTTCTTCGAAAGCCAGTCGAACCCAACTCTAGGGTTGCGTTGCTCATCTCCGTTTCCAAGCTAAAGAGCCAGCGCTGTCTGAAGACATTTCCGTGGTCATGTGGCTGGAATGACTAAACACAGAGGCTCACGGAATGCTGTTACCTTCCCACCGAAGTGGTACCTATTTATCTACTTGCAGTTTCTTGCTTTAGAACTGCTACCCCATTAGCAAATTACATCCATCAAGAATACAATAGTTTTCCATACTGTATCTATCCCAGGAGAGCCTATGTTTTTGGAAAGTTGACAGCTTTACAGGCAGATGAAAAGATTTAACTTTTTCTACAAACACCACGTTGGAGTCTTCTTCACTTTTCAGGTGCCAGCTAATCCAAGTATTAGCTAATCCAAATTATGGGGGTATCGTAAATTAAATATGAGCAGCCAGTGTGATGCAGCAACGAAAAAAGGCTAATGTGATCTTGGGGTGGATCAATAGAGGGATCACACCCAGATCGCAAGGTGTCACAGTCCCACTGTACACTGCATTGGTCAGGCCGTACCTGGAGTCCTGTGTGCAGTTCTAGAGGCCTCACTTCCAAAAGGATGTGGACAGAATACAGCGGGCGCAGAGGAAAGTGATGAGGATGGTCGGGAGCCTGGAGACCAAGCCCTACAAAGAAAGGCTGAGGGACCTGGGAATGTTCAGTCTAGAGAAGAGGAGGTTGGGGGGTGGGGAAGACATGATTGCTCTCTTGAAGTCCTTGAAGGGGCGTCACTTAGAGGAGGGCAGGGAGCCGTTCCTATTGGCAGCAGAGGAGAGGACTCGCAAGACTGGGTTTAAGTTAAGGGCGGGAAGGTGCCGGCTGGATCTCAGGGAAATCTTTATTTACCATAAGAGCTGTGCAATGGTAGAATCAGCTGCCTGGGGAGGTGGTGTGAGCTCCCCCTCCCTGGCAGGCTTGAAGCAGCAGCTGGACAAAGACCTGTCAGGGATGCTCTAGGCTGATCCTGCATTGAGCAGAGTGTTGGACTAAATGGCCTGTAGTGGTCTGGTGTAATGGTTCAATGCGCGGACTCTAATCTGGGAGCACCGGGTTTTATTCCCCACTCCTCCACCTGCACCTGCTGGATGACCTTGGGCAGGGCTCTTTTTGTAGAAAAAGCCCAGCAGAAACTCATTAGCATAATAGTCCGCACCCATCAGCAGAAGCTCATTAGCGTGTGAGGCCACACCCCTGACAGCACAGCTCATTAGCATATTAGGCCACACCACCCCATGTTACCAGAAGTGTGGTCATCCAGCCACACCCACCTTTTGCTTCATATTCTGTTTACCCAGCAGGAACTCCTCTGCATATTAGGCCACACACTCCTAAAGTGGCCAATCCTAATGAGTTTCTGCTGTTGGGTGTGGCCTATTATGCTAATGAGTTCCTGCTGGGCGTGGCCAACTTGGGAGCCAGCCGGAACTCCACTCTCTCACCTCATAAGGTGACTGCTGTGGTAGAGAGAAAAGGAAGGAGATTGTCAGCTGCTTTGAGACTCCTTTCGGTAGAGAAAAGTAGGGTATAAAGAAAACAGCTCTCTTCTTCAATGTAGCTTAACAAAAAAAAAAAATCAGGAGAAGGCATAACTGTAAGTCCAAGACCCCTGGGTCACACGATTTCTACCAATCACCAATAACTTTGAGCATTTAACATTTTTTTAACACGCTTTCTGTACCCATGGATCCTATTTAAGCTATTTGAAGCATTTCTCTGCCCCACTGGAAGGCTCTTGTTGGGATACATGATGGCTCACAACGTAATGAAGCGAAGAAGAAGAAGAAGAAGAAGAAGAAGAAGAAGAAGAAGAAGAAGAAGAAGAAGAAGAAGAAGAAGAAGAAGAAGAAGAAGAAGAAGAAGAAGAAGAAGAAGAAGAAGGAGGAGGAGGAGGAGGAGGAGGAGGAGGTGGAGGAGATTGGATTTATATCCCCCCTTCACTACCCAAGGGAGCCTCAGAGCAGCTTACAAACTCCTTTCCCTTCCTTTCCCCACAGCAGACACCCTGTGAGGTAGTAGTAGTAGTAGTAGAAGAAGAAGAGATTGGATTTATACCCCAACCTTCCCTACCCAAAGGCATCTCAGAGCCGCTGACAAACTCCTTTCCCTTCCCTGCCCCACAACAGACACCCTGTGAGGTAGAAGAAGGAGAAGAGATTGGATTTATACCCCGCCCTTCACTACCCAAAGGAGTCTCAGAGTGACTTACAAACTCCTTTCCCTTCCCCTCCCTGCAACAGACACCCTGTGAGGTAGGTAGGTGGGGCTGAGAGAGCTCTGACTGAAACTGCTCTTTTTCAAGAACAGCTGTGCCAGAACTATGGCTTGCCCAAGGTCATCCAGCAGGTGCAAGTGGAGGAGTGGGGAAATCAAACCCAGTTCTCCTAGATTAGAGTGCACACACTTAACCACTACACCAAATAAGCCGACACATCCAATAACAAACAAATTGGACAGGGCTTTTGTTATATATCAGGACTATCTACCAGAGACTGGCTGAGTTTGGAGCTCCAGAACAATAGCCCACCGGGACTCTGGAAGTGACCAATGGGAAACCTCTGTTATGTAAATAGCCTATGGTTGGGGGTGGGGTGTGCTTGGGGGTGGTCTATGGCCCGCTATTTAAACAGGGCTCTCAGTCTTGTCCCTGAAATCCCTTAATAAAGTAGAGCTGTTTCACTGCAATGCGTCTCGAACCCAATATATTTAACGGCTCTCATTTCCAGGAGTCCGGATTTCTAAGAAGAACAGCCGGTGGGACTTGAGACGGCAGCGTTCTCGCTTGGAGAGAGGAGAAGCCGAGCGGAGGAGCTGAACAATAGCCGTTGATTGTGTTGTTCCTGTCCTTCTGGGCCACCTTGCGATCCGACAGCCGCCTCGTCTGCTATTCATGGCATGCAAATATATGCAGCCGAGGACGCGTTTGGCGGCGTTCGTCTGTTTTGATTTGTACTGATATCGGAGGGGGCGAGGGGGTCAGGCACGGAGGGGAGGCGAGGGGGCCCGGTTCGCATGACTCAGTAATCCCCAGAAGGTGGGAACAAGTCCTGGGGCGGGAATCGGCAAAATGCAACGGAATGGGACTTGTAGGAGGGGCAGGCAGGCGCCCCGCAAAGAGAAACGGGCTTCGAGAAGCAGCCTTTGCCGACAGAGGAATCAAATCCGTCATGGTCTGCTAGGAAAGGGAAACGGAAATGAATGGAAACTTGTGTGGAGGGGCCCCGGCTCAGTGGTAGAGCATCTGCTTGGGATGCGGAAGGTCCCGGGTTCGATCCCCGGCATCTGCAATTCAAGGATCCGGTTATTGCCGATGTGGAGGACCTCAGCCTGAGATGCTGGAGAGTTGCTGCCAGTCTGAGCAGACAAAACCAATTTTGATGGTCTGATTCAGTAGTAGTAGTAGTAGAAGAAGAAGAGATTGGATTTATACCCCCCCCCTTCACTCAGAGTCTCAGAGCAGCTTACAAACTCCTTTCCCTTCTCCTCCCCACAGCAGACACCCTGTGAGGTAGGTGAGGCTATCACAAACTTCTCTTTCAAGAACAGCTGTGCCAGAGCTTGTGACTGACCCAAGGTCACACCAGCAGCTGCATGAGGAGGAGTGGAGGAATCAAACCCGGTTCTCCCAGATTAGAGTCTGCGCACTTAACCACTACACCAAGCTGGCTCTTCATGCATGTTCATGTGTGTGCAGGGGTGAGATTGTCAGACCAGGATCTGGGGGAGCCGGATTCGAATCCCCACGCTGCCCTGGAAGCTTGCTGGATACCCTGGGGCCGGTCACACAGTCTTGGCCTAATCTACCTCACAGGGATGGTGGAGATTTGGAGGTGGAGCCTGGAGAAAGCATATTCTGAGGAGTGAAGGACCTCAGTGGGGTACAATGTCAGGCAGTTCCCCCTCCACAGCCATTTTCTCCAGGGGGATTGTGTTGGAAATGTGTGACTTGTAAGGTCTAGATTCCAGTCATTATAGGGTTAATCTGTTTTACCTTCAGTACTATTGTTTAGACTGACCTGGAAGGGAAACTTGGCTCAATGGAAAGATAGCCCGGGAAAATCTAAGTCTCTTTACTAGCAATCATTGGTTACTATGTTCAGGTGACTTCCTTCTAGGAGTCAAGGAGAAGAAGAATCTCCGTTGTTGCGTGACCATGTGTTCTGTGCTGTAAGGATGTACAAATGTAGCTGTAGATATCTCTTTTGTTTTGTAGCTTTCCATGTGAACCCTTCCCTTAGAAACAAAGCTTTTCTCATGGAAAGAAATGTCTCCTCCCCAGTGAAGCAAAGATCCATTGCAAACTCTGAGTGTTTAAGTATTTTTGCCTATTTCCCCAACATATTCTAGGATTGATCTCTATAGCCTGATGATAGGGATGCCAGCCTCCAGGTGGGACCCGATGATCTCCCGATATTACAGCTTGTTTCCAGACTACAGAGATTAGTCTCCCGGGAAAATTGGATGCTTTGGAGGGTGGACTCTACGGCATTGTACCCCACTAGGGTCCCTGTCCTCCCCAGGCTCCATCCCCAAAACACCAGGAGCTTCCCAATTTGGATTGGGTCATCCTACTCCCCCGTCCCCCACCGGTGACCAAAGGAGACCTGGCAGCCCTACCTGGAGATCGGTTGTAATTCTGGAAGATCTCCAAGCCCCACCTGGAGGCTGACACCCAGGCGTACACATGCTGATGTAGTGGTTAGGAGCATGGACTGTAATCTGGGAGAACCAGGTTTGATTCCCCACGCCTCCTCATGCAGCCGCTGGTGTGACCTTGGGTCAGTCACAAGTTCTCTCAGAGCTGTTCTCTCATGAGCAGTTCATGGGAGAGTTCTCTCAGCCCCACCTACCTCCCAGGGTGTCTGTTGTGGGGAGGGGAAGGGAAAGGAGATTGTCAGCTGCTCTGAGACTCCTTTGGGTAATGAAGGGCGGGGTAGAAATCCAATCTTCTTGGAAGAAGAGGAGGAGGAGGAGGAGGAGGAGATTGGATTTATACCCTGCCCTTCACTACCTGAAACGGCACATACATTAACAGTAAAAAAATGTTGCCAACAGAACAGCTTTTTCGTTAGAATGGGATCTTCTCCTGATAACCCTGGACGTGCCTTTGTTCAGAGAAAAGCATGAAAAGGAAGATAAAAATAACTTTTTGCAACACTTCGAATGAAGCTTATTGTGTGAGCGCAGGTTCCTTAATGTCACCCTTGATGCTTTTATTATCTGACGAAACGTCCAACGAGGATATCACCAGCGGAAAGCCAACTACGGTTTGCGGGTCCCTCCGACACTATTATTATCTGTCGTCTTCCAGTTTTCAATACACAAGAGCTTAGCATCCTGCTGTGCTAAATTCTGATGAGAAATGTAATTGATTTTTTGAAAAGATTATATGCTTATCTATTTCTCCCCAATGCTAGCCATACCGGTGTAGGGAACATATCCGTGATGGATCAGATGATCAGTTACTTAGCATCATGTTTCCAAAAGTGGCTGATCATATGACAGATGACAGGCCGCAAACAAGGCTACGGGCAACAACTGTCCTTTGATAAGATGTCCCCAATAATTAGGATCGCCAGCTAATGGTTGGGAAATACCCGAAGATTATGCATGGGACACAGCAGGTTGAGAAAGAAGTACTTTTCTCCCTTCCTCACAATACAAGAACTCGTGGGCATTCAATGAAATTGCTGAGCAGTCGGGTTACAATGGATAAGAAGAAGTCCTTCTTCACCCACAGAGTGACTCACACACAGAATTCACTGCCACAGGAGGTGGTGGCAGCTACAAGCATGGATGGCGTCAAGAGGGAATTGGATAAACATCCGGAGCAGGAGTCCATCAGTGGCTATTAGCCACAAGGTGTAGATAGGGACTCTCGGTCTGGGGCCAGTGATGCTCTGTATTCTTGGTGCTTGGGGGGGGGCAACAGCGAGAGGCCTTCTAGTGTCCTGGCTCCACTGCTGGACCTCCTGATGGCACCTGTGACACAGAGTGTTGGACTGGATGGGCCATTGGCCTGATCCAACATTGGCTTCTCTTATGTTCTTATGTCTGGGGCAAGTGATGCTCTGTATTCTTGGTGCTTGGGGTGGGCGGCGACAGTGGGAGGGCTTCTGGTGTCCTGGCCCCACTGCTGGACCTCCTGATGGCACCTGGTATTTTTGGCCACTGCGTGACACAGAGTGTTGGACTGGATGAGCCATCGGCCTGATCCAACACGGGCTTCTCTTATGTTCTTATGCCTCTGCATAGCAACCCTGGACGTCCGTGGTGGTCTCCCATCCAAGTATTAACCAGAGCTGACCCAGCTTAGCTTCTGAGATCTGATGAGATCAGGCTAGCCTGGGCCATCTAGAGCAGGCCAAGTGAACAGAGGTGGTTGGGCCATTGCCTGCCTCTACACAGCAACCCTGGACTTCCTTGGTGGTCTCCCATCCAAGTCCTAACCAGGGCTGACCCTGCTTAGGCTGACCCTGCTTAGTTTTGGAGATCTGATAAGAAGAGGCTAGCCTGGCCCATCCGGGTCAAGGCACGAAAGACTTACCCTCCATGAATCTGAAATTGTCCAACCCCATTTAAAATCCACACAAGGTTTCCTACCCGCTGTGCGAAATATTCCTTTCTCTAGTCTGTCCTCAGTCCACTGCCAACCAGTTTCACCAGGTGAAGGTGTGTTCCGTTATCACAGGAGGGGTCGAAAAGTTATCATAGAAGGGGTCACAGGAGGGGTCACTGCCACAGGAGGTGGTGGCAGCCACAAGCATGGACAGTTTCAAGAGGGAATTAGATAAACATCTGGAGCAGAAGTCCATCAGTGGCTCTTAGCCACAAGGTATAGATGGGAACTCTCAGTCTGGGGCAGGTGATGCACTCTATTCTTGGTGCTGGGGGGGGCAGCAGTGGGAGGGCTTCTAGTGTCCTGGCCCCACTGCTGGACCTCCTGATGGCACCTGGTATATTTTGGCCGCTGTGTGACAGAGTGTTGGACTGGATGGGCCATTGGCCTGATTCAGCATTGGCTTCTCTTATGTTCTTATGTAAAGTGTCTCTCTGCCCACTTCTTCTACAATGCGCAGAATTCTGCAGCCGGAAGCATCTTTGAAACACTTCCCCCTCCTTGAGTAGGGTTGCTAGACTCCAGGAGGGATTTGGGACCCCCTCCTCAGAATTACAGCTCATCTCCAAAGTACAGAGATCGATCCCCCTAGAGAAAACGGATGCTTTCAGGGTAGACTCTATGGCATTGTGCCCCAGAGGGATTCCTGTCTTCCCCAGGCTTCCCCCAAACCTTCAGGAGTTTCCCAACCTGGATCTGGCCACCCTGCCCATGCTCCCTCTAACCTGTGAGGTTTTGTGAGCAAAAATTCTACTTTGTGAGCAACCAGCATTAAAGTTGTGAGAGAGAGCGATTTGGCTACCCCATAAATTAGTTTGCTCTGGAGCCATCCTTCCTGAGCCGAGACAAAAATGTGTGAGCCGGAGGCTAAAAAAACTTGTGAGCTAGCTCATACTAATGCAGCTTAGAGGGAACAATGCCCCTCAAAAAAAACCCATTGGTAGCCAAGGGCCCTCTGATAGAGATTAGATTTAAATCCTGGATTTTTATTTTTTTTTTTGGTTTCCCCAAAAAAATCCAAATATAGTGCCAAAATCTACCCGAAAAATGCAAGTACCTAGTTGTGTGGCAGCTAGGGTTGTGCTTTTGGATCTACCTTTTCAGATAGATTTTTCAGATAGGTAAAAATACCTGTTTTTAAGATAGAAAAATACCTATTTTTCTGATAGATTTTCAACTCCGGTCGATCCAAAGGCACACTCCCAGCTGTCACACATCACGCTACAAATTGGGCTAAAAACAGAGTAAACAATGTGAACTGGGAACACCCAGCATGCAAATGGTTCGAAGAAATGCTCACAGCATCACATGAAAGCAAAAGAAATGGGGGGGGGGAGCCTATCTTTGTACATCCCAACTTTCTATGCACCGATTCATTTCCTTTTCCATAAAGCTCTCCTCCCTCTGCTGTCCCTCTTCTCTGCATGGAAGTCTGGCTTGTCGGTGAATGATGGCTGTAAGAACCATGGGATGTTGATGAGAACCTCAGGAAATGAAATGTCACTTCAATTTGTTACCAGCTCATGAAACCACCCAGAGCCTTCTGGATTTGTCAAGCCAGAAGAAGAAGAAGAAGGAGGAGGAGGAGGAGGAGGAGGAGGAGATTGAATTTATACCCTGCCCTTCACTATCCAAAGGAGTCTCAGACCTCCAGATGACCAAGATTCGTTCCCCCTGAGAAAATGCCTGCTTTGGAAGGTGGACTCTGTGGCACAGAAGAAGAAGAGGAGGAGGAGGAGGAGGAGATTGGATGTATACCCCATCCTTCACTACCCAAAGGAGTCCAACTCCAATTTCCAATAACCTTTATGGGCATAACAATAACTTTAAAAAGAAAAGATAACAGTACAAATCAGCCCAGATGCCAACAAAAAGAAACAACTGGAGTACAGCGATTTGTAACATTGTATATAGTAGTAATAATAGGGCAAAGTAATGAAAGTGATAAAAGTTCGGAACAGCAATCTCGAGTATCACAATCATTAAAGCAATCGCAGTCTCTCACTCGCTGTCTACCTCCTTTTCCTCTTCCTCTTCTTCTTGGCCCCTAAGTACATTTGCCAGGAACTCTGCCACCTTCTCAGTAACTTCGGGATTTTTATCCGCTAGCAAGAATTCAGTACCTCTATTGGCCGCAGCCTTAGAGAGCTGAAGGAGAGGGCTAATCAAGTGTAAACGTAGCTGAGTAAACAGCAGGCAGTTTAAGAGGATATGCTGAGCAGAGTCAGGTTCTTTGCAGAGATACCCCGCCCTTCACTACCCAAAGGAGTTTCAGAGTGGCTTACAAACTCCTTTCCCTTCCCCTCCCCACAACAGACACCCTGGGAGGCAGGTGGGGCTGAGAGAGCTCTGACAGAACTATCCTTGAGAGAACAGCTCCAACAGAACTATGGCTTGCCCAAAGTCATCCAGTGGCTGCAAGAGGAGAAGTGGGGAATCAAACCCGGTTCTCCCAGATCAGAGTCCACACACTTAACCACTACACCAAACTAGTGGGGGTATGAATGCACCTAGCTACATTCTTCCTTTAAAAACCCCAAAACACTAGGCGGGCACCAGAAAAGGTGTCAGTGGGTGCCATGGGTCCCAGGGGAACCGCGCTGGGGACTTCTGCTCTAACCAACACAGCACAGCCTTCATACGGAATCAGGTCACTTGTCTCGGTCAGCACAGTCTAGTCTTTCTGTCTAAAGGCAGGAGAAGTCATTTCGTTGGAGATACCAGGGATTGAAGCTAGGACCTTTTCCACCACTGATTCATGGCTGCCCGGCCTATCTGGAGCTACCAGCATTGTCAGTAAGGTTGCCAACCTCCAGGTGGTAGCTGGAGATCTCCTGGGATTACAACCGATCTCCAGGCAACAGAAATTGGTTCACCTGGAGAAAATCGCCTCTTGGATTCTGTGGCATTGTACCCCACTGAAGTCCCTCCCCCACAAATCCCGGCCTCTTCAGGCTCCACCACCCCCACACCAAATTTCCAGGTATTTCCCAGCCTGGAGCTGAGAGCCCTAGTTGGCCAGTGGTGGCTGGAGATCATAGAATCACAGAGTTGGAAGGGACCTCCAGGGTCATCTAGTCCAACCCCCTGCACAAGGCAGGAAATTCACAATTACCCCGCCATGCATACACACAGTGACCCCTGCTCCATGCCCAGAAGAGGGGGGAAACCTCTAGGATCCCCGGCCAAACTGGGCTGGAGAAAAATGGCTTCCCAACCCCAAAGCAGCAATCAGCATTTCCCTGGGCGTGTAAGAAAGGGCCATGAGAACTAAGCACTGAGGCAACCCCTCCTGCCCTCCTTTCTTGTGATCTGCCTAAGTTCACAGGATCAGCATTGCTGTCAGATGGCCATCTAGCCTCTGTTTAAACACCTCCCAAGGAGAGCCCACCACCTCCCAAGGAAGCCTATTTCTCTGAGGGACCACTGTAACTGTCAGGAAGTTCTTCCTAATGTTTAGCCGAAAACTGTTTTGATTCAGTTTCAACCCATTGGTTCTAGTCCGACCTTCTGGGGCAACATAAAATAACTCCACACCGTCCTCTATATGGCAGTCCTTCAAGTCCCAGCCAGTTTGGTGTAGTGGTTAAGTGTGCGGAGTCTAATCTGGGAGAACCAGGTTTGATTCACCACTCCTCGACTTGCACCTGGCTGGATGACCTTGGGCAAGCTGTAGTTCTGATAAGAGCTGTCCTTGAAAAAGAGCAGTATCTGTCAGAGCTCTCTCAGCCTCACCTACCTCACAGGGTGTCTGTTGTGGGGAGGGGAAGAGAAAGGAGATAGTAAGCCACTCTGAGACACCTTTGGGTAGTGAAGGGCAGGGTATAGATCCAATCTCCTCCTCCTCCTCTTCTTCTTCTTCTTCTTCTATCACCTCTCAGTCGTCTCCTCTCTGGGCTCAACATACCCAGCTCCTTCAGCCTTTCCTCACAGGACTTGGTCTCCAGACCCCTCACCATCTTCATTGCCCTCCTCTGGACACGTTCCAGCTCCTCCAGAACCTTCTTAAATTGTGGTGCCCAAAACTGAACACAATACTCTAGGTGAGGTCCAACCAGAGTAGATCTCCCAGGATTACACCCCGTCTCCAGACTACAGAGATCATTTCCCCCGGAGAAGATGGCTGCTTTGGAGGGTGGACTCCGTGGCATTGTACCCTGCTGAGGCCCTTCGCCCGGCTCTGTCCCCGAATCTCCAGTTATTTCCCAAGTGGAAGTTGGCCACCTTAAGAGCCCTTTGAAAGTCGCTCTGTACTTTCTGCTTCTTGGTCTCCTCGCACCTGCCCTTCCGAGGTCACAAACACAATAATCAGCCGTCTGCTTCGGTGCCAGATGGGCACCCGTCTATCGCTGCCCTCCACAAACATGCCAGGGAATTTGCAGAAGGAGCTGCCGGTTGTTAGGCAATCAAACAATTTATTACAGAAGACGCAGCTGGTCCCAAGCGGTGACCTGTCAGCTCTGCTCATCCTCAATTGATTTCTTCTCTTCAGGGCGGTAAATGAGCTCGGCCACTTGTGGGTTTCTTGGTTACAGTTTCAACAGTTTTGTCTTTCCCTCCCTCCCTTTGGGAATGAAAAACACCCGTTTCGCTCTCAGGCAGACCAGCCAAGGGAGCAGGAAAGGAAATATGGCTCAGAGGCCAGACTGGAAACTGGCAATGGAAGAAATGATGGGAAGGATCACTCAGTAACAGGCTCACCAGGTCCCCACCGGGGCGGGCAATCCCCCCGTCCGGGAACTCCTCTACCCTGGATCAGTTGCTCAGTGAGAGCCTTACCAGAGCAAAAGAAGGTCGGGGCCTGCGTTGCCGGTCAGAGCCAGTTTGGTGTAGTGGTTAGGACTCTGATCTGGGAGAACCAGGCTTGATTCCCCACATCTCCACATGCAGCTGCTGGTGTGACCTTGGATCAGTCACAAGTTCTTTCAGAGCTGTTCTCTCAAGGGCAGTTCTTGAGGGAGCTCTCTCAGCCCCACCTACCTCACAGTCACAGGATGTCTCTTGTGGGGAGGGGAAGGGAAAGGAGATTGTAAGCTGCTCTGAGACTCCTTTGGGTAATGAAGGGCGGGGTATAAATCCAACCTCTTCTTCTTCTTCTTCTACCTCACAGGGTGTCTGTTGTGGGGAGGGGAAGGGAAAGGAGATTGTAAGCCGCTCTGAGACTCCTTTGGGGAGTGAAGGGCAGGGTATAAATCCAACCTCTTCTTCTTCTTCTTCTACCTCACAGGGTGTCTGTTGTGGGGAGGGGAAGGGAAAGGAGATTGTAAGCCGCTCTGAGACTCCTTTGGGTATTGAAGGGCGGGGTATAAATCCAACCTCTTCTTCTTCTACCTCACAGGTGTCTGTTGTTGGGAGGGGAAGGGAAAGGAGATTGTAAGCCGCTCTGAGACTCCTTTGGGGAGTGAAGGGCAGGGTATAAATCCAACCTCTTCTTCTTCTTCTTCTACCTCACAGGGTGTCTGTTGTGGGGAGGGGAAGGGAAAGGAGATTGTAAGCCGCTCTGAGACTCCTTTGGGTATTGAAGGGCGGGGTATAAATCCAACCTCTTCTTCTTCTACCTCACAGGTGTCTGTTGTTGGGAGGGGAAGGGGAAGGAGTTTGTGAGCCACTCTGAGACTCCTTTGGGTAGTGAAGGGCGGGGTATAAATCCAATCTCTTCTCTTATTCTTCTCCTTCTGGCTATCAATGCAGCAATGTCATTTCAGGTGCACACCAGAAGTGATTTCTTCATGTTGCTGGCGACAAGGGGATGCTCTAGGGTTTGAGAAAAAGCTCTATGATAAAAAAAAATGGCTTTCAGCATAGAGTTTTTGCCCAAATACCAAAGTTCTGCGCATCATGGGTGGCATAACGGCATCACTTCCTGTGCACACTGGAGGTGACATCACCACTTTACCAGCAATGCTTTTGCTCCCAGTAAGTCCCTCTCACATCCATCAGTTGCCAGAGCTTATTTTGTGGAAGCTACATCATAACTTTTAGGCAAGTTTGCCAGTTTGGGGTTAAGACATTTCTGGAAATTTGGGGGGCAGTGCCTGGGGAGAATCTTCAGTCCTACACTCTATGGTCTTATTGCCCACATCACCAATACACCTCCAGCCCCTGTAGCTACCCAAGAGAAAAGAAGAAGAAGGAGGAGGAGGTTGGATTTATACCCCACCCTTCACTACCCAAGGGAGTCTCAGAGTGGCTTACAAACTTCTTTCCCTTCCCCTCCCCACAACAGACACCCTCTGAGGTAGGTGGGGCTGAGAGAGCTCTGACAGAAACTGCTCTTTTTCAAGGACAGCTCTGACAGAACTATGGCTTGCCTAAGGTCATCCAGCAGGTGCAAGCGAAGGAGTGGGGAATCAAACCCAGTTCTCCCAGATTAGAGTTCATGTAGTTAACCACTACACCAAACTGGCAATACACATGTGTATTGTGGGATATTAATTGTTGAGCTCATAACCTATGTATATGGGGGTCAGGATTAGGATTGCCATTCCCCAGTTGGGACCAGGGAATCCCCCAGTTTTAGGGGTTCCTGGCTGGCGGGGGAAATCCTGCCCCCAAATCCAACATGCTTGAAACAGCCCCAGGAAGTTGCTATTTGCCCCACTGGGATAAAGAAACCAGTAGAGACATCAGGTATAATCAGTTATGATCTGCAAAAATCTTGAACTTCTCAACCAGATATGTACCTTCTTGTTTGTGTTTGTCCCTACTGAAGCTTTAAATGCAACAAGACAATTCTGCTCTAAGAAATCCTAGAGAGAGAAAAAATAGCTTTGTCAGTGCTGCAAGGTAAGAGAAATAGTGTGCGTGGGGGGTAATGTTGCCAATTTCATTATGGTGATGAGTTGAGAGAGAGAATTTAAGTTGCACTGATAGCCTGGATCAGTAGCAGTTTCTTGCAACCACAAAAAAACCCAACCCTGATAATGTGACACAAAATAATCTTCCTTTGTTCCCATTAAAAACAGATACAAAACCTTTTTTAGAGATAAGGAGTGTCACGGCTCAAGTGCGGTATCACCTGTCGCTGCCACCACTCTGGATTTAGGATCCCTTGAGAAGGCCCAGAGCACCCTCCCAAGACCTTCAGACCTCCCTTTTGACCAAATAATAGGTGTGAGGACCAGGCAGAGTACAACAAGGAAAAGGTTTATTTTATAGGAGGTCAAACAAACAAGGTGCAGAATAATAACAGTAAGTGGGTGAAAAGAAATCAAATGCCCTAACGCATCTAAATATATACTGTCCCTAGCTCACTATCAGGAATTGCGGTGGCTCAAGTGGTTAAGACGCTGAACTGCAGGCCGTGGAAGGTCAGTAGTTCAGCAGTTCGAGACCCGAGTGTGCCACATGACGGAGTGAGCTCCCGTCTCTAGTTCCAGCTCCTGCCAACCTAGCAGTTCGAAAGCAAGAAATTGCAAGTAGATAAATAGGTACCACTTCGGTGGGAAGGTAACAGCGTTCCGTGCACCTTGGTGTTTAGTCATGCCGGCCACATGACCATGAAAATGTCTTCGAACAGCGCTGGCTCTTCGGCTTTTAAACGGAGATGAGCACCGCAACCCTAGAATTGGATTTGACTGGCTTTCAAGCAAGGGAACCTTTACCTTTAGCTCACTATCTCAAGTGGTCTTAGACTACTAACCCTTCCCTCAGGATGAGGGTTTCTCCCCTGTTCCCTGAGAAGACAAACAGCTTTTCCTCTTGCACCATTTCTTTTATTCCCCAGCCCTCTTCTTCCTTATTGGTCAATTTTGGCTCCAAAACTTCCCAAGGCCTTCTGGGAGTTGTAGGCCTAGCCTCCTCCCACTGCTACAGGCTTCCCTGGGCCTGCTAGGTCTTGCTTGCCCAGCCCAGATCACGACAAGGAGGAAATGTGTTGGTGACGTGACAAGCCTTAAGCTACAGGAAGGAACTCGACGCGGCTGGCTTTTCCCCAGTTCAGTATGAACCACACTCAAACATGGCTGTTTTCAGAGATTACTCTTGGTCAGAAAAACCGTTTGAGCTGCAAAGATAGTGTTATAGAACCAATTTGGCCCTTTTAAACTGTTCCAGGGAGAGGCTGCTGTTGGCCAGGGAGAGGCTGCTGTTGGTCAGGAAGAGCCACGCTGCCTTGGTCTGATTCCCCAGAGAGGCATTCATGGCCCCGGCAGCCAGCAGGACTGCGGGCCCAGGTGGCGGCACATGAAGGGAGCCGAAGGCAGGCAGGGCCGGAGTGCCTTGAGCATGACATTGTCCCCCTGCAGGAAACTAGCACCCTGGCCCAGCAATCCCTACACTCAGGTTGTCCCCTGCTCGGAGCGCCAACTTGGCCAGACTTCAGGAGGTGAGAGCACGAGAGGTGGAGGTGGGAAGGGCACCCCAGACGGGCTCCGACAGATGCTGCAGGCACAGGGAAAGAGCCTGGACGGCACCAGGTGGCAGATGCGCCTCTGTGGTGGCCAGGGGAGGCAGGTGCAGCAACAGCCCTTGGCTGTTAGGAGTGGCCCAGCAATGAGCAGCAGACAGCAAGCCAGCATCCTCATGAAAGCGGCGCTCTAGGCAGCCACCTAATTTGGCTATATGGATGCACCGGCCCTGCTTCCAGGCTGGGCAATCTCCTGGAAGGATAACTGATCTCCAGGCAAAAGCTCTGTATAGCCCAACAACTTGTTCCCTGCAACGGCCCACCAAATTTCCAGGAGGCCCAAAAGTAGGTGGTTACCATGTGTGATGCAGAAGCACAATTGCCAACCTCCAGGTGGAGCCTGGAGATTTCTAGAATTACAACAGATCCCCAGATGACAAAGTGGCAGATCCCCTGGAGAAAATGGCTGCTGTGGAAGGTGGCCTCTGTGGCATTGGTGCTGGGGGGGCAGCAGTGGGAGGGCTTCTGGTGTCCTGGCCCCACTGCTGGACCTCCTGATGGCACCTGGTATATTTTGGCCGCTGTGTGACAGTGTTGGACTAGATGGGCCATTGGCCTGATTCAACATTGGCTTCTCTTGATTTTTTTCCGGTTTAAGCGTTTCGCTGCTCGGTCACATCCCCGTCTCACTCCGATGGGGTTGTGCCGAGACTCGGCTGACAGGAAGGGTCCGAGCAGGTCCCGGACCCTCCTGGGGTTTCTGTAGAAGACCCCCAGCCTGGAGAGCTGAGGAGAGCCTCTTCCAAGGCGACAGCCAAGGAATTGAGGCTCACCTTTATCTCCGAAAGGTTCCGTTGCCGAAGAGCCAGCATGGCACCGAGAGATGATTGTCGGATCAGCGGACATGATCAACAGCCGTTGAAAAGCTTCTAAAAGATCTCCAAGGCTGCAAAGCATGAGTCAAGCATTGTTCAGGTGATTTAAGCGAACAAAAGCCTTGGTAGTAATTAGAAGCGCCTAAGGGCAAAGCGGCAGGGGGAGGGAGATGCTCAAGAGTTCACCCCCATTTTGAAACAACATGGTTTTAAAGCAATCTTTAAGAACAACCTGGAATAAGAGGATTGGCGAAAACAAAAGCTGTGAAACAAAAGCTGTGAAATAAAGAAAAGCAGATTAATTTCTGCTAACTTTTATTTTGTTTTGGGAAACTTACTTCTTGTTGATATTATGGCTGGGAGAGGGTGGAAGCCGGGTCTGGAGAAAAAAACGTCAACTGGAAATGGTATACCAACGACTCCCTCCCACAACCAGGAAGTAGCTGCAGAGATGTCTACGTTGCTGGTGAATGCACTGCGCCCCTAATGGAGCAGATGACTAATCTCAACGTGAAAATGGATAATTTGCAAAAGCAGATGACTCAAATGAATAGAAGGACCTCAACAATGGAAAAGACTTAAAAAAAATGGAAAAACATACTGAGAGTATTAATAAAAGAGCGGATGAAGCAGAAAAGGAGAGACTCTCCAATAAAAATCAACTAATACAGCTACAGCTGGAAAGATCTATGCACATTCTACGATTCCAAGGGGTTCCAGAAGAAAAGAATGAGGATTTGAAGAACATTTTGTTAGAGACTTTGGCTCCAATAATGGATTACAAACAGGAAGACTTACTGAAGGAGATGGACTGGGCCTACAGGGCTTATCCGGATTTCATCAAAAAGAATAAACTCCCTGGAGAAATATGTTTGAAATTCATGAGAAGATCTACCAGAGATCGAGTACTAAAAGCCACGCAGGGGAACCCTCTAAAAATTAAGAATGAAGAAATAAGGATCTTGAAGGATATCCCCTTCGAAGTTAGAAAGGGGAGGAAACTCTACAAGGAGCTTACTCTCTCTCTACAGAAGAAGGGGGTCCCGTACAGATGGCTGTTTCCTGAAGAGCTGAGTTTTAAATACGGAGACAGAAAATACAATATTGACTCTGTTCCTAAAGCTAAAAAATTTGTGGAGCAACACTTGAATCCAAAGCAGCACAACAAAGACAAGAAACCGAGAAAAGTTGAGGAGGAAGAAGAGGAAGAAGAGGAATCCTACTCACAGGATTCAGAAAGCAGTAGTCTAATACTCTTTAGTTCTTCAGGCACATCAGAATCAGAGAAAGGAGCAGCCGCTCCCAAACCCCAAGGAAAGAAGAAATACAAGAAGAAGAGACCCTAAGACCAAGATAATCGTGGAAGACGCAGTTTTTGATTAACTAAGCGGTTTTTACAATTTTTTTTTACTTTTATAATTTTTTGTTAACTTTTCTATAAGGCTCTGTAACACCAGGTGACAAATGATACAAATGTAACCAGATCATGTCACCTTGTTAGTCTTTCCTTCCCCGTGTCCAGTAGAGGTTTTGGGGTTTTTTTCTTTCTTTTTTTTTCTCTTAGAAGTAGGGCTTAGTTTCCTTCCCCCATCCTGGTAGAGTTTTTTTTGTGTATTAGTTTTCCCTACCCATGTCCCATAAATTTTTAGAGGTAGAGATTAGCAACCTTTCCCCATATCCTGTAGTAAAGCAAAATCAATAAAATCCCCTTCGGGGGGCATTACAAAACAAAACAAAACATTGGCTTCTCTTATGTTCTTATGTTCATTATATCCCACGGAGGTCCCGCCCTCCCCTCCTGCCACAGCTCCACCCCCAAATTCTAATTTCTTAACCCAGAGCTGAAAACACCATGTGTTTTATCATTGTAAAAATGAAGAAAAGGAATAAAGAATTGTGGCGAAGTGCATATTTACAGGAATCTATATATGATTCTAAAATAACATAGAAACATAGAGCGGGTCATCTAGTCCAACACCTTGCACAATGCAGGAAATTCACCACTTCCTCCCTCCCCTTACCTGGTGACCCCTGCTCTATGCCCAGAGGAAGGCAAAAAACCTCCATGATCCCTGGGCCAATCTGGTCTGGAGGAAAATTCCTTCCTGATCCCAAAATAGAGATAGGCTTCAGTCTGGACATATAAGAAAGGGCCACAAGAACCCGGCACTGGCTCATTCCCTCCTGCCCTCCCTCTCACCATCTCCCTAAATTCACAGAATCAGCATTGCTGTCAGATGACCATCTAGGGTCCCGGTCACACGGAGAAATAGCTACGCGGATGGGACGGATTAAGGGCGAATCAAACCAGCATGATCAGATGCCAACATCTGGCAAGCATCGCGCACCCGCCCCTAACCCGTCCCATCCAGCCAAAAACGTGGATCAAAAAGGTACTAGGCAAAATGCAGTACCTAGCCAATGATCCACAGCAAGGGCGCGCATGAGATCACTGACGTGCCCGACTCCCGTTGTAAGCGAGGCTCTGCCAAACTGCGCATGCCCACAAATGCGCAGTTGCCTCACCTCGCCCATCATCCTGTTGCTTCCCCCTCAGCATGTGATCACGCCGGGGAGCAACTGCGCAGCAGCTCGGGGATCTGTGTGATCCTGCTCCCGCACTTCTTTTTGCCGCGCCTCTGAAAAGCTGCACTTCCGCCGTGGCTTTTCACGGTGGTGTGATCGGGGCCTAGCTTCTGTTTAAAAACCTTCCAAGAAGGAGAGCCCACCACCTCCCGAGGAAGCCTGTCCCACTGAGGAACCACTCTGTCAGAAAGATCTTTCTAATGTTTAACCGGAAAACTCTTCTGATTTAATTTCACTGCGTTGGTTCTGGTCCGACCTTCTGGGACAACAGAAAACAACTCCACTCCATCCTCTAGATGACAGCCCTTCAAATACAGAACAATGGAGGACTCCATTTTGCTTTGGAGTCCAAGTATTTTGAAACCCTAATCAGTGGGAGATCCATGGAAAATTCAGATGGGGAGAAATTTTGGAGGATCCTTAGGGAAAACACGCAACGTCTTGGTGCTTGTCCCCCGGTTCAGGTGATATGAAATTTAAACCCATTCGCTTCAATGAACTTAGAACAGGCCAGATAACGCGGGGGGGGGAGGCGTGGCTGTTTGTGCTGTTGCAATCTGATCTGCCATTAGGTGATCAGATGTGACAGCGACACACCGGGGCTTCCTCCATAGGCACACGCAGCAAAGAGGACAACCCGGGGGAATAGCTGTGTGCTGGCACGATCACACTGCGTGAGTCCGTAGGCAACCCGTGGCAAACCATTTGCCAGTAGGTTGATCCAGGTACCTTTTAAATGTGCATCTTCAGCGGCACTCCATGGATTGACCATGGGTGCACTATGCCTCCCAGATGTTCCGGTGTGATCATGCCCAGAAAATCTGCCGGACTGTCATGCCTTCCACAGGGCAAATGCTCCATGTGACCGGGGCCTTAGAAGGGTATCACTTTGTTTAGGATTAGACTGTAAGCCAATGCCTGGGAAATACCTGCAGATTTGGGGACTGGAGACTGAGGAGGGTGGGGCTTGGGGAGGGGAGGGGAGAGACTTCAATGGGGTATAATGCCATAGAGTCCACCTTCCATATGTTGGGGAAATTGGCAAAAGAGTCAAATATTCAGAGATTGCAATGGATTTTTGCTTCACTGGAGAGGAGGCATTTTCTTCCTATGTAAAAATCTTTATTTCTAAAGGGAAGGGTTGACAGGAAATCTACGAAACAACAAAGACACCTAAGGCTACATAGAAACATAGAATCATAGAATGTTAGAGTTGGAAGGGACCTTGCAGGCCATCTAGTCCAACCCCTGCACTCTGCAGGAACACAGCCGAAACCCCTACATACCTACAACATACCCAAAAGATGGTTGTCCAGTCTCCTCTTGAAAACGTCCAGCGAAGGAGTATCCACCACCCACCATCTTTACACTTTGGCCACACCGTCTACAGCAATGGAGATTCTTCTTCTTCTTCTTGACCCCTAGAGGGAAATCACCTGAATACATGAACCAATGATTGTGAGTAAACAGACTTCAGTTTTGCATGCTTTGTTCCCATTGGCTCTGTGCCAGGTTGCCTTCCAGATCAGTCTAAACAATAGCATGCAAGGTAAAGCACATTAACCCTATAATGACTGGATTTTAGACCTTGCAACGCACATTTCCCAACACCAAAGAGGCCATTTTCTCCAAGGGAAATGATCTCTATCACCAGGAGATCTGCTGTAATAGCGGGACATCTCCAGCCACCACCTGGAGGTTGGCAACCATAGATGCAATCCTAAACACTTCTGCTTTGGATCCCCAGGTGACAAGCCCATTGACTTAGAAGGGTCTCTCTCTGTTTAGGATAAGACTGTAAGGCTGCTGTCCTAAGAACACTCTCCCGGAGAGCCAGTTTGGTGTAGTGGTTAAGTGTGTGGACTCTAACCTGGGAGAACCGGGTTTGATTCCCCCACTCCTCCACTTGCACCTGCTGATGTGACCTTGGGTCAGTCACAAGCTCTGGCACAGCTGTTCTTGAAAAAGAGCAATTTCTGTCAGAGCTCTCTCAGCCCCACCTACCTCCCAGGGTGTCTGTTGTGGGGAGGGGAAGGGAAAGGAGTTTGCAAGCCGCTCTGAGACTCCAAGTGAAGGGCGGGGTATAAATCCAATCTCTTCTTCTTCTTCTTCTTCTTCCTGGGAGTCAGCCCCATTTGAATAAAATGGGACTTAAGTTCTAAGTAGTCTTGCTTAGGCTGGTTTCGCACTAGAGCTGCCTCGATGTTGCGCTGCCGTTTGCCCCGATACTATTGCTCAATTTCACACCCGAAGCCGCGGGTCTGCGGCTTCGCCCGATGTCCTCCGCAGTTCCGTGATCCTCAAAAAAACAGGATCACGAAACTGCAGGGGGAATCGGGCGAAGCCGCGGGTCAAAATGCAGCCCCGCGGCTTCGGGTGTGAAATTGACCAATAGTATCGGGGCAAATGGCGGCACAACATCGAGGCAGCTCTAGTGCGAAATCAGCACTCCCTAAATCTCTCAAGCAAAGCTGGATCTTTTGAACCGCCTAAACAGAGGCAGAAACACAGGTTTATGAATATAGTTTCAGGTGGGTAGCTGCGTTGGTCTGAAGCACGAGGCCAAAAGTTCATTGGACTCAAACTTCGCTCTAAGTTTATGAATAATCAGCTCTTATTTAGTCAACATTTTTGTCCTCGTCTGTTCATTATGGCATCTGAATGTGCACTAAGGTCACCGGGGAGTTATCGAAATCACATCAGATGCCCGTTGCGGGCGGCAGAGCCAATTAGTTTCAAATAACAGTAGCTTGCACGGTTTTTAATGACCGGCAAATCCTCAGCTGGTTAACAACATTTACTTTCATGTATAATACAAGAGCCCAATGGCTACAATGGCACGAAATATTCATCTTGATTTTACTAGGACATTTATTGGTTTGTTTTCGAGGAAGGTCTATTATGTACGGGTGTTTTCCCTTGCTTTGTGGCAAAGCTACAAAGAGGCATTCGTGTGTCAGTAAAGAGAGGTCATGCCTGCTCTTCCTCCTCCTCCTCTTCTTCTTTTTGGTGTAGTGGTTAAGTACGCGGACTCTAATCTGGGAGAACTGGGTTTGATTCCCCACTCCTCCACTCACAGCTGCTGGATGACCTTGGGCAAGCCATAGTTCTGGCACAGCTGTTTTTGAAAAAGAGCCATAAATATTAAAATTCTGCAGACAATTTAGTAATGCTAAAGACCCGGATAAAGAGTTCATAATGATGGCATCCTGGAATTTTTCTATCCCAATTCTGGACTATCAGGCCAGTTTCTGGGCAGGGGGAGATGGAACTCATAACAACAATTCAAAACAGGGGAAGGGAAGGGTGGGTGCCATCCAAGGAAGAAGAAGAAGAAGAAGAAGAAGAAGAAGAAGAAGAAGAAGAAGAAGAAGAAGAAGAAGAAGAAGAAGAAGAAGAAGAAGAAGAAGAAGAAGAAGAAGAAGAAGAAGAAGAAGAAGAAGAGGAGGAGGAGGAGGAGGAGGAGGAGGAGGAGATTGGATTTAAACCCTGCCCTTCACTACCCAAAGAAGTCTCAGAGCAGCTCACAATCTCCTTTTCCCTTCCCCTCCCCACAACAGACACCCTGTGAGGTAGGTGGGGCTGAGAGAGCTCTTGACAGAAACGGCTCTTTTTTCAAGGACAGCTCTTGTCAGAACTATGGCTTGCCCAAGGTCATCCAGCAGGTGCAAGTGGAAGAGTGGGGGAATCAAACCCGGTTCTCCCAGATTAGAGTCCATGCACTTAACCACTACACCAAGTTGGAAAGAACCATTGCTGCCCTCCACCAAAAGCCAGGTGGAACATCTCTGCCTTACAGGCCCTGCTTGGACTTGTGAGATGGGAGACAGTAGAGTACACTGGTTGCTCAAGGGATACTGTGGCAATCTCAATTAATATACTTCCTCTGCTAACTTGCCCACTGACCCTTTGATTTTGTTCCTGAGTCACATAATTTTGTTTCTGGGTTGATCGCACACAATCACAATAATCACAGATATCCAATTTACCCAGAGTCACAATTTTGAATAAGGTATGATAGGTCCTCTGAACATTGATCGCGGCAGAACTCTCAATCACACAAATGCAAGGGGGAAACTTATTGGCCAGGGCTAATTTTGGGCAGGAACGCACAGGAACGGAGTTCCGGCTGGCTCTTGAGTTGGCCACGCCCAGCAGGAACTCATTAGCATAATAGGCCGCACCCTACAGCAGAAACTCATTAGGATTGGCTACATTTGGAGAGTGTGGTCTAACATGCAAAGGAGTTCCTGCTTCAAAAAAAGCCCTGGGTTTCGACAACAAGCAAGGTAAACAGAATAGGAAGCAAAAGGTGGGTGTGGCCAGATGACCACACTACTGGTAACATGGGGGTGTGGCCTAATAGGCTAATGAGTTTCTGCTGTTGGGTGTGGCCTATTATGCTAATGAGTTCCTGCTGGGCTTTTTCTACAAAAAAAGCCCTGGTTATTTATAATACAACTGAAGGTGGCCGTATGTCCCGTTGGTATTCACACCAACTCAGTTGATTTGACTTGTTATGCGGTGGGCACAGGCTAAAGATGACAGATCGTAAGGCCAGGGCAGAGGGACACTCCTCAGTGTGTACTGTGGGTCCTCCGTCAAAAGCCTGGTGGAAGAGCTCTGTCTCGCAGGCCCCGCCGAACTGTAAAAGGAACTGTTGTTGTTGAAAGAATTAATCTTCAATGAAAAGGTTACTTAAGGAGTCCTTTGAATAGTGTCTTGGCCTGACTTCTGAAAACGCAGATACGTGATCTGGCTGCCCTGTGCTTAAACTGCTACTTTTGCCTCATTAATAATTTTAATATATCATTGCAGACATCCACTTTCCATATAGTTCAGCCTCTCGTTTTCAGTTCCAGCCACCCGTGCAAAACGGGCCAACTACCGGACACGGAGCAATGGGTTTCCTCTTTTGCTTCCTTTCACCATTATACAGAGGAATGCTGCCTCTGAGAGTAACCCATTCTTCATAAGAACATAAGAGAAGCCAATGTTGGATCAGGCCAATGGCCCATCTAGTCCAACACTCTGTCACACAGCGGCCAAAATATACCAGGTGCCATCAGGAGGTCCAGCAGTGGGGCCAGGATACTAGAAGCCCTCCCACTGTTGCCCCCCAAACACCAAAAGACAGAGCATCACTGGCCCCAGACTGAGAGTCCCTATCTAATAGTCACTGATGGACTTCTGCTCCATATGTTTATCTAATTCCCTCTTGAAACTGTCCATGCTTGCAGCTGCCACCACCTCCTGTGGCAGTGAATTCCATGTGTCAATCACTCTTTAGGTGAAGAAGGACTTCCTTTTATCTGTTCTAACCTAACCGCTCAGCAATTTCATTGAGCGCCCACGAGTTCTTGTATAGTGAGAAAGGGAGAAAAGTACCTCTTTCTCTACCAGCTCTGTCCCATGCATCATCTTCTACACCTCGATCATGTCGCCCTTCAGCATTTGCAATGGCATGCAACTTCACTGATCAACACTATATGTAGGATGTATGGAGTGAAAAGGTGATTCCTTTTGTGCATCACTTTGAAGATGGAACAGATTTTATGAGTGATGGAACAGGCAAGCTTGACTTGTAGTCCCTGCTTTGCCCTCCCACTCTTTGGTGTTGCCAACTCCTAGAGGGAGCTACTTCTCTTCCTTCAACAAGGCCAGTTCCCTGCCAGCACTGTCCTACTTGGCATTTCTTGCATGGAGTTATAAAAAGTACATGATGGGAATACCTAACTGAATGTCTCCCATTCAATGCCTTGATTTCCGGTTTAATTTTGAAAAAGTTCACCTGATCCCCACTAATTATTTTTTTGTGATGTAAAAGCCACCAAGCTCTTCATTCAATTTGCAGCAGAACACAGAAATACTCCCTTATTAACTTTGATTTCCCTCTTCTACACTGTCTCAGCATGCACAATATATTTTGTGGGATTCATCGAAAGGAAATGTATCTCTTATTGTGACTGAGGATTCCCCGTTGAATGATGCCGGTTCGTTACATTAAAGTGGCCATTTTTCATACCCATTGCCTGGCTTTGGATGTGGCACTGAATGCTGGTCATGAACATTGAGCTGGGGGGAGGTTTGCAGGGAATTTGCATTAATTGTCTGTTTTGAACCCCGTCCCGCAGAACGACAACCCAACACCCAAGGTCCACGACTCAATTTTGAATCAGAGTTCTCTACAATGAATTACTTTTTTATTAAACCAAAAAGAGACAGATTGGTGGTATTTCTTTCTTTAACCCACCAAAGAAACAACACTTAGGAATGGAAAACTGATATTTGATTATGTCGTCAAAGGCTTACACGGCCGGATTTATTAGTTGCTGTAGATTTTCTGGGTTAGGTGGCCGTGGTCTTGGCACTGTAGGACCTGACATTTTGCCAGTAGCTGTGACTGGCATCCTCAGAAATAAAGATGGAGCACTCTCTGTGTCAAGGTGAGAAGAAAAATGGTAGGCAGGTAATTTATATCTACTCAGGAGGATGGGGTAGGGCTGAGTCATTATCTTGTAGGATCTTACAAGATAATGACTACATCTTACAATAGCACTACAGATAAGATTAGAATTTCAAGAGCCAATCCATATGCAAAAGAACCTCTTCAGGAAAGATAATGTCTCAGCCCTACCCCACCTTCTGGAGTAGATATAAAGAGCACTGCAACCGGCATAAGGGGTTGATCGCCATCTGAATCTGGTCAATTTATTAATATACAGGGATAATTTTATCAGGATGATTATACTTTATCTGTTTTCATCTGTTTAAAGTTGTAAATCGCCTAGACCCTATTCGCGGGGTTGGGCGATTCATAAATCTAGATGATAATGATGATGATGAATAAATTATTTGTGTCTTGGTGCACAGCGGCAGCCAGGACCTGCTACCACCCCCAACACCACCACCACCACCATCAACCTGGAAGACCACCGGGAGGCAGCCCTGGCCCCACTGAAAATGGCCTGTTCTGGCAGTACCCACCACACTATACAGAGATACACCAGGCACTTCCTTACACTTGTCTAGAGTAGGCGGGGCATCTTAACATGCCTGCTTAGCAGGGCTTTTTTTAAAAAAAAAATGCCAGGCAGGATCTCATTAGCATAATAGGCCACACCCATTGGCAGAAACATATTAGCATATTAGGCCACACCCCTAACAGCACAGCTCATTAGCATATTAGCCATACACACCCATGTTACCAGAAGTGTGGTCATCCAGCCGCACCCACCTTTCGCTTCTTGTTCTGCTTACCTTGTTTGTTGTCAAAACCCAGGGCTTTTTTTGGAGCAGGAACTCCTTTGCATCTTAGGCCACACACCCCTAATGTAGCCAATCCTAATGAGTTTCTGCTGTTGGGTGTGGCCTGTTATGCTAATGAGTTTCTGCTGGGAGTGGCTGACTTGGGAGCCAGCTGGAACTCTGTTCCTGTGCGTTCCTGCCCAGAAATAGCCTTGCTGCTTAGGAATCTACTGCTGGTTATCCCTGTACTTGTCTCTTCTAATTTTTTTAAAAAATTGTTTTGACTTTTATTCCACCCTCCCCACAAACAGGCTCAGGGTGGATCACAACAACAAAATAAAATAATATAAACACAATAATTTTGTACCAGTTTAAGTTCCCGGGTCAGCCTCTAGGATAGGCACTCAGAGAGTGAGTCACAGTAATCCAGTCCGGAGGTGACCATTGCATGGATTACAGCGGCTAGGTCAGGACACGACTGGTACGGGGTGGGTTGTTTAGCCTCGTGCAGATGGAAGAACAACAGCCTGGCAACATTTGTGACCGGGGCCTCCATTGTTAAGGAGGCATCCAAGATTGTACCCAGACTCCTGATGGCAGGTGCCAGTTTCAGAGGCATGAACATAAGAACATAAGAGAAGCCAATGCTGAACATAAGAACATAAGAGAAGCCAATGTCGGATCAGGCCAATGGCCCATCTAGTCCAGCACTCTGTGTCACACAGTGGCCAAAATACACCAGGTGCCATCAGGAGGTCCAGCAGTGGGGCCAGGACACTAGAAGCCCTCCCACGGCTGCCCCCCCAAGCACCAAGAATAGAGTGCATCACCTGCCCAAGACTTAGAGTTCCTATCTATACCTTGTGGCTGATAGCCACTGATGGACTTCTGCTCCATATGTTTATCTAATTTCCTCTTGAAACTGTCCATGTTTGTAGCTGCCACCACCTCCTGTGGCAGTGAGTTCCATGTGTTAATCAATCAAGGCCTGGGAGTTTTCCCCACACCTGAATCCTCATGACCCAGCCATAGAACCTCTATCAAATGAAAAGAATGGCAGTGTAAATATGTGTTATCTGTGGGTTTCTTGAATGTACAGCCCGCCAAGCTGTTAACTCTGGTCCTGTAAACGATGGTGTCAAAAAAAAAAAGAAAAATAGCTTGATCATGCTGGGTCAAAAATTTGATGTTGTCATGCACATTATTCATCCACATGGGGAAAAAAATCTTCAAACTCTTCACCACCTCCAAAAACGATGAATATATCATCGATATACTGCTTGTATAGTATTATGTCCTTATAAAAGGGGTTGTTGGCAGGATGGTGAATAGTATCCGATTCAAGAGAAGGCATAAATAATCAACACTGGGGGTGAAATGGCTCCCCATAGCAACCTCCTTGATTTGGAGAGGAAAAAAAATCATCATTCAACCTAAAATATTTTTTCTCCAACATAATGTCTGCCAGTTCCATTAAAAACAATGTGGGTGGTTGTAAGTTGCTGCAGGAATCCAAAGCCGTTTCAATAACATATCTCTCATCATCTTGTGGGATATTCGTATATAACGCTGAATCGTCCATAGTGACAAATTCAGCATCCGTGAGTGTGTCTAAGCCTTCAGTCTTGGAAACAAAACCCCTGGTATCTTTTATATGAGTGGGAGACATGCACACAAAGGGTTTCAAATAAAAAATAACTTGTGATAAAAGTTCCAGAACAGATCCAGAGACTATTGGGTGACTAGGGGGAGGAAACTCCGGTTTGTGGACTTCAGGCAAGGTGTAAACCACGGAGATTCTTGGATGTTGATTAAGGAGAAACTTGTAAGTTGAATCCTCTATGTGTCCCATTTCCAATGTTTCATCCAAAGTGATCTTAATTAACTTGGAAATATGGGCTGCCTTCCCCAAACCCTGCCCTCCCCAGGCTCCAAATCTCCAGATATTTCCCAACCCAGAGCCAGCAACCTTAGGTTGGCTCTCACACCCAAAATTACCACTTCTGTCATCACCCCAACCTGTAAGGACCATTTTTAAAAGCACAGAGAAAAATAATGCACCTCAGATTTTTTTCAACAATACATTTCTTTTATCAGAGCCAGTTTGGTGTCGTGGTTACGTGCACAGACTCTGATCAGGGAGAACCGGTTTTGATTCCCCACTCCTGCACATGCAGCCAGCTGGTGTGACCTTGGGTCAGTCACAAGTTCTCTCAGAGCTGTTCTCTCAGGGGCAGTTCTCACAAGAGCTCTCTCAGCCCCTCCTACCTCACAGGGTTTCTGTTGTGGGGAGGGGAAAGGAAAGGAAAGGAAAGGAGATTGTAAACTGCTCTGAGAGTCCAAGTGAAGGGTGGAGTATAAATCCAATCTCTTTTCTTCTTCTTCTTCCTCACAACACCTGTGTTAAGTAGGCCTTGCCAAGTTCTGTTTACAGTATGGAATTGAATTATCACTGGTCACCCAACATCAGCAAGAGAGCCGTGGCCTGCAAACAGAGCCAGTTTGGTGTAGTGGTTAACAGTGGTGGAGTCTAATCTGGAGAACCGGGTTTGATTCCCCACTCCTTCACATCAAGCCAGCTGGGTAGCCTTGGGTCAGTCACAGTTCTCTCAGAGCTCTCTCAGCCCCACCCACCTCACAGGGTGTCTGTTGTGGGGAGGGGGAGGGAAGGCGATTGTAAGCCACTCTGAGACTCCAAGTGAAGGGCGGCATATAAATCTAATCTCGCCTTTTTCTTCATCCCAGATCAGAGACATCATCCACAGAAGATCTCTCTGATGCCACCCTGACCCTCAACAGCCATGCTTGGGAAATTCTCAAATCTGCATCCCGCTTTCCTAAAGGCACATCCCTCCCTCTTTTACCACCTGATTGTCTTGTGGCCCCTGCTGAGACACTGCCCCGGTGTCACAATGGTGCTGACCCGCCTGTCTTTTGTTGCACGGCTCTGGAATGTGTTTGCTGGTGCACCTGGAAGCAGTGGTGGGAATCAGTCTGAAGGAGGGAGAGGTGGAGGCCGCTCTAGGGCTCTGCATTGGTGCTCTGGCCTATGCAGCAGTCCTAACGCCAACAGGGTTTGGAAACCGTAAGGAGGAGAGGGAACTGAGAAGGCTAGTTTCACAACACACACAAGTAAGTACCATCGTTTTGGTCCCATTTAGCTGTGTACTTCGGGGTCAATAAAGCTGTCGAAGGCTTTCACAGCCGGAGTTCATTAGCTGTTGTGGATTTTCCAGGCTGTCTGGCCGTGGTCTTGGCATTGTAGGATGTGACATTTCATCAGTAGCTGTGACTGGCATCCTCAGAGGTATAACACAGAATCATAGAATGTTAGAGTTGGAAGGGACCTTGCAGGTTATCTAGTCCAACCCTCTGCACTCTGCAGAAGTATAGCTGAAAGATAGCCCTACATACCTACAACATACCCAAAAGATGGTCGTCCAGCCTCCACTTGAAAACGTCCAGCGAAGGAGCATCCACCACCTCCCGAGGCAGACTGTTCCGCTGCTCAACCACTCTTACAGTTAGGAAGTTTCTCCTGATATTCAGCCGGTAACGACTCCCTTGTAATTTCCACCCATTAGATCTAGTCTTGCAATCCGGAGCAAGAGAGAACAGATCTGCTCCATCTTCTACATGACAGCCCTTCCAATACTTGAAGACTGCCATCATGTCCCCTCTAAGCCTTCTCTTTCCCAGGCTAAACATACTCAATTCTTTCAGCCTTTCCTTTCCTTTCAGAAAGTTATACTATGGCCATACAACCCGGAAAATCTACAACAGCTAAGTCAATAAAGCTTGGGTTGGATGAGATTTGGAATAAGGACTTGTACTATGGGACTTTTCAGTTTAGAAGTGATGCCCGGGGGGCGGGGGACACACACACACATAATACGATAGAGCATTATAAACTTGTGCAGGGGGTGGAGAGAGCTGACAAAAAGAACTTTTCCTCCCTCTCCCAAAATAGTAGAATCTGAGGGCATCCACTGGAGCAGACAGGCAGTAGGTTCAGGACGGACAAAAATAAATCCTTCTTTTACAGAGAGTGATTCAAATGGGGAATCTGCTGACCGGAGGATGTCGTGATGGCCACAGGCAGCTTTAAAAGGGGATTAGTCAGATTCACGGAGGAGAGCTCTGTCCGTGGCTATTAGCAGTGGTGACTAAAGGGAGCTTCCACCGTCAGACCAAGAGAAATTTTTCTCGCTCGCCCCGAAGTACTAGAAGTCGAGGGCATCCAATGAAGCCAATGGGCAGTAGATTCAGGACAGACAAAAGTAAAGACTGCTTTGAGGAGAGAGTGATCAAAAGGTGGAATTCGCTGCCAGAGGATGTCGTGATGGCCACAGGAAGAAACGGCTTTAAAAGGGGATTAGATAGATTCACAAAGGACAAGTTTATCAGTGGCTACTAGCTATGGTGACTGAGGGGAACCTCCACATTCATAGGCCTCTGAATCCCAGTGCCAGGAGGCAACATGAGAGAAAGGCCTTTGCCGCTAAGCCCCGCTGCTGGCCCTCCAGAGGAACTGGGTGGCCACTGTGTAAGACGGGATGCTGGACTAGATGGACCCTCACCAGTCTGATCCAGCAGGATTCTTCTTATGTTCTTAATACGTCTGTGCCGGCTCAGCACTCTGTCTGGTCAATCCATTGCCCTGAACAACTCCCAAGCGGGACAAGATGGAGAGCACCATACTGCCCCCTACAGTTGGCCAGGAACACTCCTCCTCCTCCTCCTCCTCCTCCTCCTCCTCCTCCTCCTCCTCCTCCTCCTCTTGGCAGCTTGCATAAGAGTGGCCAGCCACCCATCTCTTGTGGCATGGCTTCATTGGCACTCACTGCCCTGACATGGCTGAGCTGGCCCCTTCTCAGAGTTGCTGCCAACTGGGGGCATGAAGTCCAGCAATGCCTGCTGAGTGACCATACTGCTGGGGGTGGGGTTGGTGACCCACATGCAATTACGAGCCAGGCACTGTAAACCCTTGGGCAAGAGGGATAAAGATGAAATCAGAGACGTTGGGAAGAAAAACCACACAGACGGAAAACACTGACTTGCTGCTATTTAAGCACATGCAGCATTGAAATGAACCTGGAGTGCTGGAATATGTTTATTGTCAAGATCTTTCCAATACGCCATTCTGTAATCTCAGCAGACCTATCGTGGTTTAATAAGGGCCAGAGACAATCCTAGAGAAGATACCAACACCGAGGAGTTGGCAAAGGATATGGAAAGGATATGGAGAGCCAGTTTGGTGTAGTGGTTAAGTGTGCGGACTCTAATCTGGGAGAACCGGGTTCGATTCCCCACTCCTCCACTTGCACCTGCTGATGTGACCTTGGGTCAGTCACAAGCTCTGGCACAGCTGTTCCTGAAAGAGCAGTTTGTGTCAGAGTTCTCTCAGCCCCACCTGCCTCACCGGGTGTCTGTTGTGAGGAGGGGAAGGGAAAGGAGTTTGTCAGCCGCTCCGAGACTCAGAAGTGAAGGGTGGGGTATAAATCCAATCTCTTCTTCTACAACTAGTACAGGAATAGGTTTTACTATTTTGTTTCCTTGCTTAATTTAAGTGATTTCTTCTCTGAAACGTAAGTCATTCCTTGTTCGAAGCTAATTCAGTGTGTTTCGGTTCCTGGTCTGTTGTTCTGTTCCAGTGTCATGCCATGAATACTATTTCTTGCTGGCTTCCCAATGAAAACTGCTTTGTGTGTATCTCATTAGTTCATGAAATAATCCAGACTCCCGAATCGGGGTTTTTTTAAAATTACATTTTATTCAATTTTCAATACAGAACAATATAAAATGTCACAATATATCAAGATCTACAAAATAGCACACAGACTGCAAGGACATAGTGAATACGCAGAGAAATAAAGCAATGTATGAAGTGCGTATAAAAAGGTTACAATATGATGAAAATAATTAATAGTTAATAGTCGGATGCATAGGAGCGTGAAGTTATGTCAGCCTCATCGATAAGCATACCGAGGAAACTTTTAAGAATGATCATAATAAAAGAGAGAGCCAGTTTGGTGTAGTTTAGGAGAACAGACTCTAATCTGGGAGATCTGGGTTTGATTCCCCCACTCCTCCACATGCAGCTTCTGGGTGACCTTGGGTCAGTCATAAGTTCTTTCAGAGCTGTTCTCCCAGGGGCAGTTCTCAAGAGAGCTCTCTTGGCTCCACCTACCTCACAGGGTGTCTGTTGTGGGGAGGGGAAGGGAAAGGAGTTTGTAAGCCGCTCTGAGACTCCTTTGGGTAGTGAAGGGCAGGGTATAAATCCAATCTCTTCTTTTACCTCACAGGGTGTCTGTTGAGGGGAGGGGAAGGGAAAGGAGTTTGTCAGCCGCTCTGAGACTCCTTTGGGTAGTGAAGGGCGGGGTATAAATCCAATCTCTTCTTCTTCTTCTACCTCACAGGGGGTCTGTTGTGGGGAGGGGGAGGGAAAGGAGATTGTAAGCTGCTGTGAGACTCTTTCAGGTAGTGAGGAGCAGGGTATAAATCCAATCTCCTCCTCCTCTTCTTCTTCTCATAATAACAATAACCTTAATATAGATAACATCCGTGTTTGTTTAGACATGACCAGTAGTGCAGAACATGAAAAGTTAAGATGGTGCCGTCTGATACTAGAACAATAATAAGTTCATTGTTTGGAGTCTCTGGGGGAACTACATCACAAGAAGACATGCAGACACCATTTTGCAATGAACTTGGACTGAGAAGAGCGATTAGTAGAATGAGTCAGCTGGTCAGAGACTTTTTTCCCCATTGTGAAAAGATTCCAGGGTTTTGATTGCCATAGTGTAACGGAGGGTCTGGATTTATCCCTCCCTTGGGAAGCGATGGTCGTTTTAGCTGCTAACAATAAAGTGGCGATTAGGTCTCTTGTCGACATCGGGTGCTCCCCAATCTGTTTTTGATCTTTTCCAGAAAGCCGCTTGAAGGTGGAGACAGGTTACATCCCACCGCGGGCCAAGTTGAATGATGACACCTTGGTCTTCCTCGACCGCGTGAGCAAAACCTACGTTCAATCAGCGTTCTCGCCCTTTTCGGGAAATCTCCAGAAACACACTTGCAAGAAGATCGGTAGCGACTAGACTCTCTGGGAAGAGAACAAGGCCCTTTGGGAAGAAAACAAAGCCCTGTGGGCGGAGAACCGGGCTCTCCGGGAAGAGAATAAGGCTCTGCAGTGCTTGCCGATGGAGAACAAGGAGATACAGGAACTCTACAATGAGAACCTTCAGCAAGTGCTGCAGCGAGACAAGAAGCTTCTAGATGGCCTTCCAAGCTCAGGGCTCCCAAACAGTACAGAAAACAAAGCCCTCCAGGTTCTCCAAGAAGAGAACAAATCCCTCCAGTTCTTTCGGGAAAACGACGTCACCCTGAAGATCACTTTGAAGGTCAGCCTGGACGAGGTCTTCCCTGAGAAGAAGGAATCCATTCCAGTTCTCCAGGAGGAAAAACTCACTGTCCTGTTATTAGGTCGGTGCCAGTTTGGTGTAGTGGTTAGGAACAGGGCTCTTTTTGTAGAAAAAGCCCAGGAGGAACTCATTAGCATAATAGGCCACACACCTGACAGCACAGCATATTAGCCTATTAGGCCACCCCCCCATGTTAACAGAAGTGTGGTCATCCAGCCACACCCACCTTTTGCTTCTTATTCTGTTCACCTTGTTTGTTGTCAAAACCCCAGGGCTTTTTATGTAGCAGGAATTCCTTTGCATGTTAGGCTGCACACCCCTAATGTAGCCAATCCTCATGAGTTTCTGCTGTTGGGTGTGGCCTGTTATGCTAATGAGTTCCTGCTGGGCATGGCCAACTTGGGAGCCAGACGGAACTCCGTTCCTGCACGTTCCTGCCCCAAAATAGCCCTGGTTAGGACCGCGGACTCTAATCCGGGAGAACCGGGTTTGATTCCCCACTCCTCCATGTGCAGCTGTTGGTGTGACCTTGGATCAGTTACAAGTTCTCTCAGAGCTTGTTCTCTCACGAGCAGTCCTCAGAAGAGCTCTCTCAGCCCCACCTACCTCACAGGGTGTCTGTTGTGGGGAGGGGAAGGGAAAGGAGTTTCTCAGCTGCTCTGAGACTCCTTCGGGTAGTGAAGGGTGGGGTAGAAACCCAACCTCTGCTCTTCTTCTTCTTCTAGGGAAGGAAGAGCCGGCAATCCCCGAAACCAGCAAGGCTGCGACGGCCCAAGGAAACAGTACCGAAGCTACCCTGCCTCAGGCAGTCAAAGCTGCCTCAGAAACTCAAGAGGAGAGTGGCACTTTGCCAGTCCTGGAAAGAAATGAAACTCCCGTGTCCCCGCCAAAGGAAAGTGAGGTCTTCATGACTGCCGAGATGCTAAAGGATACCGCCCGGTCCCTTTGCGGTGAGAACGAGGCTCTCCGGGAAGAACAACGGGCCTGCCCGGGTCTACCCGAGGCAGTCAAGACCGTCTCAGAAACTCGAGAGCGGAGCAGGGCTTTTTCAGTCCTGGAAAGAAACGAAACTCCCGTGTCCCTGCCGGAGGCAAGTGAGGTCTTCGCAGTGGCCCAGATGCTGAAGAGTCTCGTCCAGTCCCTTCGCAGTAAGAACGAGGCACTCCGGGAAGTACAATGGGCCTGCCATACACTCCAGGGAGAGAACAAAATTCTCCGGGAGGAAAACGACACGCTGAAGCTGCAGCTCGGCACCATCAGAGGGGCCGTCAACAAGATCGTGGCTCAGATGGACGCCTTGCAGCAGGAGCTGGACGCCTCTGCCTTCCTGCTGGAAGGTCCCTGTAAAGGGAAGAACCGCTGGGAGAGAGAGAAGCCCTTCATGCCCATTTGCTAGGTGTTCCCTCTCCCGGACATGACACCTAATAAAGTTCTGTCATGATTCAAGACAATCGCAATGCGCTCTGGAAGTACAACTATGGCAAATGCGTTCCCCAGTGGTGGAAAGGGTAGAGTTGTCAGCAGTGTTCCCCCTGAGCTGAGTTAGTGTGAGAACCAGTTTGGTGTAGTGGTTAAGTGTGCGGACTCTAATCTGGGAGGAACCGGGTTTGATTCCCCCACTCCTCCCCTTGCAGCTGCTGGATGACCTTGGGCAAGCCATAGTTCTATCAGAGCTGTTCTTGAAAAAGAGTGGTTTCTGTCAGAGCTCTCTCAGCCCCATCTACCTCACAGGGTGTCTGTTGTGGGGAGGGGAAGGGAAAGGAGTTTGTAAGCCGCTCTGAGACCTCTTTGGGTAGGGAAGGGCGGGGTATCAATCTCTTCCTCTTGTTCTACCTGACAGGGTGTCTGTTGTGGGAAGGGGAAGGGAAAGGAGTTTGTAAGTCACTGGGAGACTCCTTTGGGTAGAGAAGGGCGGGGTATGAATCCAATCTCTTCTTCTTCTACCTCACAGGGAGTCTGTTGTGGGGAGGGGAAGGGAAAGGAGATTGTAAACTGCCCTGAGACGCCTTTGGGTAGTGAAGGGTGGGGTATAAATCCAATCTCTTCTTCTTCTTCTTCTACTTCGCAGGGTGTCTGTTGTGGGGAGGGGAAGGGAAAGGAGTTTGTCAGCCGCTCTGAGACTCCTTTGGGTAGTGAAGGGCGGGATATAAATCCAATCTCTTCTTCTTCTCTTCATGGTTTTTTTAGCCTCCGGCTCACACATTTCTGTCTCAGCTCAGGAAGGAGGGCTCCAGAGCAAAACTAAGTTACAGAGGAGCCAAATTGCTCGCTCACAACTTTAATGCCAGGAGCTCTCAAAGTTGAATTTTTGCTCACAAGGCTTCACTGCTTTAGAGGGAGCATTGGTGGTCAGTTTGGGTCGTCGCGCCGGTGGGATGGGTGGGAGGGAACTTTTATGGAGTGGGGCGGAGTGCACGCCTCCAACCCATCTGGCAGCCAGAAAAGGTTTGCTTTTCACAGGTTTGTAAAAAAAAGGTTTGTCCAGTCTGTTCACGGCCCCAAACTCTGGATTTAAGCATCCACAGGTAGGGCCATGATGCAAATCAGATATACTGATTTTTGCTTGCCTTGCACCATTTATTCTTCTTCCACAAGTCAAGGAAACTGGCAAGGAACTAGTTAATTATCTGGCACCTGAGGAGCTGGCATCGATTTATCTCCCCCAGTGTTATGTCTTCAGTTAACACAAATTCCTGAGAATGCTGCGTGGCAGAAAATGGAGCTGTGAAATATAATAGATAAAATGCCAGGCAACGGTCAAGGTTTGAGTACAATGGTACCTTTGAGACCAATGAAGTTACATGCCCAGGGAAATGCTGATCTCCACTTTGGGCTCAAGAAGTGATATTTTTCTCCAGGCCAGTTTGGCCGGGGATCCTGGAGATTTTTTGTCATCTTCTGGGCATGAAACAGCGGTCACAGGGGAGGTATTTGTGAATTTCCTGCATTGCGTGGGGGTTGGATTTGATGACCCTGGAGGTCTCTTCCAGGTCTATGATTCTATGATTCCAACATTTTATTCAATGTGTAAGCTTTTGTGTGCACACACACTTTGTCAGACACAATGAAATGAAAACCACCAAACACACCACAAAGACGGCCTGATACACCCACTCACCTTCTTACACGCCATCAGGCGTTTCTCACGCTTTCTGAGATGTCAAGGAAGCAGCCAGACAAGAGAAATGTCAATTTTAGAAAACTTGAGGCAGACAAGAGGATTTTTTTTGTTCAAAACTTGTGAGCTGAGGATGGTTACTGCGATGTGGAAACGAAATATGTTCTACTCTAAGACTGGGGGCGGGAACCAGGGTACTGTAGACAAACGAGGAAGATCACACAGCGATACAGAAATACTGATAGCAAGGGCTATGAACAAAGGACGCTGAAAATACAATGACATGTAATTGCTAAATGTACTATGGCCCCGGTCACACGAGCGGGCTAATCTGCAAGGGACGGGAGGCTTTTAGCAGTGGAGCAAAAAGAAGCGTGGTAGCGGGATCTCACGTCCCCCCATGGCTCTGTCTGCAGGCCTCTGGCAGCCGATCAGACCAGCGAGGCAATGCAGCAGGACCAGCGAGGCAACACAGCAGTACTGCATTTGTGCACATGCGCCTGACGTCGACAGCTGCTGGAAGCAATGGGCTACCAGCACGTCTCCGATCAGACACCTGCTGGTGCCGTGCATTTAACGGAAGATAGTACTTGTTAGCAGGTAGTTTTTAACTCCGCTTTTTCTGCGGAAAGCTGCGGTTTGGCCATGGGAGTGCTACACCTCCCAGATGTGCCGGTGTGATTGCGCCTGGAAACTTTGGCGGGGCAAATGCTCTGTGTGACCGGGGCCTATATTAGGGAATATGCAAAGAAATACATGGGAGAAGATACACAGTAATGAAAAAAATCAATACAGCAACATGTGTGATTCCAATTAGATTCTTCATTAAAGTATTTTCAATGAAGGTTCCGGATATTATGAGCTTCGTTTCAATTATCTTCTTCAAGGATACATAAACACCATTAAAGGTTTTTTTTCATTAACAACTGTAGATAGTAGTATGTCTTCAAGGTTCCATAGAATTCCATAATCTTTTAGAATAAACTAAGCAATTCAAAGAATTACAGTGCAATTAATGGGCAATCAATCACAGTTTTCAGAAGAAACATTCTATAACATTCTATAACATAACCACATATAACCTCACATTCTAGCTGTACCTGAAGAAGTCAGCAGTTACTCATGAAACATCATACCTTGCCACATATTGTGTTAGTTCTGAAGTGCTACTGGACTCTTGTTCTTCTGTGTTGTGTAATGTCTTCCACTTAAGATGCCAGAGAGGCTGAACAAGAGGGTAAAGTGAGAGGTGGGCTATTGTTACCTAAATAAGCAGTCTCCTAATTAGTTGGGTGGATTAGCAAAGGTGACAGAGCAAGAGGTGGGTAACTCGGATCTCCACCAACATCTACCAGGATTTTTCCCTTTAGAGAACTCTCAAATAAACCAGGCAGATGTTCAAGTGGAAAGGTTTTTATTAAAAAGAAGGAATAAAACAAAAAAACACACCCACAAGAGCCAGGTTAAAAAAATACAGAGAAGAAAGGGGAAGTGATTTTAGGGAAGGACAATAATTACCAGTCTTGAAGAGGTCTGCGGAAGCAGCAAAACAGCCAGCGTTTTGAAAAGCAAGGAAGAAGATCTCACAAATAAATGGGGGTGTGAAAAGGGATCCAAGACGTGCACATGGTAGTCCAATTATAGGGCAAAATGTACCATCAGGTGGGGATTACAATGATTTAATGGGTTAATTGGAGGTATGACAAAAAAAGGTGTGAAAAACTTGATGGCTCCACAAGTACCAGATGGGAAGAGGAACTGAGAAAGTGAAAAGGCTTGAGTGTTAACTAATGGCCACTTAATCAAAGTGTAATGGGTGGGGGGGAAGTGAGGCTGCGAGGCAGCCTCTCTCTTGCCTTTTGGAACTATTTCCCCAGGCTAATACCTAGCTGGCATCCATCTTTGGTCTACTTCTGGCCCAAGCGAATCCCCTCCCTGAGACTGCCTCGGCAGGGAGGGCGGGGTATAAATTGAACTAATAAATAAAATAAATAAGCAGTACCCTGTTCTCAAATATTGGGGTGACATTAAAAGGGGTGCTTCTGTCTCTGGAAGCTGTAAATTGCCCCTCTGCTGGAGGAGGGGTCTGATTGCTAGCACTATACCTAATCATCCGCGCAAGTCTAGCAAATGACGGATTTTCTTGGCTTGAGCATCCTAGCAGCAAATAATCTAAAGTAATCTGGGTGTGGGGTGGAACTAGAGACACGCAATGGGATGTCTAGAACCAGGATATCGATGCTCATAAAACAGGAGTAGCTGTGAACAAGAGAGCCAGTTTGGTGTAGTGGTTAAGTGCGTGGACTCTAATCTGGGAGAACTGGGTTTGACTCTCAACTCCTCCACTTGCACCTGGCTGGATGACCTTGGGCAAGCCATAGTCCTGTCAGAGCTGTTCTTGAAAAAGAGCAGTTTCTGTCAGAGCTCTCTCAGCCCCATCGGCCTCATAGGGTGTCCGTTGTAGGGAGGGGAAGGGAAAGGAGTTTGTAAGCTGCTGTGAGACTCCTTTGGGTAGTGAAGGGCGGGGTATAAATCCAACCTCTTCTTCTTCTTCTACCTCACACGGTGTCTGTTGTGGGGAGGGGAAGGGAAAGGAGTTTGTGAGCCGCTCTGAGACTCCTTTGGGTAGTGAAGGGTGGGGTATAAATCCAATCTCTTCTTCTCCTTCTACCTCACAGGGTGTCTGTTGTGGGGAGGGGAAGGGAAAGGAGTTTGTAAGCCGCTCTGAGACACCTTTGGGTAGTGAAGGGGGGAGTATAAATCCAATCTCCTCTTCTTCTTCTAAAAGTCTTGTGTCAATCCTTCCAGCAAGCACAGTGAAATGAAACATGGCAGGGCAGAGCTGAGCATAGCGTGACCAGGTACGTTGAAGGCCGCCCGCCCCCGGTACATGGCAAAGCAGGGCGTGAACACAGATTTCCTTTGGGTATTCCCAATCCTCCAGACTATTTGCCCAGCATAACTGATTTTTTGCTTTCTGTGCACGTAAAACCGACCATGGCTACAAAGGCTCAGCATGAGTAATTGCTTTTATAAGCAGGCAACATAAAAACACACGCAAAATAATCTATTGCCACATCAAAACCACAGCAGCAATGAAAAAATAAAGGTAAAAAATTAATGTAGCAATAAAATGCATTATTAAAACGTACCGCTAAAATAAGACATCACTCTCAATCACAAAATGCTGGCCAAAAAGGGGAAGGCTTATATACAGATTGAGGGGCTCTTGAATGGCTGTTGGCTCAGTTCACAATCTGCTCACCGGTCACAGGTTGGGAGGTGATATTTCACCAGGCAGTTTGGCTGTTTGGGAACAGCTTGGCCTTGTTTGGCAGGCTTGAGAACTTAACAGCCAGTCTGGTGTAGTGGTTAAGTGTGTGGACGCTAATCTGGGAGAACCGGGTTTGATTCCCCACTCCTTCACTTGCAGCTGCTGGATGACCTTGGGCAAGCCATAGTCCTGTCAGAGCTGTTCTCTCAAGGACAATTCTGTCAGAGCTCTCTCAACCCCACCTACCTCACAGGGTGTCTGTTGTGGGGAAGGGAAGGGAGATTGTAAGCCGCTCTGAGACTCGAAGTGAAAAGCAGGGTATAAATCCAATCTCCTCCAATCTCCTCCTCCTCCTCTTCTTCTTCTTCTACTTTCCTTGGACTGAAGCACAGAGATAGGTCAAGATGGGTAACCATGTTTGTCTGTCTGTAGCAGTCGAAAAGAGCAAGGGTCCAGGAGTGCCTTCAAGGCCAACAAAATTTGTGGCAGGGGACGAGCTTTTGTGAGTCACTGCCGACTTCTTCAAATACAGCTAGAATTGGAGCCCATCTGTCTTATATCAAGGAGAGTGGAGTGGACTCTAACAGTTGAGCAGACTCTCTGCATTTGCAGGGAATTTGTCACCAGGATCATAGAATCATAGACTCATAGAGTTGGAAGGGACATTGCAAGTCATCTAGTCCAACCCCCGGCACTCTGCATGAGCATAACCAAAAGATAGCCCTACAACATACCCGAAAGATGGTCGTCCAGCCTCCGCTGGAAAATGTCCAGGGAAGGAGCATCCACCACCTCCCGAGGCAGTCTGTTCCACTGCTCAACCACTCTTACAGGTAGGAAGTTTCTCCTGATATTTAGCCGGTAACGACTCCCTTGTCATTTCCACCCATTAGATCTAGTCTTGCAATCTGGAGCAAGAGAGAATAGATCTGCTCCATCTTCTACATGACAGCCCTTCAAATACTTGAAGACTGCCATCATGTCCCCTCTAAGCCTTCTCTTTCCCAGGCTAAATATACCCAACTCTTTCAGCCTTTCCTAGTAAGACTTAGATTCCAACCCTCTCACCATCCTGGTTGCCCTCTTCTGGACACACTCGAGCTTGTCAACATCCTTCCTAAAATGTGGTGCCCAAAATTGGACACAGGACTCCAGGTGAGGCCTGACCATAGCAGAATAGAGCGGAACTACCACCTCCCGTGATCTGGACAGAATGCTTCTGTTAATGCATCCTAAGATTGCATTAGCTTTCTTCGCAGTTACTGTGAACAGTATATTGGGCATATTATGAGAGAGAGAGAGAACAAACACAAAGAGCAAAGGAAGAGAAGGAGAAGTCAGAGAGAAGCTCACAGGTTAGGCAAAGAGACGTATCCCATTCATTAAGAAGATAACACACATACCTCTGTAAGCCCTCCCACTGCCCATGCTCAGTTGCCGGCACCACCCGCACATGCTTTTCCCAACAGAACTGGCCAGAGCTTGCAGCCTGGAGTGTTGCTACCATAGCAACCAGCAACATCACTTCTGTGTACCACATGCCTTTCTCCAAAGGCACTGGGCATATGGGACCATGGGTAGCAGAGCACTTCATGCCAAAAGTGAAAGTGATTGGGTTGCCAGGACCCCCTGGCTACTGGCTGGGGATGGGGGGGGTAGGGTCACCAGCTCCAGGTTGGGAAACTCCTGTAGATTTGGGGGCGGAGCCTGGAGAGGACAAGACCCTCAGTGGGGTACAATGCCCCAGAGCCCACCCTCCAAAGCATCCATTGTCTCCAGGGGAACTGATCTCTGCAGTCTGGAGATGAGCTGTAATTCCGGGGGATCCCCAGGCCCCACCTGGAGGCTGGCAACCCCAGAAGGGGGAGGCTATGTGTCAGGTAGCCCTGTCATATGTATGGAATGCAGAGAGAGTACTTGTCGGTCTCCCATCCTCTGAATTTTTACTCTGTCTGTTATCAGGTCTCTGACCTTGTTTCTCCAGCTGCTGGAGTCTTAGGCTGGGTTCCAACGGTTTCTAGATTCTTTTGCTAGCTTTGCCTGCTTGCTTTGCCCGCGCGCACGAATGTTATTCATTGGCTTCAGCTACATGGGTGTGTGTGCGCTTGAATGTAGTATAACTTAGAAGGCCTTACTGCATGCGGCCATTACTGACACAAGCTGTACACGTGTTTTTAGTTCTGATTCACCGTTAAACATTGCCTTCTGAAGAAGCCCCGTGTTGGGTGACCTGACTAAGGAGCCTGACACTATGCAGTCATGGGGCAGCAGAGGTGGGTGAGTGGGGGGTGAGTAGAGGGCTGCCAGGTCCCCTGTGGCTTCCAGCAAGGGGGGGCATAGGGTTGCCAGCTCCAAATTGGGAAACTCCTGGAGATTTGGGGGTGGAGCCTGTGGCGGACAGGGACCCCAGTCGGGTACAACGCCACAGAATCCACCTTCCCAAGCAGCCATTCTCTCTAGGGGAACTGATCTGAGAGACAGTTTGGTGCAGTGGTTAGGAGCGTGGACTCTAATCTGGGGGAACCGGGTTTGATTCCCCACTCCTCCACTTGCAGCTGCTGGTGTCACCTTGGGTCAGTCACAAGTTATTTCAGAGCTGTTCTCTCACCAGCAGTTCTCGAAAGAGCTCTCTCAGCCCCGCCACCCTCACAGGTTGTCTGTCGTGGGGAGGGGAAGGGAAAGGAGACTGTGAGCCGCTCTGAGACTCCTTCGGGTAGTGAAATCCAATCTCTCCTCCTCCGTAGTCTGGAGATAAGTTGTCGTTCTGAGAGATCTCCAGGTTCCACCTGGAGGTTGGCATTCCTCAGTGAGCCCCACACAGAGCCCAGGGCCCTAGCAGTTGCCTCGCCCCAGTGTGTCTTGATGCTGGTCCTAGAGGCTCACCAGCAGTAGCTGGTTTCTCCTCCCCTCTTGTCCTAGGAGATTGTGCAGTTATTTCCAAAAGCGTGAGTCACTGGAAGACCCGGCAACGCTCCAAACCAAACAGTGAGCATTTCTGGGTTGTTTCTTTTTTTAAAAAAAAGAACCCACCACCTGCTCAGGCAATTGTCTGTAAACACACCATGGAAAATGCGGTGCTATCTTGTAACCGGAGGAGTAGGTTCACCCCTTTCGAGTGGAGCACAACAACCCGGTAAAATGTAACTCGAGCAACCCACGACGGCTTGCGGAGTGTGGAAGAAACAAACACGCGCTGAGTTCCCTAGCTGAGAAGCTTACCCGGAATGGACACCTTTTGCTCTGAACGGCTCCGTGTCGTGGCTGACAAACCGGTTTAATAGCGGCCACGGCGATCCTAAAAAGAATGGCTTCTTTAAAAGAAATAAATGTATTTTTTCACTGTAGAGCTAATATTGTGTGTGTGTGGGGGGGGGGGTTCCTCTAAAAAATATAACCAGTTTGTTGCACGGTCTTATGAATGTCTGCTTGGAAGCAAGCCTCCCTCCGCTCAGTTATCTCGTATACGTGTGGATAGAATTGTTAATCCACTCTTAGCTGGAAACCAACTGTGCTTCCTCCCGTGCAAATGCACTGTGCGATCTGATTCACATTCCCAGAGATATTAAATTCCCCATCTTAAATAGTAGAAAATCAAGGTTCTGGCCCTCATGGTGGGAGGGAGAACCCCCAAGCACTCTGCTGTCAGGTCCTGTACAAAAGAGATTCCGTTGGGCAGCCGCGTTGAACCAAAGCATCAGAACCAGGTTGGAGTCCAGTGGCACCTTTAAGACCAACAAAGCTTTATTCGGGGTATAACCTTTCGGGTGAACTTGTGAAGCCGCCTTATGCTGAGTCAGACCATCGGTCCATCAAGGTTCGGTATTGTCTGCTCAGACTGGCAGCTGCTCTCCAGGGTCTCAGGTGAAGGTCTTTCATATCTCCCACTGCCTGGTCTTTTTCAACTGGAGATTGTACCTGGGACCTTCTGCATGCAAGGCAGATGGTCTGCCATTGAGCCACAGCTCCTCTCTTCTCCTTCAATGCTTGTTGAAGAGCCAGTTTGGTGTAAAGTGCACGGACTCTAATCTGGGAGAACTGGGTTTGATTCCCCTCTCCTCCACTTGCACCCGCTGGATGACCTTGGGCAAACTATAGTTCTGGCACAGCTGTTCTTGAAAAAGCGCAGTTTCTGTCAGAGTTCTCTCAGCCCCACCTACCCTCACAGGGTGTCTGTTGTGGGGAGGGGAAGGGAAAGGAGTTTGTAAGCTGCTCTGAGACTCCTTTGGGTAGTGAAGGGCGGGGTATAAATCCAATCTCTTCTTCTTCTTCTACCTCACAGGGTGTCCATTGTGGGGCGGGGAAGGGAAAGGAGTTTGTAAACCGCTCTGAGACTCCTTTGGGTAGTGAAGGGCGGGGTATAAATCCAATCTCTTCTTCTTCTACCTCACAGGGTGCCTGTTGTGGGGAGGGGAAGGGACAGAAGATTGTAAGCCACTCTGAGACTCCTTCAGGTAGTGAAGGGTGGGGTAAAAATCCAATCTTCTTCTACCTCACAGGGTGTCTGTTGTGGGGAGGGGAAGGGAAAGGTGTTTGTGAGATTGGATTTATACCCCGCCCTTCACTACCCAAAGGAGTCTCAGAGCAGCTGACAAACTCCTTTCCCTTCCCCTCCCCACAACAGACACCCTGGCTGAGTTCAGACTGGTAGTTTGAAGTGGGAGCGAGTCGTGGCAAAAAAGACCCGAAACAAACTGTTCTGGGTTTTCCCGGTCACACTGCGCGGACTGATGCAGGAGCATACCGGGAGGAGGTGCGAGGAAGCGTTCAGACTGCTGGCCCAGAGGCGCGGCTGTAAACGGCTTTTTCCTGGTAATTCGGCTATGTGCGCATATGCAGTCATGCGCACAAGTGCATCAGGGCGATTTGGGGAGGATCCCGTTGCGCCAGCACTGCATTGGGCGGTAGAGCGGAGCACATCCAATCATATCGCTGCTGCCTCTCCAGGGCAATCAGCTGCACCTTATGCATTACCGCGGGTTGTTCCTGGCTTTTTGGGTTAACGTTCACACTTCCCAGGAGTGGAATGAAGCGGAATAAATGCACTCTCCAGGATTTGCTACCACTTTCACCAGGTATCTTTTAAGCGCAGGAGCGAAGCAGTACACGACAGGTTGACTACGGGTGAGGGACACCAGGCAGATGTGCCTGTGTGAATGCCCCCTTTAATCCAATTGTGAAACATTGCTGAAACGTACCTATCTCAGGGCAAACTGCCAGTCTGAACTCAGCCCCTGTGAAGTAGGTGGGGCTGAGAGAGCTCTGACAGAAACGGCTCTTTTTCCAAGAACAGCTCTGGCAGAACTACAGCTTGCCCAAGGTCATCCAGCAGCTGCAAGTGGAGGGATCGGGGGAATCAAACCCGGTTCTCCCAGATTAGAGTCCACGCACTTAACCACTACACCAAACTGGCTCCTCCTCCCCCTTCTCCCCCCATTTTCTTTTTGTTCTGGCAATCAGGAAAAAAAATGGCTTGGCGCCAATGTTCCCTCTAAGCTGTGGAGTCTTGTGAGCAAAAATTCTATTTTGTGAACTACTGGCATTAAAGTTGTGAGCGAGCGATTTGACTACTACATAAATTAGTTTGCTCTGGAGCCCCCCTTCCTGAGCTAAGACAAAAATGTGTGAGCCGGAGGCTAAAAAACTGTGAGCTAGCTCACACTAACTCAGCTTAGAGGGAACACTGCTCGGCACACGTTCTTTGCTTTTCCAGCCAATCTATGTCGAGTTACATCGAGTCCCTTGCAACCCCTTCCGATGATCTCCACCAGCTTCCATTTCCAGAAGGCAGCCCGGCATCCGTTGCCCATTCACAGAGCATGTATCAGATAGACAAGAGAAAGGACAATTTGAAAAATTAGGTACACGGCTTCCCTTTAAAAAAAACACAACAACCCAGTGCTTCTGTTTTGATTGTTCCCCCCACCCCCCTTGGCACTTCAGATCATAAGTACCACTCGAAACCACTCAATATCATTTCCCGCAAGTATTTCCACAATTGGAAACGAGGCTGGAATGGAGTAATTGTGTGCTTGTGCGCGGATGACATTGAACACAGCAGCTGCCCAGGTGGGCGCTTCTGGCAAGGCGCAACGTTCACTGGTCTTATGTAAGTGCCATCAAGTCGTTCCTGATTTGGCCCTGACCTGGACAGACCAGGCTAGCCCGATCTCCAGGCCCATAGCTACAGTGGGGCCCCCGGGGCCCAGCCCCCTGACTTCCTGTCAAGGCCCCCCCACTTCCTATTTACCCCAGCTGTATTTGTGCCAGGGGCCACATGTCGGAGTTCGGGACAACAGTCGGGGAAGGCTGAGGCTCCGCTCAGACAAGCGAGGGCCCCTGAGCACGTGCTGAGGGCAATGGATCGATCCAGGGCAACTAGCCAGCGAAGCGGAGCGACCTGCTGCTCCCCTCCAAAGTGCCCCCCTTCCCTTCCCATTGGACACAAGATGCTCCTCTCCCCACCGCAGCAACTAAGAGTCTGCCGAGAACCGCGCACGTGCCACGCAGATTATCGCGGCCTTCTGTGATAATCTTCCAAGCGCCACCGCCACGCAAACCTTTTTCAGCCCTTTGGCTTCTTTGGGCCAGGACTGAGCGGCCTCCTCCTGCATAGCCCCCCACCCCCCCTCCCCGGGGAGCCAGCAAGACCAGGACGCTTCCCGTCAGTGCCCCTCTGGCGCCGGTCAGAGAACTCTTTCTCCCCTGCGGGGGCTTGGCTTGCTCTGTGGAGAAGCCCATTGGAGGGGGGTTTTCAGAGAAAGGGAAAGGACCCCGGCCCAGCAGGGAAAGGCCAGCGCCCCCTGGGAAATGAGCAGCCACACCTGATTCCCCATCCCCGGAGGTCAGATCCCCAGCTGCCCAAGGCCTCTGCCAGCTTGGCAGGGACGCTTCACCAAACACCTGGCTCAACAGTTGGTCCTTTTGCGGCCCCAGTGCCCCCTCCCTATGCAGAGCTCCATCGGGGAAGCTTTTCCAACCGGGAGGTACAGGAGGCAGGCCTTCAGACTCCAGCCGCTCACCTTCCTTCCGTCCTTCTGCTGCACAGCCGGCACCACCAGCCATGACCTTCCCAGTGTGGCATTCCAGCAGCTTCTGGGGGCCCGTCTGCACTGTCTGCAAGAGGCTCCCAAAGGTGACAAGGGCATGAGCGAGTGGAGCTCAGCACTCCTGGTATGTTCCCTCAGTGCTCCCGCCTTCCCTTTCCTCCTTATCACCCCACTGCCGGCCCAGCCGACCTTGCAAAGGCAGACGTTGCCTCCTGCAACTCGGCACCACTGACGATGACAGAGACAGACGGGGGTCCTGGCTGGCGGCGCCCCAACGGAGGGGGAGGATTAATTAAATTAACCAGAGAAATCAAAATGCCCCCCATCTTAAACATTCCTAACTACGGGCCTGCCGATCTCATCAGATCTCAGAAGCTAAGCAGGGTCGGCCTTGGCTGGTATTTGGAAGGGTGACCTCTAAGGAATACCAGGGCCGGGATGCAGAGGCAGGCAATGGCAAACCACCTCTGAAACGTCTCTTGCCTTAAAAACAAGTCTAGCTCGCCACCTAGTGGTGCATAATGCTAAAAGTGCTAGAACTTCTGGCCCCAGACAATCTTAGGATCTCCTGGCTATTCTACATACAATGCCATACAATAATTATAATTATTAGTACTTGGATGGGAAACTACCAAGGAAGTCTAGGGTTGATATGAAGAGGCAGGCAAGGGCAAACCAGCTCTGTTCATCTGTCCGGACCTGGATGACCCAGGCTAGCCTGATCTCATCAGATCTCGGAAGCTAAGCAGGGTCGGCCTTGGCTAGTATCTGGAAGGGCGACCTCCAAGGAATACCAGGGGCATGACGCAGAGGCAGGCAATGGCAAACCACCTCTGAAACGTCCCTAGCCTTAAAAACAAGTCTAGCTCACCACCTAGTGGTGCATAATGCTAAAAATGCTGGAACTCCTGGCTGCCAGACAATCTTAGGATCTCCTGGTTCTTCTACACACAATGCCGTATGATAATTACAATTCATAGTACTTGGATGGGAAACTACCAAGGAAGTCCAGGGTTGCTACGAAGAGGCAGGCAAGGGCAAACCAGTTCTGGATGTCTGCCCTGACCTGAATGGCTCAGGCTAGCCCGAACTCATCAAATCTTAGAAGCTAAGCAAGGTTGGCCCAGGTTAATAGTTGGGTGGGAGACCACTCAGATAGTCCAGGGTTGCTATGCAGAGGCAGGCAACGGCCAGCTACCTCTGTAACATCTCTTGCCTTAAAAACAAGTCTAGGTCACCACCTAGTTGGTGCATAAGGCTGAAAGACCTAGAACTTTTGGCTTCCAGACAATCGTAGGATCTCCAGGCTATACTATACACGATGCCATACGATGATTATTACTTCTGACCTGTGGCAACCCTATGATTTACAACTTCCAAAAGGTCCCATTGTTAAGCAGGGCTCTTTTTGTAGCAGGAACTCCTCTGCATATTAGGCGACACACCCCTTAATGTAGCCAATCCTCCAGGAGCTTACAGAGCTCTTCTTACAGGGGCTACAATAAGCTCTCAGAGGATTGGCTACATTAGGGGGTGTGTCACCTAATATGCAAAGGAGTTCCTGCTACAAAAAGAGCCCTGGTTAACAGCCTCACTCAGGGCTGTGGATTCCTTGATTGAGTCCATCCATCTCCTGTTGGGTCTGTTGGGTCTGCCTCTTTTCCTGCTGCCTTCACCTTTTCCTAGCATTATTAAGAACATAAGAGAAGCCATGTTGGATCAGGCCAGTGGCCCGTCCAGTCCAACACTCCATGTCACACAGTGGCTAAAACCCAGGGGCCATCAGGAGGTCCACTAGCAGGACCAGAACTCCAAAAGCCTTCCCACTGTTGCCCCACACCCCAAGCACCAAGAATACAGAGCATCAATACCCCAGATGTAAGAACATAAGAGAAGCTATGTTGGATCAGGCCAGTGGCCCATCCAGTCCAACACTCTGTCACACAGTGGCCAAAAATACCAGGTGCCATCAGGAGGTCTAGCAGTGCCCTCCCACTGTTGACCCCCCCCCCAAGCACCAAGAATAGAGAGCATCCCTTGCCCCAGAGTTCCTATCTATACCTCATGGCTAATAGCCACTGATGGACCTCTGCTTCATATGTTTATCCAATTCCCTCTTGAAGCCGTTCATGCTTGTAGACGCCACCACCTCCTGTGGCAGTGAATTCCATGTGTTAATCACTCTATGGGTGAAGATGTTTCTCCAGTCCCCTCTTGAGGCTGTCTATGCCTGTAGCCACCACCACCTCCTGTGGCAGTCTTTCCCAGTGACTCTTGTCTTCTCATGAGGTGACTAAACTATGAGAGCCTCGGTCTTATATATGCCCATCATTGTGGGTAGCACAGTATGCATCAGTAGTCCTGTCTCCAAGCATGCTACTCTGGACTACAGTTCCCAAGATGCTGTGTGAAACACATCAAAGATTTGTGATCTAATTTTGAACACTCAATTAAAACCGAATATGTTCAGTTTGGGGAACCCAAGAGAGATGTTACGGACCGAAATTATAATTCAGAGTTGTTCCCCCATAATTCTTTACCAAGCAAGTGATTAAAATGGGGTATTCACTGCCAGAGGATGTTGGGATGGCTACGGGCATAGACAGCTTTAAAAGGGGATTAGACAGATTCACGGGGAAGAGTTCTATTATTGGCTGCTAGCCATGGTGGCTAAAAGGAACCTCCACATTCAGAGGCAGTCAACCTCTAAATCCTAGTGCCAGTAGACAATATCAGGGGAAGGCCTCAGCCTCTATGCCCTGTTGTTGGCCCTCTGGAGGAACTGGTTGGCCACTGTGTAAAACAGGATGCTGGACTAGGTAGACCACTGGCCTGATCCAGCAGGGCTTTTCTTAGGTTCTTATGAAGGCCTCAGCCTCTATGTCCTGTTATTAGCCCCCCAGAGGAACTGGTAGTCCACCTGGACTAGATGGGCCACTGGTCTGATCCTGCAGGGCTCTTCTGATGCTCTTATTTTTTCAGTGCTAAGAAACTGATAGTTGGTAGGCATGCTCCAAGATCACATTACATTCTGTAGTGCTATAGAGACTGCTGTATAAGATGTTTTAGCTAGTGGGAAATGGGTATGCCGGCCACATGACCACGGAGAAGTCTTTGGACAGCGCTGGCTCTTCGGCTTGGAAACGGAGATGAGCACCGCTGCCCTAGAGTCGGATTCGACTGGCTTTCGAGCAAGGGAAACCTTTACCTTTACTATCTTTGTTAGGTGAAATAAATAAGGACTAAGAGGGCAGATAAATGGTAGGTTGGTTGGTGATTAGGAAAGAGAAAGGGAAGGATAGAAAGCTGAAAGGAAATGGGGGCTGCCAGGAGGAGGAAAAAAAGGAAATTGTGTGGGAAAGAGAATATGGGGGAATGAAGTAGGCTTGCCAGGTTGCCCCTGGCCAACAGTGCAGGATGGGTGTGTAGGGTTGCTACACTGAGGTTGGGAAACTCCTGGGGATTTGGTAATGGAGCCTGGGGAGGACGGGGGTACAATGCCATAGAGCCCATCTTCCAAAGTATCCATTTTCTCCAGCAGAACGGGTCTCTGTAATCTGGAGATGACTACAGCCTGGAGATTGGCATCCCCAGAATGGTGCCCCCCGCGAATCCCTGCGGGTTCCTCTCTTATGCATCCTATTTTTATCAGCTTCCGCAGTTAACTGCTCCATTTCTGGGGTGCAATTCGAAGTGCCAGTTTTATTATTATTATTATTATTTTAAGAATATCTCCAGGACCACCTTCTCTCCATACAGACCTACCCGGGGAAGGAGGAGGAGGAGGAGGAGATTGGATTTATACCCCGCCCTTCACTCGGAGTCTCAGAGCAGCTTACGAACTCCTTTCCCTTCCCCTCCCCACAACAGACACCCTTTGAGGTAGGTGGGGCTGAGAGAGCGCTGAGAGAAACTGCTCTTTTTCAAGGACAGCTCTGAAAGAACTGTGGCTTGCCCAAGGTCATCCAGCAGCTGCAAGTGGAGGACTGGGGAACCCGGTTCTCCCAGATTAGAGTCCGCACACTTAACCACTACACCAAACGGGCTCTGCGCACTTCTCCGCCTGCCTCCACCTTCAGCGATACAACAGATGGTCAGAAGAAGAGGGAACCTTTTCAGCAGTGACACCGCAGTTGTGGCATGCCCTACCTTGGGTGACCTGTTTTGCCTCCTCCGTGTTACCAGCGGTGGAAGGCCGTCCTAATTTCAGCAGGCTTGTTAAAGTGTACAGAAGGCTGCATTCTAAGACTCGGCTGCTAATGACTCTCCCTGATTAATGAGGGACCTTTACGGCTGCATTTGTATCAATATTTTTCCTGTGGGAGTTCTAATCCATTTCTTCTGTTGCTTGTTTTCCCTCCTTTTTCTTCTCATTAAACTGTTTCTGTGTGAGCCCCGCTGAGGATCCAGCAAGGGGTTGGATCAAAGTGATTTAAAAAACAAATAAATACATATTAACGTCGCAATGTGCTATACCTGTTGTCTTCTTCTGGCCGAGTTAATTGCTGGCGTGGACAGGCTCCTTAGCTCACGGAAGAGACATAAGAGGAAAATCGTGATCTTGTTCTTATTGTTGGGCCATGGTGGCTCAGAGGGTAAGACGCTGAAGTTGCAGACCGGAAGGCCTGTAGCTTGGCAGTTCGAGACCCGAGTGCCACACAACAGAGTGAGCTCCCGTCTCTGGCCCCAGCTCCTGCCAACCTAGCAGTTTGAAAGCAAGAAATTGCAAGTTGATAAATAGGTACCTCTTCGGTGGGGAGGTAACAGCATTCCGTGTGCCTTGGCGTTTAGTCATGCCGGCCACATGACCACGGGGAAGTCTTCAGACAGCACTGGCTCTTCGGCTTGGAAATGGAGATGAGCACCACCCCCTAGAATCGGATTTGGCTTCTGAGCAAGGGAAACCTTTACCTTTATTCTTATTGTTAGGGGAGATATGTGGGGCTCCTAATTAGCCTTTAAAATTGTAACAAGACCTATCAAGTGCATTTCCATCCTCCAAGACTAGCCCAGTGTCACCAGATTTTAGAAGCTAAACAGGGCTGGGCCTGGCTAGTATTTGTAAGGGAGACCACCAAGGAATATAAGGATCATGACGTAGAGGCAGGCAATGGCAAATCGTTTCTGAACATCTCTTGTCTTGAAAACCGTGCAGGGTCACCATAAGTTAGCGGTGAATAGATGGCATTTTCCACCACCTTCCTTCAAGGAATTCTGGGCAATATACAGGGTTTCCCCACCCCCATACTATTTTCACAACAATCTTATAAGGTAGATTAGAATGCCTGGGAAGGGAAGACAACGTGGCACAGCCCAGTCTCATCAGATCTTGGAAACCAGGTATACTGATGTAGCTTCCCCAGGAGGCATCAGCTGAGGTCCAGCAGGGCAGGTCACAGGCAAGGTTGCAGAGAGCAACCAAAGTCCAGCCCAAAAGCCAGGGGTTCCAGAGAGCAGGTCTACCCAAGTCCAGTCCAAGTTCAGGGGTTTCAGAAAAGCCAGTTATCACATCCAGTTCACAGTTGCAGAGGTCCTACAGCAGCAAAGTTGGTGACTCAATAGCAGCATAAACTTGTTACATCCACAGACTGTCCCAACTGAATTTATAACAAAGTCTTCATGAGCTAAACTCCCAGCCAATTCCTTGGCAGTCATCCTGAAATTACTCACTCATCTCTCTTCAGTTGACAGTTGACAATGGGCCATGAGTCTCACACATCTCCTTTCTTGCAACTCTAACTGCCTTTGACAGCGTTGGTACAGCAAGGGTGTTGGTAAGCTAGGTGAGCTGGGAGTGGCTGCCGAAGATTTGTTTACTGCTTCAGAATTACAAGGTGTAGGCTGTGGCTCATGATCAGCCAGCAACCTGATCTCTTGTTGTTCTCCTTCTGGCTCAGAGCCAGTTGCAGCCAGCTGCTTAGTTACCAGCTCAGGGCTAGCAGGTAACACTTCATCTGAGAAATCTGAGCCATCACTCAGCACAGACAGACTTACAAGGAGACTGCTAAGGAAGACTCTGTAGGGGAAGGCAATGGCAACCCACCTCTGCGTGTCACTTGGCCTGGAAAGCCCCTTGCTGGGGTCGCCATAAGTCAGCTGTAACTTGATGGCACTTGCATATTGATGAGTCAGCTGTTGTGAGGATAAAATGAAAGAGCAGAGAATGATGTAAGCTAGGGTTGCCAGCTCTGAGTTGCAAAATACCTGGAGATTTGGGGGGTGGGACTAGAGAGGGCAGGGTTTGGGAAGGGGAGGGACCTCAGCATAGTCTGGAGTCCTTAGCTCCTGCTCTGCTAGCAAAAGCACCTGCCCACAGTGGCTCTGGAAAGCCCCCCCCCGCCACCCAGAGCAAGAGGAGACTCAGGGCCAGGACACAGAGGCTGAAAGTCACATCCTGCACATCGCCTGTCCAGAAATTCATGCCACCATGGGTTTTAGGTTCTCTCCCTTCTCCCTCTGGCTGACTCCTGACTTGCCTTCCCCATCCCAGATGTCTTGGTATGTGTGCCTAGTGCATCCCTTATCTTTCCCTGTGTCCTTGGCGCTCAGTTCAGCTCAACTCCACCATGCCGCTTTTTCCCACTGGGAGCTGCAAGCCATTTTCCTTTGGGCATGCACAGGTACCCTCCTTATTGGTTCACCCGCATCAGGGAGTCTTGTATGAATTGTGTATAATTGCCCTGTTTCCCTCCTGACCCCCATTCCTGACACGGAGTGTGTTCAATGATGACCTAAGTACCTATCTCAATAAAACTGAGTTTTAACTGAGACCAGTTTTCTGCTCACCTTGACACAGAGAGTCCTCCATCTTTCTGTGTTATACCTCTGAGGATGCCAGTCACAGCTAGTGGCGAAACGTCAGGTCCTCTTCTTCTTCTCTGAGTGAAGGGCAGGGTATAATTCCAATTTCTTCTTCTTTCTTCTTCTTCTATCTGATTGTGTGCTCCTATTCCTGACAAACGATCGGAGGAACAGATACTGGACTGGAAGACAGGATAGCATTTAGGCCGCCTGAAAGAAGAGAACAAGACCAATTAAAAGTCCCCCAAAGGAATACACCCTGGCAACCCTGCCAAGGTGACAGTAGTCAGATACGGAAACGAGTCCTGCTATGCTTTGTAGCATAGCTAATGAAGTAAGATTCACGCAGAGGGAAAAGCACACATCATGGGGAGGGCAGAGTTTTTTAAAAGAGCAAAAAGAGCAGCGTGATGCGAAGGAGACGCGGCCGAGCCAACGCCGTTCTGCACATGTTAAGTTCTGCCCAGACGCCAGCCTGTTATCGCTCGCTGTGCTTGAAATGGACTTTTCCACACCGGGTGTCCCTTTCTACCTTCCCCACATAGGGAATTTCAAAGACTCTAATCCCAAGCAAGCCTACTAATAGGTTAGTTATCTCGGTCCAATTAAAGCTGGACAAATGACAGACTGGAGAGGGAAAAGCCTCCTCCGGAGATCTCCTTAACAGAGTAGTTTGTTGTGAGTCACACATACTCATACCTTCCAAAGCCTCAGAGCAGGCCCACCGGCCCACCGCTGTGTTGGCAGATGATCGTACCCAGGGCTCTTTTTGTCGCAGGAAGTCCTTTGCATATTAGGCAACACACACCCTAATGTAGCCAATCCTCCAAGAGCTCTTCTTACAGAGGCTACTGTAAGCTCTTGGAGGATTGGCTACATTAGGGCTGTGTCGCCTAATATGCAAAGAAGTTCCTGCTACAAAATGAGTCCTGAATTCGTACCCACCCTCCAGTGCTCAATGATTATTCGTTCCTGTACGTTTTAGGAGCTGTTTGCCTGGTTTAAATTACAATGGAGGCACAAGCCCAACAAGGGTTGCCACATCTCCCGCTATAGTGAGTGGTAGGCTGGTGGTAGTGTGGGGTTGCCAGACTTCCCAGTGGAAGTGGGGATCCCCTGCCACCAGGATTTGCCCCCAGCTGCTGATCAGCTGGCTGGCAGGGGGGGCCTTACTAGAATCTGTGTATCATAATCTGTGCAGGACGGAGAAAGGGCCAAGAGGCCTAAACTCTAGGAGGGGGCCTGTCTGGGAGTAGAAAGCAGACGGTCTACAATGCTTGGTGATGGGTTTTAGCCAATCAGAGCACAGAGATTCTGTGAAGAGATTGTTACATACTTGGTCAGGAGTTTTCTGACTTAAACTGTTAGCTGCGGGAAATGGTGTTCTTTCGTCTCTCATCTGCGGTCTGGTCTCACAGAGGGGACGAGCTGGTCTGGTGAGAGAAAGATCCCTCCGTTCTTTTGCTCTTCTGCGGACTTGTCTCACAGAGGGGACAGTCTGGTCTGAGGAGAAAGATTCCCCACTTGGCTCAGCGTGAGTGTTAGGCAGGAGGCCTGGTGAGAAAGCTGTAGGCCTTAAGTAGTAACAGTTAAAGTGAAGTAGTTCGTCATGTTAGGTTTGTGTTTATTTTTGCCTTTAAGCACTGTTATACCTTTAAAGCACCATGCTGTATTTGCCTTGCCCCAGTATTGTTTTTAATAAACCATTGTTTATTCTCTGCCTGGTCATCATGCCTCTATTTTCTTGGCTGTAAAAGGGGCATTTTGCTTGGGCTTGAGAGGGTACCCTGGGCCTTCTCAAGGGACCGTAAGTCCAGGGTGGTAACGGCAGAAGGTGGCGACCCGCTGGGGTCATGACACCACGTCACCAGCATAACACAGAAAGTGACATCATCACGACAGCAATGTCCATGGAGATGTACCATAGAGTTTTTGCCCAGAGTGTCACCTGGATGTTGCTGGTGTGATGATGTCACTTCCTATGTGATGCTGGTAAAGTGGCCTGGGCCTTCTTCTTCTCCTGGTAAATCCCAACACCACCCATTGGTTGCCAAGAGGAACCTGGTAACCCTATAGTAATGGTGATGAAGAAGAAGAAGAAGAAGAAGAAGAAGAAGAAGAAGAAGAAGAAGAAGAAGAAGAAGAAGAAGAAGAAGAAGAAGAGGAGGAGGAGGAGGAGGAGGAGGAGGAGGAGGAGGAGGAGGAGGAGGAGGAGGAGGGAGGAGATTGGATTTATTCACTACCCGAAGGAGTCTCAGAGAGGCTTACAATCTCCCTTCCCATCCCCTCCCCACAACAAACACCCTGTGAGGTAGGCAGGGCTGAGAGAGCTCTGTCGAGAACTGCCCTTGAGAGAACAGTTCTGAAAGAATTTGTGACTGACCCAAGGTCCCACCAGCTGCTGCATGTGGAGGGGTGGGGAATCAAACCCAGTTCTCCCAGATTAAAACCCACGCTCTTAACCACTACACCAAACTGGTAAGTAGGCTCATGAGGGTTTTTAAAATGATGCAAAATCACTATTGCGTCGACAGTGTGATGTCATTTCCATGACAAACCTGAGTGGGAGGAGATTTGTATTGGGAAATGGGTATTTTTGCACAGGGGGGGTCCAAGGTTCTGCACAGGTTGATCCTGAGTTCATATGAGGCAGCACAGATAGTTCTCCCTATCTTGCATCCCGGGATTTCTCTTCCCTGTGAAGTTTCAGAGGGTAAACACGTCGGTCTGCAGCAGAATAGAGTTTAGTAGCACCTTTGGAAGACCATCAAGATTTTCATGGTATAAGATTTTGTGAATCAAAAGGTCCCTTCATCCCTACTTGTATCTGATGAAGGGAGCTTTGAATCTCAGAAGCTTCTACCCTGGAAATCTTGTTGGTCCCTAAGGTGCTCCTTGATTCGAATCTAGCTGCCTTACTGCACCCTCCCTGCTTGGCATCACTCTTTCTTTATCCGCACCGCTTGCCTCCTCTCGGAGGACCGGTAAATCCTTTGACGCTCATTTCTTGTTTGCATCATTATCCGCCTTGTTACATCCCCTTATCTTGACTGATCTGCCCGTCTCTGACTTTCACATCTGGTTCTCTCTCAGCTTTGTCACTTCACGACTCGCCGCACGCGTGAACGAGCGATCACAGATCAAGCGTTTTGGGCAGAGCGTTTGTACCACTTTGGACTCGGACCGCTTGGAGCCAAACTGCCACCAGGGAGAACATGGATTGCTGCTACATCCACCTACCTCCCAGCAGTCCCTTCTAACCCTAGGAAAATAGATTCCCCAGACTGCAGGACCCATGTGGATTAATAACCACAGATGGCTACGGACTGCAGTGGGGAAGGCGAGAGAGAGAAATCTCTTGTTGCTCTATATTTCACTGCTGCAGTGTCTCTACCAATATGGATTGTCATTCACATGGTCCCCATAACCCTTGTGGTCAGGAGAGGCTGAAAGAACAGAGGAACAAGGCAATAATCCACATTCCTTCCGTTGGTGGTCGGATCCCATCCAGTGGCGTGGTTCAAAGGTCACATGAAATCGCAATTCCACTGAACTATGGTTGGTGTGATCATCCAGACAAGGACTCTTCCACAGCTATGGCTAGTTAGGGTTCATCAGATCAGAAGTTGACACCATGATGTGAAGTTGGCTTATTAACCCCAGCTGGTCTTAATTACGGTTTCATGTATGTGAACACAGACATCCTGGCTTCATCCTGGTTTGCTCCACGGCAACACCTTCACAGCAAAGCAGGGTAGGAAACCAGAGGTGTCATGGCAGGGGAAAGAGCAAAGATAGCAAAACCAGCATTGCTGCCTTGAGTCCCATTAAATAGGTAAAATGAGGGACACACACATGTTTTAAGTGCCGTCTAGTTGATTCCAATTTAAGGAGACCCCATGAATTAATGTGGTGTCTCAAGTGCAGACTGGAAGGTCAGTAGTTCAGCAGTTTGAGACCTGAGTGCCGCAAGACAGAGTGAGCTCCCATGTTAGGAGATGAACTTTTAAACTGCTTTTATTTTGCTGTTTGCTGACCTACACACACGCACCTGAATGGTGCCTACAAGTGTCTTGGTTTGGGAGAATGTGTGCTTTGTTTGATGTGATTCCCTGCACTGGGAAGTTGCCCTACTGTCTGCACTTTCATGCTAATGAAGTCACACATATACCTAGGCACATACGCCTACCCATCATGCACTTGGAAAAGGAAAAGCATCTCCATTATGGTCTGCCAGAAGGATGATAAAACAACAACATGCCTACCATCAAGGAATTTGGAGTCAACACGTAACCCACAGGATGCTTGGTTTTGCAAGTGTTAAGACTGTTTCCTGTTGATGACTTGAGACAAGTTGGAGTCATTTGCAGTTCTAAGGTTTCCATGACAACTCATCTTCACACCTTGGACCAGAGGCCCCCTTTAGTAAAAGGTGTAGATTTCCAATATTGCCCCCCCCTTCGTAGGTGGGTACCCCACATCCTAAAAGCCAATGACATAGGGATGGGATGGACTGGAAGATGACCCTAATGCCAGCCCCCAAAATAGCCAATAAAAGCGAGGTTCAACCTTTGTTCTTTACTAGCTAGTCATCCAATCCTACCCTGGTAACAGAGTCCACTATAGGTAATTCTTGCGTGCTTTCTTGGACTGCAGCCAAGAAGCCCACACGTGTTGGCTGGTTCCAATTGTGTGTAGTAAGAGTTTCCCTTAGTTAGAATCTCTACTTCTGTATTCTTCACGTTGAAGGTAGAGCTTCAGGAATCAGATAAGTATCACATGTTTTCCCCTCCTAAATATCTCTAGTTTCAACCCCACGCTCTCTTCCATTTCTATTGTATCTAAAGGAACTTGTTTTGTATGTGTGTATGAATCTGTTTTGTTTGCCTGGGAATCAAAAGATATTATTCAGTAAAGAGAATAACTGATTTTATGAAAGAAACCTTGTCACGTGTTCTCTTTGAAACGGATTTTCTGGGCGAAACTACTTTCTCTGTATACATAGACCAGAACTCATTTAAGTTTAGTCCGATCAATGCGTAAATAAGCATTTCGGCTAACACCCATCTCTGCCCCAGCTCCTACCAACCTAGCAGTTCGAAAGCAAGAAATTGCAAGTAGATAAATAGGTACCGCTTGGGTGGGAAGGTCACAGGGTTCTGTGCGCCTTGGCGTTTAGTCACGCTGGCCGCATGACCAAGGAAATGTCTCTGGACAGTGCTGGCTCTTCGACATAGAAATGGAGATGAGCACCGCATCCCTAGAGTCAGATTCAACTGGCTTTCGAGCAAGGGAAAACTTTACCTTTACTACATGAATTAATGACCTCCAGAATGTCCTCTCGTTAACAGCCTTGCTCAGGTCCTGCAAACTGAAGCCCTTTGTGGCTTCCTTGATTAAGTCAATCCATCTCACATTGGGTTTTCCTCTTTTCTTGCTGCCTTCCGCCTTTCCTGGCATGATTGTCTTTTCCACTGCTGGACCTCCTGATGGCCCCTGGTATTTCTGGCCACTGTGTGACGCAGAGTGTTGGACTGGATGGGCCGTTGGCCTGATCCCACATTGGCTTCTCTTATGATCTTCTGTTCAAATACGATAGTCCCAGTACAGTCATTTTAGTTTCTAGGGAGAGTTCAGGCTTGATTTGATCTAGAACCCACGGTGTGAGAGGGGATGATAGCCTAGATGGACTATTGGTCTGATCCAGCAGGGCTCTTCTTCTTCTCTTCTAACCCACCAATTTGTCTTTTTGGCAGTCCACAGTATCTGGAAAACTCTCAACACCACATTTTGTATACATTAACACAACAAACCAAGGTTTGAACTATAGTAGAGAGCCAAATACTAGCTTCACAAACTAACCAGAGTTACAATAAACCACGGTTTCATGCTTTGCTTGAACCAAGACATAGTTTTCACTGTTGTCAGCTCCTACATCCAACAGTGACTTCCCAAATGCTGACACCATATATTACGTGCAGTTGTGTCCCTATGAAACTGTCCTATAGCAAGTCAGTTTTTTTGTCCATCTAACTCATTGATGTCTATTGTGACAATAAGCGGAGGTCAAAGTTTTATGCAGGGCTAGAGGTCTGAGATGCTTTATAGGAGATGTTTCAGTGTAAACCTAAGACCTTCTGCATGCAAAGCACTTCCTAAAACAACCCCGGACTCTTATGCTTATGGAAAGCGGGAACAAACAAAGAAACTCAAGGACATCATCTAGCCCATGAGTCCCAAGAGATGGGCGTAATCTAGGAAGTGGTTTGCGGAGCAGAGGGCAGTCATGTGATCTCTCCTGACCAGTAGGGTATGGAGGATATGGCAGTGCACTGGTTTCCCCTGCAGTTCCACAGAGTGACCAGCTGGGGGCAATAGCACTCAAACCCAATTCTGTGCTGAGAAAAAAGCAGAGCATCTGGGAATGATTTTCGACACCCAGAGGAAATGTGGGCTTTGTTCTGTGGCAGTAAAAGAGGAAGGTATGATAATCAGGCCTCCATCCTGAGTGCGCTTCTGCAGAATGGCTGGATTTGGCCCGAGCTTCTAAATTCTTGTTACTAACACCCTGCCTAACTTCACCCATGCCTGCTGCAAGTCCTTTGGGGTCCACTTTCCTTAGCAAGATCTTGTCCTTCATGCAAGGCCCATTAACCATGATCCGCAGAGGTAAAAAAGAGCTGAGATGCCAGTTTGGTGTAGTGGTTAGAAGCGCAGAATCTAATCTGGGAGAACCGGGTTTGATTCCCCTCTCCTCCACATGCAGCTGGCTGGTGTGACCTTGGGTCAGTCACAAGTTCTTTCAGAGCTGTTCTCCCAAGAGCAGTTCTTGAAAGAGCTCTCTCCGTCCCACCCACCTCACAAATTATCTGTTGTGGGGAAAGGAAGGGAAGGAGATTGTAAGCCGCTCTGAGTGAAGGGTGGGGTATGAATCCAATTCCTTCTTCTCTTCTAGTCCTCATTGAGGCTATATTCAGGTGTCTGACCAGACCGAATGTGTAATGCTATGTGTAAGAAGAAGAAGAGGAGATTGGATTTATACCCCACCCTTCACTTGGAGTCTCAGAGAGGTTTACAACTCCTTTCCCTTCCCCTCCCCACAACAGACACCCTGTGAGGTAGGTGGGGCTGAGCGAACTCTAATACAAGCTACTCTTTCGGGAACAGCTGTGCCAAAGCTTGTGACTGACCCAGGGTCACATCGGCAGCTGCATGTGGAGGAGTGGGGAATCAAACCCTGTTCTCCCAGATTAGAGTCTGCACACCTAAGCACTACACCAAACTGGCTTGTAGGTGAGGATTAGGGTATTAACTCAGGTTCCTGCTCTTCCGTTCGTGCACCAGTCACAAATGTACTCAGAGCAACACTGACTTTTTAGCCAGGAGATACAGAAATGGGAGCATGCAGTTCATTGCAGCCTGTACTTCTAGCTAACAAACAGAACTCAGCAGGCACTCCACCCCATGAGACTAAACCAATCCACACACAGGTATCAGCAGGGAAGCAGACAATTCCATTGCAGTGTGTAGAATGGCTATACTGCTTTGTGGGAAGGGCTGTGGCTCAGGGGAAGAGCCTCTGCTTGGCATGCGGAAGGTCCCAGGTTCAATCCCCCGGCATTTCCAATTTAAAAAGATCAGGCAGTCGGTATTGTGAAAGACCTTTGCCTGAGACCTTCGAGAGCCACTGCCAGCTGGAGTTATGGTTCCCAACTCCCGGCTGGGAAATACCTGCAGATTTGGGGAATGGGGCCTGAGGAGGGTGGAGTTTGGGGAGGCGAGAGGAAAGACTTCAATGGGTTAAAATGCCAGAGTGTCCACCCTCCAAAGTAGCCACTTCCTCTGTCTGAACGGATCTCTGTTGCATGGGGATCAGTGATAATCCCAGGAGATCTCCAGCCGCCACCAGGAGGTTGGCAACCCTAGTCTGAGGGGACTTTGGTGGGAGGGGTCTATGACTTAATACCCTGCTGCGGCCCCTCCCCTTCCTAACCCTCTCTCCTGAGGCTCCACCCCCAGATCTCCACAGTTTTTCCCGACTAGGAGTCGGCAGCCTCGCACTGAACTATTCCGCATAATATCACATCCAGGGCTCTTTTCATAGAAGGAACTCCTTTGCCTATTAGTTCACACACCCTTGATGTAGCCAATCCTCCAAGAGCTTACAGAGCTCTTCTTACAGGGGCTACTGTAAGCTCTTGGAGGATTGGCTACATTAGGGGGGGTGTCGTCCAGGGCTCTTTTTGTAGCAGGAACTCCTTTGCATATTAGGCGACACCCCCCTAATGTAGCCAATCTTCCAAGAGCTCACAGAGCTCTTCTTACAGGGGCTACTGTAAGCTCTTGGAGTGTGTGGCCTAATTTGCAAATGAGTTCCTGCTACAAAAAGAGCCCTGAATCATCTAACTATCCCAACTTCAGAATTCAGGAGGAGGGTGGCACACGTTCATGCCGCCCCACAGAATAATGTTTCCCACACGGTCGAAACCTAGCATGGTGGGACCCCATCTCCCATCGCTCATCTTTCAAGAATCAAGACATTACAGAAATCTGGATGGGGGGATACACTTCTGAGTGGCAGTGTGTGTGAACAAGATCTTGGGGGATGGGTGGACCGAACGTTCAGTATGGCTGAGTTCAGACTGGCAGTTTGAAGCGGGAGCCAGTCGTGGCAAAAAAGCCCCGGAACAAAGTGTTCTGGGTTTTCCCAGTCACACGGGGCCGACTGATGCAGGAGCATACTGGGAGGAGGAGTGCGGGAGTATTCAGACTGCTGGCCTGAAAAAAAATAAAATAAAAATATATACCTTATAAAATGTTTATGTCCCAAATATTATGTGGGCTGCTCGACTAGGGCGATTAGAACACGCATAGTGGAACATAAGTCACGGATACGTTCTGCACATGAAGATTCTCTGCTTGTACCCCATTTTCTGAACTGCAAGCATGCCTATGATAGTTTTTCTTTTGTGGTATTGGAGGTATTGAAATCTAGTGAATATAGTATTGTGGACGTTAAGAGGACTCTCTTAAAGAGGGAAGCCTATTGGATTTATAGACTCCAGACAAAAAGCCCCCGGGGCCTGAATACTGACTTAGATCTGACATGTTTTCTATAGATATCATTTGGTCAATTGTTTAGTGGGAAGATCAGACACTGAATATAAGGATATATTATTTGTATGAGTTGAGCTGCATGATCGGCTTTGCCCTTTTAATTTTGTGTGTTTAAGCTAAAGGAAGCTGTAGGAAAGGTTTAGGAAGCTATGCTATTTAGTAAGGATATAGGAAACTTATTTAGCAAGCTGTAGTGTGTTGACACTTAAAACTTTAGTGGGACGCTTGCCACTGTGAGCAGTGAGATGCATACTACATATGAGGCTTGACTTATTTTACTTCTGAGCTTGGAAAAGCCCTGATAAATGATCTATTGGGTTTACCTATATGCCAATCTGTTTACACACTAGGTAATTAAGCTATTCAGCAAGTGGTAGCAAGTAACACTTAAAACTAAAGGGAGATGCCCTAGCAGAGGAAGATATACCATATACAAAGTTTTCTATACTTGAACGCATTATCTACTCTTGCCTTGCCATTTGAAGGTAGAAAAATTATTGTCTCTAGGAGTCTAGTTGTAAGATTGGTTCTGAGCAGGGGTCTTTTGGGGGGGGAGCGCACCGGAGCAAAGCTCCGGGAGCTCAGGAGCCAAGCCCCGCCCCCAGCCGGCGTCCCGGAGAGTCTTTCAGGCAGCCGAATGTCAATTTCAGCTCCATTGTATCCTATGGGCCATTGAAGTCAATGGTGAAAACATAGGGTATATTCTGGGGGCTGGAGGGGAGGGTTTGAGGGAGAGGCTCCAAACTCACAGGATAGCTGATGGAGCCTCTCCCCAAGATACCCACCAAGTTTCAAGAACATTGGATCAGGGGTCCAATTCTATGGGCCCCCAAACAGGTTGCCCCTATTCCCTCCATTGTTCTCTATGGTGGGAAAAAGTACGTTTTTTTCCCACCATAGAGAACAATGGAGGGAATAGGGCAACCTGTTTGGGGGCCCATGGAATTGGACCCCCTGGTCCAATGTTCTTGAAACTTGGTGGGTATCTTGGGGAGAGGCTCCATCAGCTGCCCTGTGAGTTTGGGGCCTCAAACCCCTCCTCCAGCCCCCAGAATATACCCTATGTTTTCACCATTGACTTCAATGGCCCATAGGATATAATGGGACCGAATTGCCGCCAAATTTCTTTCATTCCCTCTTTTCCTTCTCTCTTTTTCCTCTTTCCCTCCTTCTTCTCTTCTCTCTTTCTTTCTTTCCCACCTTCTTCTCTTCTCTTTTTCCTCCTTTCCCTGTTTCCCTCCCCTTTCCTTCTCTTTCTTTCCCTCTTTCCTCCTTCTGTGGCCCAACTCTCATGAGAAGGAGTTTAAACTTTAAACCCCTTCTCTCTTAGCTCCCCCACCCAGACCAGCTGGGGAAGGGAAGGGGAGGCTTTTGAAGATGCCTCCCCCACTTTTGCTTCCCCTTCTGACATCACTTCTGGTGATGTCAGGGGGCGTGGCATATGCTAATAGCCTAATAGCTCATTAGCATACCATATGCTAATGAGCTCCTGCAGCTGTTTTTCTACGAAAAGACCCCTGGTTCTGAGTGTTAAAAGTAAAGATGCCAATTTTACATGCAAGGAAGTAAGGCTATACAGCTAGTTTTAGCATTCAAGACTGTAGCCAATATAACCTTAGGTGTTCTTCTTGCTGTTTATAGTTGCCAGTATTGACAAATACTGTTCTTTAGGAGTTTAATTGTATGGTTGGCTTTGTCCCTTTAAATTTTGGGTGTTAAGCTCCACATAAATGTTAGCTCCACATACTAGGAAGTAAGGCTATTCAGCAATCTGTAGCCTTTGGCACCAAAGGCTGAAGCCACCTTAATCTTTTGTACTCTTCTGATTTTTCAGTGGTGAGTGTTTCACTTTTGTAAAATGTTTAAAATGCTGAAAATACTACACTTACTTGTAATTTATTTGTTATGTTTATTTGGTTGCAGGAAGTTGACTACTCCTGGTAAACTTTGTTAATTGAATAAGGCAACATACCATTGATGGTACATATTTTTTATTTTTTATTTGGTTATTTACTTTATACATAACTAGCAGCCAGGCCCGTTGCGGGACTCGATGCAACGGGCCCTAGTCTGTGCGCGGGCGACGGGCCCTCCTGTCCTCCCGTGAGGGGGGGAGGCGGCTTCAGCTGCACGGCTCTCCAGAGGTCGAGAGGCGTGAGAGGGAGGCCTTTTGGGGGTTGTGGGCGGCAGTAGTGATCACTGGCAGGCACGGGTGTCGAGCCCCGTCATGCCTACCTGCGTGGGGCCGGGGCGTCGTCGGAGGGTGGTGGTCGCGCGTGTGTGCACGGAGGAAGCGGCACACGGCTGTTTTCAGGCGCGCCCGCAGCTTTTTTGGAATAGTAGTACCCTTCGGGCTGGAGGAAGATTTTTTGTGGAGGGCGAAGTGAGTGGTCGTGGGTCGTTGAGGCGCAGGTGGTGGTGGGCGGGCCTTGGCGGCTTGGAGGGCAAGTGCTGGGGCGCGTCGGAGGAAGCGGCCGCCACTCATCTTCAGGCGCGGCTGCCGGCAGACGGGTCCCGGTGCGCGGCGGCGTACAGCCGGGAGTATGGCCAGGGCAGCTGGAAGAGGGCCAGGTCCCAAGGCGGGCTGCCGCCATAGCAGCCATCCCTTCCATTGCTTTGGGTGAGGCTGGGAGCGTGAGGCCCCACGGTGCGTGCGTGGGCAGGCCTGCAGCCACGCAGGCAGCCAAGGCAGCCAGTGGCGAGGGACCCCCTCTCTGACTGGCAGGTCCCTCAGCCAACTGATTCCGGCGCGCATTTTGGCCTTATAAGGTATGACCAAAATGTAATTATATATAAGGAAGGATTTCCAATCAATTTCTTTATATCATGTTAAAATGTAATAATTGTATTTCACAGTTCTGTTGAACACTGTTTGCATCAATTTTACTTCTGATGAAGTCTGGAAACGAAGAGATGTAATCCGGAAGCTTCGTTAATCTTTTGGAAAATATTTGGACAGTGTTGTTACTTATTGATTTTCTGTAACTTTTGATGAGTTCTTTGAGTAATTTTTGTTATAAATATTTTTGTTGTAAAGCAAAACCACAGTTCAATAGTGTTTGAGTACTTTATACCGACTGTTGTTTCTATTTTTTCACTGTACTGTTCAGCCGGTGGTCTCTTCATACACTATGTGTATATGAGTGCATGAGTGCATATGCGCTCATGCACTCATGCGCTCATACACACATAGGCATCCAGCCGATTTGAGGAGGATCCCAATGCGGTGCCGGTAGAGCAGAGCACAGCCAATCATATGCACCTTATGCAGTAGAGCGGGGCACAGCCAATCATGTGTCGGGAGTTTTCAGCTGAGTGTTCACACTTCCGGGAAGCGGAATGCATCAGGATAAAGGCACTCTCCGGGATTTGCTACCACTTTCAACAGGTATCTTTTAATCCCGGGAGCGAAGCGGAACAGCACGGATTGCCTATGGGTGGGGAACGCCAGGCAGATGTGCCTGTGTGAACGCCCCCTTTAATCTGCTTGGGAAACGTGGCTAAAACGTGATTCTAGCGGGGCAAATTGCCGGCCTGAACTCAGCCTATGAGCAGCCAGTGTGATGCGGCGACAAAAAAGGCTAATGCAATCTTGGGGTGTATCCACAGAGGCATCACGTCCAAATCGCAAGATGTCATAGCCCTGCCGTACACTGCATTGGTTGGGCCACACCTGGAGCATTGTGTGCCGTTCTGGAGGCCTTGCTTCGAAAAGGATGTGGACAGAATGGAGAAGGTGCAGAGGAGAGCGACGAGGGTGATTGGGGGCCTGGAGACCAAGAAGCCCTGTGAGGAAAGGCTGAGGGACTTGGGAAGGTTCAAGTCTGGAGAAGAGGAGATTGAGGGGGAACATGATGGCTCTCTTGAATTCTTTGAAGGGCTGTGTCACTTCGAGGAGGGCAGGGAGAGGTTCCTGTTGGCAGCAGAGGAGAGGACGCGCCAGGATGGGTTTAAATGAAGGGCGGGAAGGGACTGGCTGGATCTTAGGAAAATCTTTTCTAAAGTAAGAGTTGAGCAACAGTGGAATCAGCTGCCTGGGGAGGTGGTGAGCTCCCCCCACCCCACCGGCACTCTTTAAGCAGCGGCTGGACAAATCCTTGTCAGGGATGCCGTAGGCCGATCCCGCATCGAGCAGGGGGTTGGACTAGATTGCCTTTAGGGCCCCTTCCGACTCTGTGATTCTATGATTCTATGATCTGGCCTGGACACACTTATAATTCAGAGGCACCTAAGAGCAGACCGGCCCGGCCGCCTTCAGACCTACCTTGCTGTAATTTCCCTAGAGGATTAAGATCATTGCTGCCAGCATGATTGCATTGATCTACGGCATTCAGCTGCCATAAATATACTACCATAAATACACTATTAAAGCACCCTGCCGCTCCTCAGCAGTATGTTTGCGATGACAGCATAGTTGGGTAATTACACTCCAAGGTTTTGCCGGCCTTGGGCTACGGCTTCCTTTTAACTTCCATCGTCGGAGAGAAAAAGCAAGCCTTTGGCACTTTTCACAGAGAGCTGTTACTGCTCCGGGAGAGACAATGACGTTTCATGTGGCCGGAGACGTCGCAGTAGACCCATAAAAACGCCAAGCGTCTTCCGGCTGCCCAGAATAGCATCCCATTGTGTGACCCGAGAGCTACTGCCCTGCGACCAATCGGTCCACTTATTTTGCAATTGGCGATTCAAGGAACTTCGAGAGGAAAATTAGCTCAGCGGATGAAAGATGTCTTAAGAGTTCTTTAATGGAAGCCTATTAGAATAACTCTTCAGACCCAAACTGTAAAGCATCATGATTGTGAGGCCTCATTTCAGAAACTGCTCTACGATGCATTTATTTCTCTCCCCCTCACACATTGTAGGACAAGGGACCAGTGATTGCAATTTAGGGATGTGATTTTTGATATTTTTCCTGACATGTAGAAGAAGAAGAAGAGATTGGATTTATACCTCACCCTTCACTACCCAAGGGAGTCTCAGAGCGGCTGACAAACTCCTTTCCCTTCCCCTCCCCACAACAGACACTCTGTGAGGTAGGAGGAGAAGAAGAGATTGGATTTATACCCGACCCTTCACTGCCAAAAGGAGTCTCAGAGCGGCTTACAAACTCCCTTCCCTTCCCCTCCCCACAACAGACACCTTGTGAGGTAGAAGAAGAAGAGACTGGATTTATACCCCGCCCTTCACTACCCAAAGGAGTCTCAGAGTGGCTGACAAACTCCTTTCCCTTCCCCTCCCCACAACAGACACCCTGGGAGGTAGAAGAAGAAGAAGAAATTGGATTTATACCCCACCCTTCACTACCCAAAGGAGTCTCAGAGCGGCTTACAAACTCCCTTCCCTTCCCGTCCCCACAACAGACACCTTGTGAGGTAGAAGAAGAAGAGATTGGATTTATACCCCGCCCTTCACTACCCAAAGGAGTCTCAGAGTGGCTTACAAACCCCTTTCCCTTCCCCTCCCCACAACAGACACCCTGTGAGGTAAGTGGGGCTGAAGGAGCTCTGACAGAAACTGCTCTTTTTCAAGAACAGCTGTGCCAGAATTATGGCTTGCTCAAGGTCATCCAGCAGCTGCAAGTGTAGGAGTGGGGAATCAAACCCGGTTCTCCCAGATTAGAGTCTGCGCACTTAACCATTACACCAAACTAGAATGACAGCCATCATTCAATACTCCCTCTATGCTATGGAGTCCAGTGAGCAAAAATTCTACTTTGCGAGCTACTGGCATTAAAATTGTGAACCCGCAATTTGGCTACTGCATCAATTAGTTTGCTCTGGAGCCCTCCTTCCTGAGCTAAGACAAAAACGAGTGAGCCGGAGGCTAAAGAACTGTGAGCTAGCTCACACTAACTCAGCTTAGAGGGAACACTGCTGTCATTGTGCCTTATTCGGAGTCTGATTCAAGTGAATTTAGATTTTAATATTTAACCCAGACAGAAGAGCTGAAGGGTAGGATTAATTCGAGTATTATTTAAATGGTCAAATGTCTTCTTAGAGTCAGAAAAGAATGGAATGGAATGTACATTTGAAATTATAAGCTCTGCAGATGAAGGACATCTGAGAAGTAAAGCTATGAGATGGAAAGACTCTGAGTGTTCCCAAAACAAATACCTTTCTGTGTAGAGCAGAGCACCTGGCCCTAGAAGATCTGCCAAGAGCTAAGTTTTGTGCACCTTATTAGGAAACTCCCTAGTTTCAGGCTGAAGCAAATAAACCAGGAATTATGGGACCAGATAAGCAAATGCAATTACTGACACTTAAGATACCGATGAAATGCAATGAAATGCTGGATGGAATAAAATTAAATTAAAAGACGCCTGCTCCTTGGGAGGAAAGCAATGGCAAACCTAAACAGCATGATAAAAAGCAGAGACATCATCCTGCCAACAAAAGTTCTCATGGTCAAAGCAATGGTATTCCCAGTAGTAATGTATGGCTGTGAGAGTTGGATTATAAGGAAGGCCGAGCGCCGAAGAATGGATTCTTTTGAACTGTGGTGCTGGAGAAGACTCTTGAGAGTCCCTTGGACTGCAAGGAGAGCAAATCAGTCAATCCCAAAAGAAATCAACCCTGACTGTTCCCTGGAAGGCCAGATCCTGAACATAAGAACATAAGAGAAGCCAATGTTGAATCAGGCCAATGGCCCATCTAGTCCAACACTCTGTCACACAACGGCCAAAATATACCAGGGGCCATCAGGAGGTCCACCAGTGGGGCCAGGACACTAGACGCCCTCCCACTGCTGCCCCCCCAAGCACCAAGAATAGAGTGCATCACCTGCCCCAGACTGAGAGTTCCCATCTATACCCTGTGGCTAATAGCCACTGATGAACTTCTGCTCCATATGTTTATCTAATTCCCTCTTGAAACTGTCCAGGCTTGTAGCTGCCACCACCTCCTGTGGCAGTGAATTCCATATGTTAATCACACTTTGGGTGAAGAAGTACTTCCTTTTATCTGTTCTAACCCGACTGTTGAGCAATTTCATGGAGTGCCCACAAGTTCTTGTATTGTGAGAAAGGGAGAAAAGTACCTCTTTCTCGACCTGCTCAATCCCATTCATAATCTTATAAACCTCGATCATGTCACCCCTCAGCCATCATTTCTCCAAGCTAAAGAGCCCCAAGTGTTTTAACCTTTCTTCATAGGGAAGGTGTTCCAACCCTTTTACCATTCTAGTTGCCCTTCTCTGCACTTTTTCCAATGCTATAATATCCTTTATAGTTGAAGCTCAAATACTTTGGCCACCAAATGAGAAGGGAGCACTCACAGGAGAAGACCCTGATGCTGGGAAAGGTTGAAGGCAAAAGAAGAAGGGGACAGCAAAGGATGAGATGTTCAGACAGTGTCATCGATGTAACGGACATGAAATTGAGCAAACTTCAGAGGACAGCGGAAGACAGGAGGGCCTGGTGTGATCTGGTCCATGGGGTCACGAAGAGTCGGACTCGACTGTGCGACTGAACAACACGATACCGATAAGGGTCTCCCAAGAGAGAAGTGCCAGCTCAAATGATGTTTTGATGATGATACCTGTCGAACACCAATTAAGGATTTCTTTCTTTGTAAGCTGTCCTGATGTCATTTGGGGTATAAGACTTATTTGTCATTTGTGGTATAAGACTTATTGAACTTTGAGCAGACTTGCTTTTGTGAATTTGAATAAGGACAGCAGACTGTTCGAGGGATATTGATTGAGAGATACTTGAGCAGAGTGCTATGTGAATTTCTATCGACCTCTGTATTTTTTTCTATGATGGAATATGTTGTTTGTCTTTATTACCAGACACCAAATACGTTATGGCTTTAATATAGTCTCATTTGTTGTTATATTGTTCTGCAGGCATCTAGCACACGTCTGTTTATATATTTTTTTCCATACCTGAATGTTTTGGGAGTGTGCATTATTCCTTTGGATTGTTCACCTTCCAAAGCAGCCATTTTCTCCAGGGGAAATTGATCTCTGCAACCTGGAGACCCGTTCTAATTCCAGGAGATATCTAGGCTGCACCTGAAGGTTTGCAACCTCGCCCCAGACAAACCTAGAGGTTGCAGGATACTACAGTTGCCAGCCTCCAGGCGCAGCCTAGACATCTCCTGCTATTACGATTGATCTCCAGATATAGGGTTGCCAGGTCTTGCCTTCATCCCGGCTGGGGGCTCCAGGCCGGCTCCAGGACTCTTCTGGTCACCATAGACTTTTTACCTAAATACTAGAGCATCCCCCGAAAAATGTGCCCAGTATAATAACATCCGTCACCTCCAAGGGATGTCATTGCGCCAGGCACGTCGGGCATGCCAGGAGTCTTTGGAGGCATGGCTCCCCCACCGGCCAGCTGACCAGCGGTGGATTGCGGGGCCCAAAACTGTGGAAAGCCCTGCCTCCATCGGGGTTGGCAACCCTATCCAGACAACAGAGATCAGTTCCCCTGGAGAAAATGGCTGCTTTGAAAGGTGGACTGTGAGGCATTGTACCCTGCTGAGGCTCCTCCCTCCACAAATCCCACTCCCCCAGGCTCCACCCCTCCAAATGTCCTGGTATTACCCTACTCAGAGTTGAATGCTCACCTGGGAACCCGTAGCGCCAGCAACAGGGAAGCCAACTCAAGCAAATGCTGCAACAGAAGGCACCCAGCGTAGGCCTTTTAAAGCCCACTTCAGTCCCCGTTAACAGCTGCTGAGAGGGAAAGAGATAGAGGGCATAGAGAGCAGCAGTGGGAGGGCTTCTAGTGTCCAAGCCCCACTGCTGGACCTCCTGATGGCACCTGGTATTTTTGGCCACTGTGTGACAGAGTGTCGGACTAGATGGGCCTTTGACCTGATCCAACATTGGCTTTACTTATATTCTTATATGAACTCTCAGTCTGGGGCAGGTGATGTACTCTATTCTTGGTGCTTGGGGGGGCAGCAGTGGGAGGGCTTCTAGTGTCCTGGCCCCACTGCTGGACCTCCTGATGGCACCTGGTATTTTTAGCCACTGTGTGACAGTGTTGGACAAGATGGGCCATTGGCCTGGCCAACATTGGCTTCTCTTACATTATTATATGAACTCTCAGTCTGGGGCAGGTGATGCTCTGTATCCTTGGTGCTTGGAGGGGGCCAACAGTGGGAGGGCTTCTAGCGTCCTGGCCCCACTGCTGGACCTTCTGATGGCACCTGATATTTCTGGCCACTATGTGACACAGAGTGTCGGACTAGATGGGCCATTGGCCTGATTCAACATTGGCTTCTCTTATGTTCTTAATGAATGAAATGAATGGATCTCATCAGATCTTTCTTTATATCAGGGGAGTCTCCTATCCAGGTACCCCTTTTGAGCCTCGGGGTGGCCCGACTCGACAAATTTTTGCAATTGGCACAAAAATTCAATTCGATTCCATTAAGTACAACAAAATAATTCAGCCGCAATGATGATGTTGCTTTTCTCCCTTTCTCACAATACAAGAACTCGTGGGCACTCCATGAAATTGCTGAGCAGTTGGATTAGAACAGATAAAAGGAAGTCCTTCTTCACCCAAATTCACTGCCACAGGAGGTGGTGGCAGCTACAAGCATGGACAGTTTCAAGAGGGAATTAGATAAACATCTGGAGCAGAAGTCCATCAGTGGCTATTAGCCACAGGGTATAGATGGGAATTCTCAGTCTGGGGCAGGTGATGCACTCTATTCTTGGTGCTGGGGGGGGCAGCAGTGGGAGGGCTTCTAGTGTCCTGGCCCCACTGCTGGAAGGGAAAGGAGTTTGTCAGCCGCTCTGAGACCCCTTTGGGTAGTGAAGGGTGGGGTATAAATCCAATCTCTTCTTCTTCTTCTTCTACCTCACAGGGTGTCTGTTGTGGGGAGGGGAAGGGAAAGGAGTTTGTAAGCCGCTCTGAGACTCCTTCAGGTAGTGAAAGGCGGGGTATAAATCCAATCTCCTCCTCCTCCTCCTCCTCCTCCTCCTCCTCCTCCTTCTCCTTCTCCTTCTCCTTCTTCTTCTACCTCACAGGGTGTCTGTTGTGGGGAGGGGAAGGGAAAGGAGTTTGTAAGTCGCTCTGAGACCCCTTTGGGTAGTGAAGGGCGGGGTATAAATCCAATCTCTTCTTCTTCTTCTTCTACTTCACAGGGTGTCTGTTGTGGGGAGAGGAAGGGAAAGGAGTTTGTAAGCCGCTCTGAGACCCCTTTGGGTAGTGAAGGGCGGGGTATAAATCCAATCTCTTCTTCTTCTACCTCACAGGGTGTCTGTTGTGGGGAGGGGAAGGGAAAGGAGTTTGTAAGCCGCTCTGAGACTCCAACTGAAGGGTGGGGTATAAATCCAATCTCTTCTTCTTCTTCTTCTGGGTGGTGGCACCACAGAAATGGTGGCAGAGACAGCTGGCAATTGGGCAGGGCTAGGAGGAGGAAGGGAAAGTAAGTTTGCAGGTGGGCAGTGGCTTCCCCTTTGGCTTCTGTGAGACAGGAACCTGGGAAAGAAAAGGCTCTTCTTTGTCTTTCAGAACTCATCAAAATACGGTGCCCTGTACAATGGCTAGGTTTGCCTAGCGGCGTGGCCAGCCTTGACCACGAGGTGAGACTCTGAGAGGAGGAGCAGCGAACTCATTGGAAGACAGAGATTGAATTCAGTGAGATCTGAACGTGCCGGAAAAGTGGGTGGATGTGAACAAGATGCGATTTAACAAGGATAAGTGCTGAGTTTGACGTCTCGGTAACGAAAATGAGGAACACAGATACTGGATGGGGGATGGGGCATACAGTCCTGGGGAGCAGTGTGTGTGGACAAGATTTTGGGGTACATGTGGACCATAAGGGAAATATGAGCAGCCAGTGTGATGCAGCAGCAAAAAAAGCTAATGTGATCTTGGGGTGAATCACAGAGCTGGAAGGGGCCCTACAGGCCATCTAGTCCAACCCCTGCTCGATGCAGGATCAGCCTAGAGCATCCGTGATGAGGGTTTGTCCAGCCTCTGCTTCAAGATTGCCAGGGAGGGGGAGCTCACCGCCTCCCCAGGCAGCTGACTCCACTGTTGCACAACTGTTACGGTCAAAAAGTTTTTCCTAATGTCCTGCCGGTACCTTCCTGCCCTTAATTTAAACCCATGATTGTGAGTCCTCTCTTCTGCTGCCCACAGGAACAGCTCCCCGCCCTCCTCTAAGTGACAGCCCTTCAAAAACTTCAAGGGAGCAATCCTGTCCCCCCTCAACCTCCTCTTCTCCAGAATGACCATTCCCAAGTCCCTCGGCCTTTCCTCACAGGGCTTCTTGGTCTCCAGGCCCCCGATCATCCTCGTCACTCTCCTCTGCACCCGCTCCATTCCATCCACATCCTTTCTGAAGTGAGGCCTCCAGAACTGCACACAATACACCAGGTGCGGCCTGGCCAAGGCAGTATACAGCAGAACTATGACATCTTGCAATTTTGATTCTCAGAGACAATTTCCTTCCTTCCATTCACTTCCTCAGACGAAGCTCCCCCTTCTCCCTGCACACACCAAGAGGGACGACACGCTGTCCTCTCTTGGCACCATGAGGCAGACAGGCCTCTCGCCATCTGCTTCCATCCTTAGCTAGTCAGTTAGTGCCCTATCCTATCTCTCCTCTTTCCTATCCAAAAGCGTCCTTCTCAAATAAAGAGAGAAGTATTTCTCCGTTAAACTTGCAATGTGGCTCTGTGTAGCTCTGTAAGCTGAGTGACCTGGTAAAGTGACGCTGCTGCGTTTGCGTCTTTATTTAAAGCACTCTGCTAGCTAGTGGGAACTGGACTGTCCACACCATTTAATCCCAACACAGGACCGTAGGTACAGTGGGGCATCTTGGGGCTAGCCCCCCCCCAACTTTCCACCCAGGCCTCCCAACTTCCCATCCAGCTGGTTTGTTTTATTTTATTATTCATGCGTGTCATGGCCACACTGAGTCGAATTATCATCCTGCCCTGCCTGCTGGCAGTGTACCATCAGCTGGCTGTGAGCGAGACACACCATGGGGCATGTCTGCTCCCTACTCCAGTCCTCTTTCTCTCTCTCGTCACTTTTTAAAACTTTTACTCTCCTGTCCCTCCCTGATAGAGGGAGACAAGTGTATTTTGATTGGCAGCTGACTGAGAGTATGGGAGGAGGGGTGTCTGAGAGGATTCTGGGTGTGTGTGTCTATGAGGGAATTCAGTGATGTGACAGTGTTTCTGTGTGTGTGTTTGAAGGGAGATAAGACAAGCAAGAGTCTATGAGAAGAATTCTGTGTGTGTCTTGGGAGAGAGACAAGCACTGAAGAATTTTGAAGAGAGTCTCTGTGAACATAGTCTGCGTGGCTATAGGATTTTAAGTCTTTTTCTGGGTGGCTATGAGAGAGAAAGAGATTAGCCTGTCAGAGTGGAGTTCCTTTTTCAGTAACAGTTCTAAATAACCAGAAACCTAATTTTTGTCCTTTATTAAATAAATCCATTTTTGTTTAAACTTATCCCCGTAATCAGTACAGTCCTTCCTCAGGGCCACGTAGTCCTCTGAAGTGCCCAGGCCCTAGGTCATACTACCAAAAGAGAGAGAGAACTGGAATTCTTAATTCCTGGTGGCAGCAGAAGACTACCAAGTTTATATACACAGAGTATGTTTTAAAGTAAAAACAGTCTTCCCAATAAGCAAGTATGCCACAGGGCCCACCTGAAGCTACAGGACCTGGGAGCTTTCCCACCTTCCAGGATGCTGGTGCCACCCCTGACAGTTCCCTACATCTTCAGTTTAAAAATCTTGGCCAGCAGGACATTTTTGGGACAGCTTGGAGGATCGCGTCATCAGACCGAGGGTGCTGGGCTAGATAAAGGAAATGGCCTGATGCTGTAGAAAGGCAGCAGATTTATATCTTCATCTCGCCTTTAAAACGAGAGAACGAGGACCAGTGCCAAGTATCCTAGCAACAGCAGAGCCAGTTATTGAACGGGAGAGGAAGGCAAGGTCCACCAGGGACATCCTCGGGGCTTTGGACTCCTCCTCGCTCTGATAGTTCTGGATCAGGCTCCGAAGCAGCTGGTGGTGGTATCGGAGAGCATCTCTCCTCATCCCCTTTCCTGTCATCTAAATCTCCCTCACCTCCCCTGATTGCCAGCGGGGAAAAAACAGCTATCCATCTTTCGTTCTGTGTTTCATTGCTGACACAGAGAAACAGAGCTTGAAAAAAAAAGATATCTGGGGCAGAGACAGAAGGAGAGCAGCCCTTTATGCACAGTTGAAAAATATTAACTGTGTGCTGAAAAACTTAAGAACTAGAAACCACAAGAGGCAGTGTGGAGTAGTGGGTAGAGTGTTATACTTGGGCCTGAGAGACCCAGGTTCGAATCCCCATGAAGAAGAAGAAATTAGATTTATACCCCACCCTTCACTTGGAGTCTTAGAGTGGTTTACGATTTCCCTTCCTTTCCCCTCCCCACAAAAGACACCCTGTGAGCAGTGTTCCCTCTAAGCTGAGTTAGTGTGAGCTATCTTATAGTTTTTTAGCCTCTGGCTCACAAATTTTTATTGTAGCTCAGGAAGGATGGCTCCAGAGCAAACTAATTTATGCAGTAGCCAAATCGCTTGCTTACAACTTTAATGCCAGTAGCTCACAAAGCAGAATTTTTGCACACAAGACTCCACAGCTTAGAGGGAACATTGCCTGTGAGGTAGGTGGGGCTGAGAGAGCTCTTTTGAGAACTGCTTGCGAGAGAACAGCTCTGAAATAACTTGTGACTGACTCAAAGTCACACCGGCAGCTGCCTTGTGGAGGAGTGGGGAATCAAACCCGGTTCTCCCAGATTAGAGTCCATGCTCCTAGCCACTACACCAAACCGGCTGCCACAGATGCTTGCTGAGTGACCTTAGGACAGTTACACACTCTCATCCTGACCTACCTCACAAGGTTGTTGTGAGGATGGAATGGAGGAGAGGTGAATGATGTAAGCTGTTTTGGGTCCCCGTTGGGGAGAAAGGTGGGGTGTAAAGGAAGTAAACAAAATAAAAGAAGCCAGATCTGGCCTGAAGTGAAATTCAGATCTGGCCTGAAGTGAAAAAGTGGGCGGATGTGAACAAGATGCATTTTGACAAGGATAAGGGCCGAGTTCTACACTTGGTAACAAAAATGAGGAACACGCATACTGGATAGGAGATACACATCTGGGTAGTAGTGTGTGTGAGCAAGATCTTGGGGTGCAGGTGGACCACAAGTTAAATATGAGCAGCCAGTGTGAGGCAGCGACAAAAAAGGCTAGTGCGATCTTGGGGTGTATCAACAGAGGCATCACGTCCAAATCGCAAGATGTCACAGTCCCACTGTACACTGCATTGGCCAGGCCGCACCTGGAGTCCTGTGTGCAGTTCTGGGGACGTTGGAGTGATGCTCTGGTTTTTGGGCAAAAACTCTATGGTAGAATTACCTTCTACCAAAGACTTTTGCCCCCAAACCAGAGCGTCACCCTGACATCCCTGACATGCTTACGTCACTTCTGGGTCACACTGAAGTCATGTAGACCCTTCACTGAAACTTTGGCTGTTCCTCCCTTTTTTGGGTGATACGTTCCCCCACCAGCCATCTGATTGGAGGCAGAGAGGTGGGATCTAGCAGTGGGGGACCCCCACCCCCACCAGGGAGTCTGGCAACCAGACCCAAGACTGCTTATACTCAGGGGAGGCTAAATCCCACCCTTGATCGCCATTCCCATTTCCCCTCCGACTATCACTGCACTTGGCAACCATCATTACGTCCATTGTCCGATTTCAGCTTCAATCAGCACCCTTTTCTTCCGAGGACCTGGTTTCCCACGGCCTGGATCAAGTCTTATTATGCTCCCTAACAGGCAAGCAGCTTTGACGGAGCAACGCGAACAGGTGGAGGGGGATACGACGCACCCTAGTTGCTCTGGTGACTCATCGAGAGTTAAAGCACCGAGCAATTTCGCCTTCCCCCAGAAGAACCGTTATCTGTTCCATTCAATTTATTTTGATGGACAGCCTTCCGTACACTGAATCTCAGGACAAAGCAAAGCGAAGTATTACGTGAGGCTGCGTCGGGCATTCTAGAAGGGAGTTATTGCTCTTCAGAAGCCAGAGGAACTCGCCAGCGATGCTTTCGTAATTGCTCCACTTTCTCCGCTCATCGGCGCGCGGGGCTTCGATTAGCCAATTGGATCCTTCGTCGCGTTCCGTACCGTCTTGAAATCCTTAACACTCCAAAGAAGACAGACCATAAGAACATAAGAACATAAGAGAAGCCAATGTTGAATCAGGCCAATGGCCCATCCAGTCCAACACTCTGTGTCACACAGCGGCCAAAATATACCAGGGGCCATCAGGAGATCCTGTGAGGTAGAAGAAGAAGAAGAAGAGATTGGATTTATACCCCGCCCTTCACTACCCAAAGGAGTCTCAGAGTGGCTTACAAACTCCTTTCCCTTCCCCTCCCCACAACAGACACCCTGTGAGGTAGGTGGTGCTGAGAGAGCTCTAACAGAAACTGCTCTTTTAGGAACAGCTGTGCCAGAGCTTGTGACTGACCCAAGGTCACATCAGCAGGTGCAAGTGGAGGAGTGGGGAATCAAACCCGGTTCTCCCAGATTAGAGTCCGCACACTTAACCACTACGCCAAACTGGCTTTCAAAAGTCCAGCTTAGGGAGAGGAGCTAGGCAGGCCTGGAATGCCAACACTTGTGGCTGCTGCAGCTAGAGGCTAGAAGGGGGAAATCAACCATGGAACAAAAGAAGCGCCAGGCTTAGTTATCTTTATGGTTCATTTTGACTGGCCGCTAAGTAAGCCAGTTTGGTGTGAGAACCAGTTTGGTGTAGTGGTTAATTGTGGACACTCTAATGTGGGAGAACCGGGTTTGATTCCCCACTCCTCCACTTGCAGCTGCTGGATGACCTTGGGCAAGCCATAGTTCTCTCAGAGCTGTTTTCTTAAGGGCAGTTCCAGAAAGAGCTCTCTCAGCCCCACCTGCCTCACAGGCAATGTTCCCTCTAAGCTGCAGAGTCTTGTGAGCAAAGATTCTACTTTGTGAGCTACTGGCAATAAAGTTGTGAGCCAGTGATTTTGCTACTGCATAAATCAGTTCGTTCTGGAGGGAAAGGAGTTTGTGAGCCACTCTGAGACTCCTTTGGGTAGTGAAGGGCGGGGTATAAATCCAATCTCTTCTTCTTCTTCTTCTACCTCACAAGGTGTCTGTTATGGGGAGGGGAAGGGGAAGGAGTTTGTAAGCCGCTCTGAGACACCTTTGGGTAGTGAAGGGTGGAGTATAAACCCAATCTCCTCCTCCTCCCCTTCTTCTTCTGCTTCTTCTTCTTCACAAGAAAAAAATCCCATGGATCCTGTTGACAGGTGGTCACGGCTTTTTCTCCTTCTTCCGATGCGTGCCGAGAAAACAATTTGGAGCTTTATTAAACTGACTGGGGAGGTAAACAGCACCGGGGAGGGAGCAGGAGGCTAAGGCAGATGAAGCAGACAACATTTCAGAAGGCAGGCGGAATAAGTAACAAGGCCAACCGAACATTGGATTTCTGAACATTCGCCTGTGAACGCGTCGGGCCTCCAATCGCGCAACCGCTCTTTTGAATAGGTCAATCCATAAAGGGACGCCGAAGAAGCCGGCGCGGGGAAGCGAGCATGGCTTCGGAGAGGATGAGCATTAATTAACTTGCGTTCCCAGAAGCGGAGCTATTTCCAGCTGGGTGGGGGGGACCCCCAGCCCTGCCTCCTTTTTGTTCCCGATTCCCGATAGCGATGGATTGTACTTTTGCCTGCCAAGGAGATATGGGAAGTCCAGTTGCAAAGGACAGTTTTTCAGAAGCCAGAGAGGAAGGCATCTTGCGCCTGAACAGTCCCAACTCAATGGCCTTTCTACCCGGGCACCAACCCCAAAATCTGCAGGTATTTCTCAACCCAGAGCTGGCAACCCTAGCTGTTAGAAGTGAGGAAACACTTTTGAAAGGTAGCCGAGTCCATCTCTTGTTGGGTTAAACGTAAAAAAAAAAATATTTCATTTGCCTTGGAAGCCCAGAGCGTTATGTAGCATCCCTGATCCTCCACGTTTCCCACTTAAGGGGAGAATGCTGTTCAAACCAATTACAAAGAGGGTCTGACTCCAGCGGTAACGAGAGAAAGAAATTTTACTTGCAAAAATAGAAGCGTCTCTTACCTGACATATCCATGTGGGTACTTTTTAACTTACTATGAACAAATTAACTTCAAAAAGGTTCACTTGCTGCAGCTCCAAGCCCTAGTAAGTGAGAGGAAGAGAGATCCTAATTAAGATAATTAAGATAAAAACGGAAGGCAAACAAGGGCCAAAGAGGTTCAACGGCTAACTGATGAGAGGGTGAGGCCAACTGCCAAGTCTACCCTCATGAGAGAGCCAGTTTGGTGTAGTGATTAAGAGTCTCTAATTTGGGAGAACCGGTTTTGATTCCCCACTCCTCCACCTGCAGCTGCTGGGATGACCTTGGGTCAGTCACAAGTTCTCTCAGAGCTGTTCTCTCAAGAGCAGCCCTTGAAAGAGCTCTCTCAGCCCCACCTACCTCACAGAGTGTCTGTTGTGGGGAGGGGTAGGAACATAAGGAGATTGTAAACCACTCTGAGACTCCAAGTGAAGGGTGGGTATATAAATCCAATCTCCTCCTCCTCCTCCTCCTCCTCCTCCTCCTTCTTTCTTCCCCTCCCAGACCCTCTTGCATGCAGAGTTATAATATCCCACATCTCTGATCAGTGCTGGAAGAAGGAGGATGGCCGGCAATCAGCAAGGGACAGATGAGATTCTGGCTGAGAAACTCTTTGGACTACAAGCCAACCCTGGAGGTTGCCTTTGGATGAAAGGCACTGAAAAGGGGAGGAGGAGAGTTCGAGTCACGTCTTCGTTATTCTGCACGCCAGCCATGAATAAACTTAGTTTGACACATAGGTTGGTGTCCTGTGTCTTCATTCCAGGGTGTCAGGGCAATTGCAACTTGCAAACAGAGGTACAGCATTGAAATACATAGGGGCGCCGCCGGCTTCACTGCATTAATCCCGCTTAGGAGAGGCGTGTGCCAACATGTGCCGATCTCCGATAGACGTGAGCCAGAACAGGGTGAGATGCTAAAAGATGGAGGAAAGCGGACGTGATTGGCCCGTTTTCTTGGTCAGTGTTAGAGGGACCAACCTGCAAGTTCCTGAAAGAAGCATTTTACCCTGGGCAGTTTTGTTCCTGGATGTCGCATGGTGTGCAAAATAATGGATAACTTTCTTAGAGTTTTCCTGCTGCTGTCGTGACCCACCAGACCATGAGTCAGGCTCTTATCAGTGCAGGGGTCCCGGGCTGTAGCACCCTTTTTATGGGACTCAACTAAGGTTGCCAGCTCTGGGTTAGGAATACCTGAATATTTTTGGGGGGCGGAGCCTGAGGACAGCGGGGAGGGGAGGGACTTCAATTGGGTATAATAACATACAGTCCAACTTCCAAAGACCCAGTTTGGTGTAGTGGTTAGGAGCGTGGACTCTAATCTGGGGGGACCGGGTTTGATTCCCCGCTCCTCCACATGCAGCTGCGGGGTGTGACCTTGGGCCAGTCACAAGTTCTCTCAGAGCTGTTCTCTCAAGGGCAGTTCTCTAGAGAGCTCTCTCAGCCCCACCTCCCTCACAGGGCCCCATTCTGCATCTGCCATTCACTCCGCTGTTCTACCAAACCCACCCTGGAACAGAAAAAGATGCGGCTCAAAACCACATTCAGCTCAGGGCCCCATTCTGCATCTGATTGAAGGTCAAAGAAGAAGGGGACCGCAAAGGATGAGATGGTTAGACAGTGTCATCGATGCAATGAACATGAAATTGAGCAAACTTCAGCGGACAGCGGAAGACAGGAGAGCCTGGCGTGATCTGGTCCATGGGGTCGCGAAGAGTCGGACTCGACTGTGGGACTGAACAACAACAACAACAATCAAGAGGGAATTAGATAAACATATGGAGCAGAAGTCCATCAGTGGCTATTAGCCACAGGGTATAGGTGGGAACTCTCAGTCTGGGGCAGGTGATGCACTCTATTCTTGGTGCTGGGGGGGCAACAGTGGGAGGGCTTCTAGTGTCCTGGCCCCACTGCTGGACCTCCTGATGGCCCCTGGTATATTTTGGCCGCTGTGTGACAGAGTGTTGGACTAGATGGGCCATTGGCCTGATTCAACATTGGCTTCTCTTATGTTCTTATGTTCTTAACTGCATCTGCCATTCGCTCCGCTGTTCTACCAAACCCACCCTGGAACAGAAAAAGATACAGCTCAAAACCACATTCAAATACCCCCCCCCGGGGCCAACGCCATACTGACTGCAAAGTCACCACAGAATGGCCATAAAACGGCCTTAAAGCTATGCAGACGGTACCATAAAACCAAGAGATCAAACAAAGTGAAAGCGGCGTGCAGTCTGGACACTGCCATAAAATCCGACAATCAACCAAAGGTCGAATCTGCATTTGCATTTTTAAATCAGTTTCGTGCAGCTGGGACACCGCCAAGCACAGAGAAAGACAGCATCACAGCAGCACGAAACTGATTTTAAAATGCAAATGCAGATCCGACCAAAGCGAAAGTGGCGTGCAATGCAGAGGGGGATTTCTGTTCCAGCGTGGGTTCGGTAAAACAGCGGAGTGAATGTCAGATGCAGAATGGGCCAGAGACAGGCTTCCTAAGAACTTACCATAATTCGGCGGGGGATGCATACTTCTTGGCAGGACCATTCCTGGGGGGGGGAACGTGGCGCACGATGCCATCGCCAGGAAGTGATGCCGGGCGACGCTCTGGCAATGGGGCTGGAAACTCGATGGAAACTCGATGGCCCGGCATCACTTCCTGGCGATGGCATCGTGTGGCGTGGGTGTTCCAAGGAGGAATGTTCCGGCCGGCGACTGTGTGTCCCCCGCTGAATTACGGTAAGTACTTGGCAACCCTAGCCAGAGTGTCTGTTGGGGGGAGGGGAAAGGGAAGGAGATTGTAAGTGGCTCTGAGACTCCGAGTAAAGAGCGGGGTATAAATGCAATATCATAATCTCCTTCTCCTTCTCCTCCTTCTTCTCCAGGACAACTGATCTCTGTCGTCTGGAGGTCAGTCGTAACAGCAAGAGACCGCCAGCCACCCCCTGGAGGTGAAACACCTCCCGCTCTCTCCGTTTTAGCTGGGAGGATTATCTTTTTAACCTCCGCCTCTTGGGGAGGAGGTCGGCATCGCCCGGATGGCCCAGCTGGGTTCGCATCGCCGGCAGCATCAGTGAAGCATCTGTGCTGAAACAGATCGCTTGAGTCAACGAGCAGGGAGAATGAAGGATGTGCAGGTCTCCGTGTGCAATTGAAGTTCAACCTGGGCCGTATTTATCACTGTGGTTTGTGCCATCGGAACTGACAGCTTGCGTGCTCAGATTAATGAGGGCTTCTGGCTGAACTCTGGTTCTTTTGTATCGGCAGAGTATTGGGAACGCTTCCTCGGAGAGGGGGCGGAAAGGTTTCCGCACTGCTTGGCATACTCGAGAAGCATGAATTGGAAGGACCGCGCGTTGGGGATGCAGGGAACAGAATCCTCTGGGGTCCACAGCACGACTTTGGCTAGGGGTGCCACAGCTCATAATGGGATTACAGCTCATCTCCTGACTACCGAGATCGGTTCCCCTGGAGAGAGAAAAAAACCCCAGATGCTTTGAAGGCAATGCTCCCTCTAAGCTGTGGAGTCTTGTGAATAAAAATTCTACTTTGCGAGCCACTGGCGTTCGAGTCATGAGCGAGCCCTGCCTAAATGGGATGAGGAAAATCAGTGGGATACGGTGATTCCTGGTTATAAATTATATCGGAAGGATGGGGGGGGAAGGGCTGGAGGTGGGGTGGCTCTGTATGTCAGAGAGGGTATACAGTAAGCTTGAGAGGGTAAGAGAATTGGATTCGCTTCTGACATGATTGAGGTTTATAAGATTATGCATGGGACAGAACAGGTTGAGAAAGAAGTCCTTTTCTCCCTTTCTCACGATACAAGAACTCGTGGGCACTCCATGAAATTGCTGAGCAGTCGGATTAGAACAGATAAAAGGAAGTCCTTCTTCACCCAAAGAGTGATTAACGCATGGAATTCACTGCCACAGGAGGTGGAGGCAGCTGCAAGCATGGACCGTTTCAAGAGGGAATTAGATAAACATATGGAGCAGGAGTCCATCAGTGGCTATTAGCCACAGGGTATAGATGGGAACTCTCAGTCTGGGGCAGGTGATGCACTCTATTCTTGGTGCGGGGGGTGGGCAGCAGTGGGAGGGCTTCTAGTGTCCTGGCCCCACTGCTGGACCTCCTGATGGCACCTGGTATTTTTGGCCGCTGTGTGACAGAGTGTTGGACTAGATGGGCCATTGGCCTGATTCAACATTGGCTTCTCTTATGTTCTTATGTAATTAGTTTGCTCGGGAGCCGTCCTTCCTGAGCGAAGACAAAAAAAAAAATGGGTGAGCCGGAGGCTAGGAAACTGTGAGCTGGCTCACACTAACTCAGCTTAGAGGGAACACTGTTTGGAGGGTGGATTCTGTTGCATGAGGTTTGCCAGCCTCCAGGTGGGGTGTGAGGAACCCCCAAATTATAGCTCACCTCCAGACTAGAGAGAGCAGTTTCCCTGGAGAAAATTAGTGCATTGGAGGGTGGGCTGACTCTTTGGCACTGTACCCCACTGAGGTCTCCATCCTCCCCAGGCTCCACCCCTAAACCTCCAGGAATTTCCCAACCTGGATCTGGCAACACTACCTCTCATCCACCACCAGTAGCCGGGGGGGCCTGACAATCCTAAATTTGGCCCTGTCAAGCAAGATCCTTCCTCCTCGTGCTGTGGTAAGATCCAGTGGGCGAAGCAGCTACAGACTGGGCTGCCAACTAGGAAGTCCTGGATTCAAATCTTCCCGGTATCCTGACCTCACTGGGGAGGTCTTAGGCAAGTGATGGCTCGCAAAACTCCTCTTCCGGATGTATTTTGGGAAGGATATGACGACGGCTGATTCTGCATCAGCTTTTCCCTCCATTGTTTTACGGAACTCACCTTGGAACACAAATTCCCCTCTGCATTGCATGCTGCTTTTTCTTCCTTTGGTTATCGGGATTTATGGTAGCCTCCACACTCCATACTGCTTTCGAGTTCTTTGATTGTTGGATTTTATGGTACCCTCTGCACAGATTTATAGCCATTTTATGGTCGTTCAGGGGCGACTCTGCAGTCAGTACGGCATTGCCCCAAGGTATTTGTATGTGGTTTTGAGCTGTCCTTTTCCCTCCCAATTGAGAAAATGTGGAGCAAATACTAGATGCAGTAGTAGTAGTAATTTATCGTGTTGACCATAGTTCAACACAATACGGAAGAGAGTACATAAAATCCCACATAGTAAAGCTCCAAAGTAAACACAAATTAAATTAATAACCAACAGGGTCATGTAAATATTGACCCAAATTAGGTCGCGGTCAATTCCATACGCTTCGATCTAATCGATCTAGCCACCAATGCACATAAAGCAACTCTATTAGAAACATACAAATCTTGACTTCCGGTCGGAGAAAATGGCGAATTGACACACTTTGCGAGTTGTGCAGAGTGTACTGCGGCATCTGACGACAGTCTGGGCTCTATCTGGCCCAGCGCAGCACTCTCCAGGCGGGGAGTGGCAAGCAAGCAGCGAAGCCTGAGGGGGGTTGAGATCGGTGTGGATAAGCTTCGGAGGAAGCTTGTTTACACTTTGATCTCCCTCCGTGAAGAGGGCAGTTGCAAATCAACTCTACAGATGCCAGCCGGGCTGAGAATTCAGCATAAATTCGCCATCTACCGATCTCTTTATTATCTGGTTAACATCGTTTACAGAAGAAGCACCGCGAAACCCCGAGACTACAAGCAAGGTAACAAACAAACGATTAAGCGCTTACCGGTTTAAAGGAGACTGTGATATTGAAACGTACGGATAAGCGTTGAAACCTTTAAGGAACTATTTCGCTTGAATTAAAAGTAAAAAGAAAGCTTTCCGTTAGTGAAAAAGGCTGAAAAGAGACTTTGTTTTGCATTCCTGTGGTCAGCCAAGTCTAAACGCTACGTAGTAGAAACGAAACTAACTGTGACTCTGTGATACAGGAAGTGGGCTAGAGTGGAGGCTTTTAGAAGCTGCTGTGTTTGAAGCGGAGGGACATTTTATTGTGTGACACCACCCTTACTGGAAGTTGGATTACAGAGACGGACCGGTGAGCAGGAAGTTTGAAAGGAGCCTACTCTAGCCAAAAAAACCACAGAGAAATTGCGCCCGACATTTTGGGGAGGACTAAAATTTAAAATGTTATTTTCAAGCCGAAAAAGCGTTTAAACAAGTTCTAAAGGTGGCGATTTGGCTTGAAGATTGTTAATATAAAGTCTGATTAACATTGAAGTGGCCTCCAAGACGGATTTGAGAACAAGACCCAGAGCTGCTTCATCACCCAGTCTAAGAATGACTGCAAAGGAAAAAAAAGAGTGGCAAGCAGCTATAGAAGCGATGGAGAAACGGATGACGGAGAATCTTGGAAAACAAATAGAATCACAGTTGCAACAACAATTGGAGCAAATAGAGCAAGTGCAAATCCAAGTACAGAAAAAAAATATGGAAGAATTGAAAGAACTGGTACTTGCAGAAGTGTCAGGGATTAAAAAAGATACAGAAGAACTTAAAAAGGAAGTCAAAAGTCTGGTGACAAAATCTGAAGATATGGAACAAAAGGTTAAAAAAACCTTGTCAGAGAATGCAAGGTTGGAGACCATGATGGATTACAGGGCTACTCAGAATCACTTGAGATTGAGAGGGATAGAAGAGGAGGAAGATCAAGATCTACGGGCCCTAGTAATTAAGACATTGACAACTTACATAGGGGAAGATGAAGGAGATTTGGATGCAGACTTTGACTTGATTTACAGAGTAAATTCGGCTTATGCCAAAAGAAAGCAATTACCCAGAGATGTAATTGTTCAATTTGTGACAACAAAGATGAAGGAAGACGTTTTCAAGAAACAATTTTCACAACCGTTGGAAATTAATGGAAAGAAAATAATAATCTTGAGAGAAATTCCGAGATCAATTCTACAAGATAGAAAGAAATTCAAGAAATTGACAGACAGGCTAAAAGAAATGAATATTAGATTCAGATGGGAGATTCCATATGGACTTACATTTATGTACAACTCGGTGAGATCAACTCTTAAAACTGAAGGAGACTTATATAGATTCAAAGCGAACAATCTGGACGATTTTAAAGATATTTAATTTAACACCATTATGGATTACAAATTTTTATCTTGGAACGTAAATGGATTAAATTCACCAGGTAAAAGAAGACTGGTGAATCATTGGCTGGAAAAACAAAAATGTAATATAATTTGTTTACAAGAAACACACATAAGAAAACAAGACGACAAATATCTGACTAATAAAAAATTGGGAGAAGAATTTCATTCTTCAGCAGTTAACAAGAAAAAAGGAACAGTGATTTATATTTCAAAAGATTTGGATCCTAAGCAAATTTTTTCCGACAAAGAAGGAAGGTATGTTGGCGTGGAAATCTGTATGGATAGAAAAAAGACATTGCTTGTTAATATATATGCACCCAATGGTGCAAAAGAGACCTTTTTCAATGATTTGACTAAAGAGTTGGAATGTTTAAATTATGACCAAATTGTTCTTGCGGGAGACTTTAATGGTACAGTGAACAACACATTGGATAGAAAGTCCAAAGCAAGTGGAGAGACAGTTGGAAAGTTACCAAAAAATTTCTTTCAATTGATGAAGCAAGAAAAGTTAGAAGATGTTTGGAGGAAGTGGAATCCTAAGACTAAGGATTACACGTTTTATTCGAATAGACATAATTCTTTTTCTCGAATTGACATGATTTGGATGTCAGAGGAGATGGCGCAAAAAACTTATAAAATACAAATTCTACCGAAAACTAACTCGGATCATAATCCCCTACTTTGGATATCTAAAGCAAAACCTAAACAGCTATTCTGGAGAATTAATGAAGATTTACTGGATCAAAAACAAATTAATGAAATCTTAAAAAAGGAAACGAAAAGTTTTTTTGAGCTGAATTTGAATAAAGGCACGGACATACAAGTTGTATGGGATACATACAAAGCAGTAATCAGAGGCATGCTTATCTCTCTGAACTCCAAAGATAAAAAGCAAAAGATTCAGCAACAGAAAGATCTTCATGAAAAAATTCGACAAAAAGAAAAGGAACTAAAAAAAAGACCAGGGAAGAAGAAAATTGTTAAAGAGATCCACTTCCTGCAAGATCAGCTGAATGTTCTCTTAAACAGAGAATTATATTGGAACTTAAAAAAATTACAGCAAAAAGCATTTGAGGGTGCAAATAAACCAGGAAAGTTTTTGGCATGGCAATTGAAAAGTAGAAAAGATAGGAACTTTATATCCAAGATTGTTGAAGATGGAAAGGAGGTGATGAGCCTGAATGGTATAAAAAGAGCTTTTTTTAAATACTACGCCAAATTATTTCAAAAGAAAGGAATTGACCAACAGAGAATCAAGAAATACTTGGACACGATTGAAGTTCCAGAGCTGGGAAAACAAATTAAAGAACTATTAAATGGTTTAGTAACGAAAGAAGAAGTGACAATGGCGATAGAAGATGCAAAGTTGGGCAAAGCTCCAGGACCAGATGGCTTTACAGCAAAATTTTATAAGAAATTTAAAGAGGAGCTAACCCCTATTTTAGTACTTCTGTCAAATGAGATAAGACAGACCAAGCGGATCCCAGATTCATGGAAGGAAGCAAATATTTCATTGATACCTAAAGAAGGTTTGGATTTGACTCAAGTAAAGAACTATAGACCAATATCGCTATTAAATAATGACTACAAATTATTTGCAAAAATAATTTCAGAGAGACTGAAAAAATATTTGAAAGATACGATAGCGGAAGAACAAGCGGGATTTTTACCAAATAGACAAATTAGAGATAATCTAAGAGTGGTGATAGACGCAATTGAATATTATGACAAGCATCCTGAAAAAGAAGTTGGATTCCTCTTCTTAGATGCGGAAAAAGCTTTTGATAATTTAAATTGGGAGTTTATGCTGCAAGTTATTGAAAAAATGAATATTGGACAGTCCTTTTTAAACATGATTGTGGCAATATATTCAGAACAAAAAGCGGCTTTGAATATAAACAAAGAAAAGACGGACTTCTTCCGAGTCCAAAAGGGAACACGTCAAGGCTGCCCGTTATCCCCGTTGTTGTTTATTTGGATATTGGAAATATTACTAACAGCGATAAGAAAAGATGACAGTATTGAAGGACTTACAGTGAAAGGTTTTGCCTATAAGTATAGGGCATTTGCAGATGATGTAATGTTTATGATTCAAGACCCAATTGAGAAAATACCACAATTGATGGAAAAAATTGAAGAATTTGGTTCAGTTGCGGGATTTTATGTTAATAAAAATAAAACTAAAGTGATGTGCAAAAATATGACGAAACAAAGACAGACAGAACTTCAAGAGAAAATACAATGTGAAGTAGTCACAAAGACTAAATATCTTGGAATTGATTTAACTATGAAAAATATTGACTTGTTTAAAAACAATTATGAAAAGGTGTGGCATAAGATTCAGCAAGATATGAAGAAATGGGATACTTTGAATTTATCATTGATGGGAAGAATCGCGACTGTAAAAATGAATATCTTGCCGCGTTTGATGTTTTTGTTTCAGACTATTCCAATACTAAAACAAAGGAAAATACTGGATTCGTGGCAGAAAGAATTATCCAAATTTGTATGGGCAGGAAGAAAGCCAAGGATTAAAATGAAAATTTTATGTGATGCAAGAGAGAGAGGAGGCTTACAACTACCAAATTTAAGACTGTATTATGATGCCGTCTGTTTAACATGGTTGCAACAGTGGATTAATTTGGAGAATAAGAAGTTATTGGCTCTTGAAGGACATGATAATAAATTCGGATGGCATGCATATTTATGGTATGGAAAAGTAAAAATGGATAAATTTTTTAAACACCACTTTGTAAGACAATCACTGTTCGAGACATGGATGAGATATAGAAAATTCTTCTCAGAAGAAAGACCACTTTGGATTGTACCAGCTGAAGTGATTAATCCATATTCAAGAAACCAAGGACTAGACTGGCTACCTTACAAAAATCTTTTAAAATCTGAAGGGAAAAATTTTGTGTTAAAAGATAGATTTGATGTTGAATTTGAATATGATTGGTTGAAGTATAGACAGATTTATGACTTATTTAAGACCGATAAAAGAGAACATGGTTTTAGAGAAAAGAATATTGAAATTGAAACTGTATGGCTTGAGAAAGATAAAAAAATGATTTCTAAACTCTACAAGGTGTTATTGAAATGGTATACTGAGGATGAAGTTGTAAAGGAGCAAATGATAAAATGGGCAGTAAATGTTAATAATGAGATATTAATGACATCTTGGGAATACTTGTGGAAAAAATCAATGAAAATTTCAACGTGTGTAAATGTTAAAGAGAATTGTTATAAAATGATGTATAGATGGTATATGACGCCTAAAAAAATTGCTATTATAAATGAAAGTATGTCCAACAAATGTTGGAAATGTAAAAAACATGAGGGGTCTTTTTACCATATGTGGTGGACATGTGATAAAGCAGTAAAGTATTGGACAGAGATCCACAATGAGATACAAAAAATTTTGAATTGTACTTTTAAGAAAGACCCACAGATGTTATTGTTAGGTCTTAAAATGGAAGAAATAAATGTAGCCAAGAGAACATTATTATGGTACTTGACTACAGCAGCAAGACTGACTTTTGCTCAATGTTGGAAACAAGATAAAGTACCTGAAACATGGGAATGGATTAAAAAGACGTTGTTCTTAGCAGAAATGGACAAATTAACAAGAAAATTAAACAACGAAGAAGATGAAACTTTTTTTGAAGACTGGAAAGACTTTCAAAAATACTTGTTGAAAAATTGGGACATTAAGCGTGGTTTGGTTTGTTTTGATAGTTATTAAGTGGAAAATGAAATAGAATTAGATTTTTGAATTGTTGTTACCGTTTGATAGAGAAAATAAGTTTAGAAATAATTGTAACAGAATAAGAGAGATATTAATGGGGTTGGAGCGGTGCGGGAAGTCTTGTTTGGGGGGGGGGAGAAAAATTAGAGAAATGGGTATGTAGGTGGATTGAAAATGTTTGAACGTGTGATATATCCAATAATAAATTGTATTTACTAAAAAAAGAAACATACAAATCTTTATCTGCAAGCAAAAACATAACTCTCTACATATCTGAAACTCCTTGCTGCAGAGGGTAAGACGCTAGTGATAAATTTATTTGGGGGGAGCAAAAGGAGAGGGCATCTCGAAAAAGCCCACATCAGAGACGATAACTTTGTACAACCAGTCTGTTCTTGGCTCTAACTCTGTTCACAGTGTGGTTCCACGGATCGACCAAAAGTGAGGAGCTGTGGAGATGCATGTGGTCCAGTGGTTATTGTATGTGTAACCAGGAACTCATTAACATAATAGGCCACAGCCAACAGCAGAAACTTATTAGCATATTAGGCCACACCCATGACAGTGCAGCTCATTAGCATATTAGGCCACACCTCCTGCCTTCCCTTGGCTTGCCTGGGCACCCCATGGCTGTGGGGAGCCCGGGCAAGCCAGCCCTTGGACAAGCCAGGGAAGGCATAGGGAGACATTTAAATGCCTCCCCGATCCTTCCAGGCCCCCCCTGGCCGATCCGCCTCAGAGTCGCCGGGGGGGGGTGTCACCCTCCAGGCCTTCACTCTGTAGCCACACAGGCAGAGGTTTTGGCTGTAGTGGGCGTGGCCAACTCTGAAGCCAGCCGGAACGCCGTTCCTGTGTGTTGCTGCCCCAAAATAGCCCTGTGTGTAACCAATATTTTGGTCTAGTGGTTTTGTTGTTGTTCAGTCGCACAGTCGAGTCCGAGTCTTCGCGACCCCATGGACCAGATCACGCCAGGCCCTCCTGTCTTCCGCTGTCCGCTGAAGTTTGCTCAATTTCATGTTCGTTGCATCGATGACACTGTCTAACCATCTCATCCTTTGCCGTCCCCTTCTTCTTTGACCTTCAATCTTCCCCAGCATAGGGGTCTTCTCCAGTGAATGCTCCCTTCTCATTGGGTGGACAAAGTATTTGAACTTCAGCTTCAGGATCTGGCCTTCCAGGGAAGAATCAGGGTTGATTTCTTTTAGGATTGACTGATTTGATCTCCTTGCAGTCCAAGGGACTCTCAAGAGTCTTCTCCAGCACCATAGTTCAAAAGAATCTATTCTTCGGCGCTCGGCCTTCCTTATAGTCCAACTCTCGCAGCCATACATTACTACGGGGAATACCATTGCTTTGACCATGCAGACTTTTGTTGGCAAGGTGATGTCTCTGCTTTTTATCATGCTGTTTAGGTTTGCCATCGCTTCCCTCCCAAGGAGCAGGCGTCTTTTAATCTAGTGGTTATTGTATGTATAACTTATATTTGCTGCTGTCTGTAATGTCTTAATGGACATGACGTGATCCCTACTACCTCTTTCTTTTCATCCATGGTCTATGAATGTTGTTTTTAATTTGTGGTTACTGCACACTTTGCAATAAATAGATGTATTGTGTTCTGTGTTTTTAGCTGCTCAACCTTCAAGGTTCCTGGCTCACATAGCATCCACCGTGTTGTCTTCTGCATCCCTTCCTGAGCACTTTTCCCAGCGGCTCACAGATGTGGAGGCTAACTGCAGCTGGGGCTAACATTAGATAAACTAATCTCCTCTGGCTGTTGTTCGGAGGAGCCATTGATCTGTCTCTGAGCTGAGGCGGTGAGTCTTGATCAAAGGCTCTTCCGAACTTTCTCCGTTTGAAACCTGTCGGCATTTTAAAACCTCATTATCCAAATAATCAGCAACACATTTACTGCACCATATAACTTCTGGGAAGAGAGAGAGCTAATAACCTGCAAAGGATTTCGGTTTATTGACCTCATGTGAACATGCATGAAGCTAGAGCCAGTTTGGGGTCGTGGTTAAGATCGCGGACCCTAATCTGGGAGAACCGGGTTTGATTCTCCCACTCCTCCACATGCAGCTGCTGATGTGACCTTGGGTCAGTCACAAGCTCACTCAGAGCTGTTCTATCAGGAGCAGTCCTGGAGAGAGCTTTCTCAGCCCCACCTACCTCACAGGGTGTCTGTTGTGGGGAGGGGAAGGGAAAGAAGATTGTAAGCTGCTCTGAGACTCAAGAATGAAGGGTGGGGGTATAAATCATAAGAACATAATAACATAAGAGAAGCCAATGTTGAATCAGGCCAATGGCCCATCTAGTCCAACACTCTGTCACACAGCAGCCAAAATATACCAGGTGCCATCAGGAGGTCCAGCAGTGGGGCCAGGACACTAGAAGCTCTCCCACTGCTGCCCCCCCCAGCACCAAGAATAGAGTGCATCACCTGCCCCAGACTGAGAGTTCCCATCTATACCCTGTGGCTAATAGCCACTGATGGACTTCTGCTCCATATGTTTATCTAATTCCCTCTTGAAACTGTCCATGCTTGTAGCTGCCACCACCACTTCTAATAAAAGACCTGGTCCAGAAGAAGAGCTGTTCTTTCTTCCAAGGGAGCAGGGCCAGAGGGAGGGCTGCTGCTGGGAGAGACGCTCACCCTGAGAGGAAGGCCCATCTGAGACAGTGAGCCAGGGACTGTGAGTCTAGTCGCGTTAGCGCATTTGGTTTCTTTTCTCTTCACCCCCTTATTGCTATTGTTCTTGCTCCTTGTTTGTTTCACATATTTGACTGACCTCCTATAAAAATAAACCTCTTACTTGTTGTTTACTCTGCCTGGTCCTCAAGCCTATTATTCGGCCAAATAAGGGAGGTCTGAAGGTCTTGGGAGGGTGCTCTGGGCCTTCTCAAGGGAACCGAAAACCAGAGTGGTGGCAGCGTCAGGTGACACCTCATCTGAGCCATGACAGAAGCTTATATACGCTATGGCCTCTGTGTGGAACACCACTGCCCTGTTTTGCTTCTTTCTTTTATTTATTGTGTTTTTATGCAGTCCTTCCTTGAAGGACCTCAGGGCAGCATTCATGATTTCCTGCCTCCTCCGCTTTACCCTCACAACAATCCTTGTTTTCCCACAAACATCCTCCAAAGAGCTGTAAGGATCGGCACTGCAGGTCTCCTCCTGTAGAGACAACGCCCTCATTCTCCCACACACAAGATGCCAGACAAGCTGGCCATTTGTGGTAGGGAAAGGACTCTTTAGATGAGGCTACTCTCTGGGTGATTCTGCATCTAGCATTCGCTCCACATTTTCTCAACTGGGAGGAAAAAGCGCAGCTCAGAACCACATTGGAATACCTCAGGGCAAAATACCTGACTGCAAAGTCACCCCTGAAGAGCCATAGAATGGTCAGAAATCTACGCAGAAGGTACCATAAAATCCGATGATCAAAGAAAGCGAAAGTGGCATGGAGTGTAGTAGGTAAAGGTAAAGGTTCCCTTGCTTGAAAGCCAGTCGGATCCGACTCTAGGGTTGCAGTGCTCATCTCCATTTCAAAGCCGAAGAGCCAGCGCTGTCCGAAGACGTTTCCGTGGTCATGTGGACGGCATGACTAAACACCAAGGTGCACGGAACGCTGTTACCTTCCCACCAAAGTGGTACCTATTTATCTACTTGCAATTTCTTGCTTTCGAGCTGCTAGGTTGGCAGGAGCTGGAACCAGAGACGGGAGCTCACTCTGTCATGCAGCACTCTCGGGTCTCGAACTGCTGAACTACTGACCTTCCACAGCCTGCAGTCCATGGAGTATGGAGGCTACCATAAAACCCGACGATCAAAGAAAGCAAAAGCGGCATGGAGCGTGGAGGCTAACATAAAACCCGACAATCAAAGGAAGAGAAAGCAGCATGCAATGCAGAGGGGGATTTCCGTTCCAAGGTGGGTTTGGTAGAACAACGGAGGGAAAAGCCCGTGCAGAATCAGCCAAAGGCTACAGCCTGAGCGCGACCCGGATCTACTTAAATAAATGTAAATTTGCATTTTTTGCAATATACTTCTTGGGAGATGTATTTACTGTGCTCAGGATCATGCCTCTATGACTGGGAAGAAGAAGAAGAAGAGGAGGAGGAGGAGGAGATTGGATTTATACCCCGCCCTTCACTTGGAGTCTCAGAGCGGCTTGCAAACTCCTTTCCTTTCCCCTCCCCACAACAGACACCCTGTGAGGTAGAAGAAGAAGAAGAGATTGGATTTATACCCCGCCCTTCACTACCCGAAGGAGTTTCAGGGTAGCTGACAAACTCCTTCCCCTCCCTACAACAGACACCCTGTAAGGTAGGTGGGCTGAGAGAGTTTGTAGTGTATCCATCAGAGAACATGTGCTCAGGACAGCCATGTGCTCTGACTGGTTCCAACCGGTCAGACATGCGGCCAAGTGAAGGACCCGAGCTTCGCTCCCAAAGACAATGGACCGTAGGATCCTAGCTCCCTTCCAATCGGGGAGCCGGAATCCTAGGAAATAACTCAATCACTGTAAATAGCCCAGTCACGGGGTGTGGTGTGTGTTGGGGTGTGGGTTCCCTTGGGAATAAAAGCCGGCCTGCGAGCCGGCTTCTCTTGTCTTGTTCTTCAACTAATAAAGTATGTGAGAGCTGAAACCACTTGTCAGTCTCAGTACTTTTCAGAGTTCTTTCCAGAACTCTCCTTGAGAGAACAGCTGTGCCGGAACTATGGCTTGCCCAAGGTCATCCAGCAGCTGCAAGTAGAGTATAAATCATTGTATAAATCATTGGTGTGACCTCATTTGGAATACTGTGTACAGTTCTGGTCACCACATCTCAAAAAGGATATTATAGCATTGGAAAAAGTGCAGAGAAGGGCAACTAGAATGATAAAAGGGTTGGAACACCTTCCCTATGAAGAAAGGTTAAAAGGCTTGGGGCTCTTTAGCTTGGAGAAACGATGGCTGAGGGGTGACATGATCGAGGTTTATAAGATTATCAATGGGATTGAGCAGGTTGAGAAAGAAGTATTTTTCTCCCTTTCTCACAATACAAGAACTCGTGGGCACTCCATGAAATTGCTGAGCAGTCGGGTTAGAACAGATAAAAGGAAATACTTCTTCACCCGAAGAGTGATTAACATATGGAATTCCCTGTCACAGGAGGTGGTGGCAGCTACAAGCATGGACAGTTTCAAGAGGGAATTAGATAAACATCTGGAGCAGAAGTCCATCAGTGGCTATTAGCCACAGGGTATAGATGGAAACTCTCAGTCTGGGGCAGGTGATGCACTCTATTCTTGGTGCTGGAGGGGGCAGCAGTGGGAGGGCTTCTGGTGCCCTGGCCTCACTGCTGGACCTCCTGATGGCACCTGGTATTTTTGGCCGCTGTGTGGCAGAGTGTTGGACTAGATGGGCCATTGGCCTGATTCAACATTGGCTTCTCTTATGTTCTTATGAGTGGGGAATCAAACCTGGTTCTCCCAGATTAGAGTCCGCGCACTTAACCACTACACCAAACTCAGCTATATGAACCAAATATCCATCAGGCCTACTGAAATACATTTATGCAAAAGAAATGTGCTTAGTATCAGAGTCCTAATTAGTAATTAGCATCAGCACACCAGTTATGGGACTTTTAAAGGAACCTTGCAGTGTTAGCCATGGATCAAAGGAACAATGGTTATATAAAGTTGCAGAGTAAATGGGGGGAGGGAGCAGCAAACAATTCTTACCCTTCAAGAGGGCCGTTTTTTTTGGACATTGAAAGTTAACCATTATGGGGCCCAAAGGTGCAAGGAGATTCCTGGAACACTGCAGGCCGAATTGTCAAATATCCCTTCTGTCGGAAAGGAAAGAGACCCAAAGAAGGTAATTTGTCACACAAGCCTAAAATAAATGTATTCGTAATGTACTTTTAATGTTCCAGCCACACTTGGGGAGTGCTTGGAGCGGCAACACGTCCCTGTTGCAAGGGCCTTGTTAGTGTGACTATTACTTACTTCTTGATATTGCTCGATTCTAGCGGAGGAAATAAAGACGAGTTCACAAAATGCTTTCCAGGCTGAAATTACTGACATGAACTTTTGCCTTCGGGGGGGGGGGGTTGCAAATGAATTTAAAAGCTCAATGGTAGAGCATCTGCCTGGCTTGCAGAAGGTCCCAGGTTCGATCCCCAGCATCTCCAGGTGAAAGAACCGGGTAGCAGGGGGTTGTGAAAGACTTCTGCCTAACCCTGGAGAGCCTCTGCCAGTTGAGTACAGAATACCGACCTTGATGAACCAATGGTCACAGGAATCAACAGCTTTAAAAGGGGATTACATAGATTCATGGAGGACGAGTCTATCAGTGGCTACCAGCCATGGTGACTGAGGGGAACCTCCACATTCAGAGGCACTAATCGTCTGAATCCCAGTGACAGGAAGCAACATCAGGGGAAAGCCTCAGACTCTGTGCCTTGTTGTGGGCCCTCCAGAGGAACTGGTTGGCCACTGTGTGAGACAGGATGGTGGGCTAGATGGACCACTGGTCTGAACCAGCAGGACTCTTCTGATGTTCTTATGAAGGCCTCGGTCTCTATGCCCTGTTGTGGGCTCTCCAGAGGAACTGGTTGGCCACTGTGTGAGACAGGATGCTGGACTAGATGGACCACTGGTCTGATCCAGCAAGGCTCTTCTGATGTTCCTATGAAGGCCTCGGCCTCTATGCCCTGTTCTTGGCCCTCCAGAGGAACTAGTTGGCCACTATGTGAGACAGGATGCTGGACTAGGTGGACCACTGGTGTGAACCAGCAGGGTTCTTCAGCTGTTCTTATGAAGGCCTCAGCCTCTATGCCCTGTTGTTGGCCCTCCAGGGAAACTGGTTGGCCACTGTGTGAGACTGGAGGCTGGACTAGATGGACCACTGGTCTGATCCAGCAGGGCTCTTCTGATGTTCTTATGAAGGCCTTGGCCTCTGTGCCCTGTTGTTGGCCCTCCAGAGGAACTAGTTGGCCACTGTGTGAGACAGGAGGCTGGACTAGATGGACCACTGGTCTGACCCAGCAGGACTCTTCTGATGTTCTCCTGAAGGCCTTGGCCTCTGTGCCCTGTTGTTGGCCCTCCAGATGAGCTGGTTGGCCACTGTGTGAGACAGAATGCTGGACTAGATGGAGCGGGGAAAGGCTTAGCTTCCAAGACCTGATGAGATAAAGCTAGCCTGGGCCATCCAAATTCAATTCTGCCCTAGCTGACTGTCAGCAGAGGAATGCTCACAAATATTCAGTGGTGTCAAAACACTCCTGGACTCCGATCACAACGTAATTGCAAGCTGCAGCTGCCAATCCTTGTGCGTGTGTGATAAGTCCCATCAAGATGCTTCTGACTTTTGGTATAAAGGTAAAGGTAAAGGTTCCCTTGCTCGAAAGCCAGTCGAATCCGACTCTAGGGTTGCGGTGCTCATCTCCATTTCAAAGCCGAAGAGCCAGCGCTGTCCGAAGACGTTTCCGTGGTCATGTGGCCAGCATGGCTAAACACCAAGGCGCACGGAATGCTGTTACCTTCCCACCAAAGTGGTACCTATGTATCTACTTGCAATTTCTTGCTTTCGAACTGCTAGGTTGGCAGGAGCTGGAACTAGAGACAGGAGCTCACTCCATCTTGCAGCACCCGGGTATTGAACTGCTGAACTACTGACCTTCCACAGCCTGCAGTTCAGCGTCTTAACCATTTGAGCCACCACAGCTCAATGGTACGGCATTGTACTATTACTATAGTTCTGTTGTTACTGGGGGGCAGGGGGGGAGAGACTTACAGTAACCTTATGAATTAATGACCTCCAAAAGGTCCAGTTGTTAATAGCCTTGCTGAGGTCTTGCGACCTGAGGCCCGCGACGGCTTTCTTGACGGAGTCAATCCATCTCCTATCGGGTCTTCCTCTTTTCCTGCTGCCTTCGACTTTTCCTAGCGTTATTTCCCTGACTGGTGACTCTTGCCTTGTCATAATGTGACCAAAGTATGAGAGACTCATTTCAGTCATTTTAATGTCTAAGGATCGCTCAGGTTTCATTTGATCAAGAACCCGTTCTCCGTCTCCTTCCGATTGCATGGCTGCAGTCTCCTTTTTTCATAAGCATGCGCTTAATCAACCCATTTAACGTTTAATAATGGATTTATTAAGCGCATGTTTGCTCAAGCACTCAAACCGGAAGCTTTAAAAAAAGAAAGAAAAACGCACAAAGACGGCCCTGGAGGTGGGAACGAAAGGCGGGGGCTCCAGCAGCTTGGACGGGGGCCGGCAAGGAGGATGGTGGAGACGGCAGAGCCTTTTTTCATGGGGCAATGGTGGCAGCAGCAGCAGCGGCACCCCCTCCCACAGTGGCGGCAGGAGCAGCAGCCGCCTGAGCCTGCCCCGTGGCCGGCAGGATCGCCTGGAGGGACGGTGCAGCAGCAGGTGAGCAGGTGCTGGAAGAGAGTGGCCGGCTGCATCTAGTCAGCCCAACCCAAAGAAAAATGTTCCCGATTTAAACAAAGCGGAAACAAAGCGCGATTACCTGCCGGTGTGACCGCATCCTAAGTCTTCTCTTTCCCAGGCTAAACATATCCAACTCTTTCAGCCTTTCCTCATAAGACTTGGATTCCAACCCTCTCACCATCCCGGTCACCCTCTTCTGGACACGCTCGAGCTTGTCAACATCCTTCCTAAAATGTGGTGCCCCAAACTGGACACAGGACTCCAGGTGAGGCCTGACCATAGCAGAATAGAGCGGAACTACCACCTCCCGTGATCTGGACACAATGCTTCCGTTAATGCATCCTAAGACTGCATTAGCTTTCCTCACAGCCACATCATACTGCAGGCTCATGTTGAGCTTGTGATCAACCAGAACACCCAGATCCCTTTCACACGTGCTGCTGTCAAGCCACCTCCCTCCCTTTCTATATCTGTGCCTTTGATTTTTCGTACCTAAGTGTAGGACTTTGCACTTATCTCTTCTGAAATTCATTTTATTTGTCTAAGCCCACGGTTCCAGCCTATCTAGATCCTTTTGAAGACTCTGTCTTCTTGGTCTCCAAGCGTCTGCATTCAAAGCATACAAATTGGGGCAGGGGCTGCATCCTTAGAAGACGTTGCCTTCTCCTTTAGCATCTCGGTCCTCTTCTGGGAGTTGAGATTCGGAGCGATGCCAAAGACAGGCCCTGTTCTCAGGACGATTGTGGCTGGGCGACTTCCATCCTTCCCGGGCTTAGCTCTGAAGAGGTACTTCTGCCCGGACCTCCTTTAACTCTGGGCAACATTATTACATTTTTTTCCCCCACTGTGCTACCGACTTCTGTTTTAATCTGATAACGCCACAGCTGGAAATTACAGATGCTCTTCTCACACATTTATTGCAAATATCACTCTGGGGACAGGCTTTGTGCGAGCAAAGAAATATGACTCCGCAGCCCTTTGCAATTTCCCCACTTTGGGTTTGCATGCCAATAAGATTTAAAAAAGAGCGAGAGAGAGAGAGAGAGAAAGAAAGGGGGAAAGATAAAGCGAAGATCTGGAAGAAATGGCCTCTGCTCGATCCGGTCCCATGTTTACGGTGTATTGAAAGGGACGCTAGAAAGTCTAATCCTTTCCCTCTCCGTCCTTGAGCCAAAGATATTAACAAAGAAAGCAATCCTCTTTCATCTCCACGGCTGCTTTCTTCTGCGGGGTGTAAGTATATTGGGAGGGAAATGGAGCTGCCTGGCTTAGTGAAAATGGCGAGATGGTGATGTCACGTTGTTATATTGATCTTATTTCCCCATCTCATAAGTGCTGAAGAGAGAACAAAGTACAAAGGCCGTACTAATGAAAAGAGACATTTCCCCCCCCCCAATTTACTTCATCCTAACAGTGTTCCGTGCGCCTTGGTGTTTAGTTATGCCGGCCACATGACCACGGAAACGTCTTCGGACAGCGCTGGCTCTTCGGCTTTGAAAGGGAGATGAGCACCGCAACCCTAGAGTCGGATTCGACTGGCTTTCGAGCAAGGGAACCTTTACCTTTACTAAAGAAGCTATTGCCCTGATCTTGATAGCTCAGGCTAGCTTTCTCTCGTCAGCTCACGGAAGCTAAGCAGGGTTGTTTCTGGTTAATACTTGAAAGCAGGGCTCTTTTTGTAGCAGGAACTCCTTTGCATGTTAGGCGACACACCCCCTCATGTAGCCAATCCTCCCAAGAGCTTACAGCAGCCACTGTAAGAAGAGCTCTATAAGCTCTTGGAGGATTGGCTACATTAAGGGGTGGGTTGCTTAATATGCAAAGGAGTTCCTGCTACAAAAAGAGCCCCGTTTGAATGGGAGACAACTGAGGAAGTTGGTGTAGTGGTTAAGTGCGCAGACTCTTAATCTGGGAGAACCGGGTTTGATTCCCCACACCTCCACTTGCACCTGCTGGGTGACCTTGGGCAAGCCGTAGTTCTGATAAGAGCTGTTCTTGAAAAAGAGTAGTTTCTGTCAGAGCTCTCTCAGCCCCACCTACCTCACAGGGTGTCTGTTGTGGGGAGGGGAGGGGAAGGGAAAGGAGCTTGTAAGCTGCTCTGAGACTCCTTTGGGTAGTGAAGGGCAGGGTATAAATCCAATCTCTTCTTCTTCTTCTACCTCACAGGGTGTCTGTTGTGGGGAGGGGAAGGGAAAGGAGTTTGCAAGCCGCTCTGAGACTCCTTTGGGTAGTGAAGGGCAGGGTATAAATCCAATCTCTTCTTCTTCTACCTCACAGGGGTGTCTGTTGTGGGGAGGGGAAGGGAAAGGAGTTTGCAAGCCACTCTGAGACTCCTTTGGGTAGTGAAGGGCAGGGTATAAATCCAATCTCTTCTTCTTCTTCTTCTTCTACCTCACAGGGTGTCTGTTGTGGGGAGGGGAAGGGAAAGGAGATTGTAAGCCACTCTGAGACTCCCTTGGGTAGTGAAGGGTGGGGTGTAAATCCAATCTCTTCTTCTTCTTCTTCTTCTACCTCACAGGGTGTCTGTTGTGGGGAGGGGAAGGGAAAGGAGTTTGTCAGCCGCTCTGAGACTCCTTTGGGTAGTGAAGGATGGGGTGTAAATCCAATCTCTTCTCTTCTTCTTCTTCTTCTCCTACACAGAGGCAGGCAATGGCAAATGGGGTTGCCGCGTCCATCTTCATCCCCACCGCGTGGGGGGGAGTTGGGGGGGGCGTTCCCAGAGGGGCGGGGCATTAGGGCATCCCCAATGCGATGATGTCATGTTGGGGATATACCAGCTCCATGCCCCACCCCCACAGGGACGGTCCTGCCGGCTGTGAGCACTTAAAGGGCATTAAGCCTTGGATGCAGTATGAAAACACCAGAAATCATAAAATTAGTAACATTAAACCAATTTAAAACGAATTCAAATTTACGATGGCGTCAGTAGCAACCGGTTCCTTTTGGGGGGCGGGTGGGAATGGGTGCCAGCCATGTTGAAGAAAACGTCACTGTCCTTAACCGTAAGCCTGGTGGAACATTTCTGCCTTGGAACATTGAATACAGTGGAATGAATACAGGATGGAACATTACAATACAGGATGGAATGTTCAATAAACAGTGCCCCAGGATTTGTTTTGTGGAAACAACCAGAAGTCCAGAAAACAGAACTGAAACAAAGCAGAAGTGTTTACATGACACATAAAATAATTGGTCTCAATATTGTCTGAATGGCTGAGCTTGTGTGGGGGGGTTTGTGTGGGTGTGCTTTATTAAGTTATTAACCGTCGTATGGACGCCACCGCAGTGACAGCATTGCTGATAAGGTGGATGCAGACATTTCATTTAAAAAAATCAGCAACTCTGAAACCACAGGCGTCAGAAAGGAGCCCTCGGGCTCAAGTTCTCAGACGAAAGATGGGCATTTTAATATCCCTTTCGCTGCTTATGAAAGACATTCCTCTTAAAACTTCCTTCAGCAACGTCCACCCTTGGAAGATTCATCAGGAAATAGCTTCTTGAAGACTATGATCACAGGCCGCTCTGTTGCTCCTTTCTACCGTGCTGCAAGCAGTGCTTACTCTGAGAAACAGGGCTTTTTTTTGGTAGAAAAAGCCTAGCAGGGACTCATTAGCATAATAGGCCACACCCAACAGCAGAAACTCATTCGCATAATAGGCCACACCCAACAGCAGAAACTCATTCGCATATTAGGCCACACCCCAACAGCCCATCTCAGTAGCATATTAGGTCACACTCCCATGTTATCAGAAGGGTGGTCATCCAGCCACACCCACCTTTTGCTTCTTATTCTGTTTACCTTGTTTGTTGTCATAACTCAGGGCTTTTTTTGTAGCATGAACTCCTTTGCATGTTAGGCCACACACCCCTCATGTAGCCAATCCTAATGTGTTTCTGCTGTTGGGTGTGGCCTATTATGCTAATGAGTTCCTGCTGGGCTTGGCCAACTCAGGAGCCAGCCGGAACACCATTCCTGTGCGTTCCTGCCCAAAAATAGCCTTGGAAACTGCCATGCTCTCTTGGATGTTCGAAGTTTGATAACTAAAGGGTTAAGGTGGCCAGGTCTCCTGCCCCCCCAGGCACTGGGATCCTGCCGCTGCTCAGTGGGGCCGGGAGAGAAAAATGGAGAGAGAGAAAAAATTGCATTGGGGCAGTCTCACAACACCACTTCCTGTTACATATCAGGAAGTGACGTCATGGTCACCTCTGTGACCCCCACCTTGTGGAAAGGTCTGCCTGAGGAGCTGGCAACCTTGGCTGATGTGCAAGGGGGAACCAGTATATTTTTAAAACTAAGGAGAGAGAAGAAGGAGGAGGAGGGGGAGAAGATTAGATTTATACCTCGCCCTTCACTCGGAGAACAGCTAACAAACTCCTTTCCCTTCCCCTCCCTACAACAGAGACCCTGTGAGGTAGGTGGGGCTGAAAGAGCGCTGACAAAAGCTGCTCTTTCAAGAACAGCTGTGCCAGAACTATGGCTTGCCCAAGGTCATCCAGCAGCTGCAAGTGGAGGAGTGGGGAATCAAACCCGGTTCTCCCAGATTAGAGTCCGCGCACTTGACCACCACACCAAATTGGCCAAATCAACACTCATAATTTTTATGCATTTGTTTGTCTGGTATAGTGGTTAAGTGCGTGGACTCTAATCTGGGAGAACCGGGTTTCAATCCCCACTCCTCCACTTGCAGCTGCTGGATGACCTTGGGTAAGCCGTAGTTCTGTCGGAGCTGTTCTTGAAAGAGCAGTTTTTGTCAGAGCTCTCTCAGCCCCCTATCTCACAAGGTGTCTGTTTTTTGGGGGGAAAGGAGTTTGTATGTCACTCTGAGACTCCAAGTGAAGGGCGGGATATAAATCCAATCTCCTCCTCCTCCTCCCCCTCCTCCTCTTCTTCTCCTCATGATAACCAAATTTCAAAATGCTTCTCAAAATGAAAGAAGGAAGAACAGTGGCTCAACTCATACAAAACGTAAAAAAAAACTTCTTAAGCTCCCTGTTCCCCCACCTGAAAGAGGAGACGATAATTAACCATTCTTTAATGAGCCTCTTCAGAGACATAGCCAACTGGCAGCAAACAGGTAAGCAACTAATTAGGTTGGAAAGAAGGGAAAGGAACAGGCATTCTGGGAAATCTTGAGAGCTCTCTGGGTGTCCATGTGGGACAGCAGGGCTCTGGATTTGACTTTTAACTGGCGGTGGGGGAAGAATCACTACAAATCTGGTCTGAACCAGGAACAGAAAACCCTGGAATGCAAATGGGTTGATCAGGACTTTCTCTGGATTTCCGATAAAACTGAGTGAAATTATCCTAGCAATTCCCAGAGAAAGAGTCAAGCATGGTAGACAGTGTCAACCCAGACTGATTCCACAAAAGAAATTGTTCTGCCCCCAGTTTGGTTTGGAGAGCCAGTTTGGTGTAGTGGTTAAGTGTGCAGACTCTAATCTGGGAGAACCGGGTTTGATTCTCCCACTCCTCCACATACAGCTGCTGGTGCGACCTTGGGTCAGTTACAAGTGGTTTCAGAGCTGTTCTCTCAAGGGCGGTTCTCGAGAGAGCTCTCTCAGCCCCACCTACCTCACAGGGTGTCTGTTTCGGGGAGGGGAAGGGAAAGGCGTTTTTAAGCCGCTCTGAGACTCCTTCAGGTAGTGAAGGGCAGGGTATAAATCAAATCTGTTCTTCTTTTTCTCAGTCTCCCATTTCCCCCAGTTGTACTACTTAATCTCCCACTATTTGCTGCACGGCCACATTTTGACCCGCATTCCCACCCCCGATTTCCCCCAAGTCTTCTTGATCCTTATTTCTTTTAAGATCAAGAAGACTTGGGGGAAATTGGGAGGAGATACGGGTCAAAATGTGGCCGCGCAGCAAATAGTGGGAAATTAATTAGTACAACTGGGGGAAATGGGAGACTGAGAAAAAGAAGAAGAACAGATTGGATTTATACCCCGCCCTTCACTACCCGAAGGAGTCTCAGAGCAGCTTACAAACTCCTTTTCCTTCCCTTCCCCACAACAGACACCCTGTGAGACAGAAGAAGAAATTGGATTTATACCCCGCCCTTCACTACCCAAAGGAGTCTCAGAGCGGCTTACAAACTCCTTTCCGTTCCCCTCCCCCTGTGAGGTAGGTGGGGCTGAGAGAGCTCTTGACAGAAACTGCTCTTTTCCAAGAACAGCTCTTGTCAGAACTATGGCTTGCCCAAGGTCATCCAGCAGGTGCAACTGAACATAAAATAAGAACATAAGAGAAGCCAATATTGAATCAGGCCAATGGCCCATCTAGTCCAACACTGTCACCCTGTGGCTAATAGCCACTGATGGACTTCTGCTCCATATGTTTATCTAATTCCCTCTTGAAGCTGTCCATGCTTGTAGCTGCCACCACCTCCTGTGGCAGTGAATTCCATGTGTTAATCACTCTTTGGGTGAAGAAGTATTTCCTTTTATCTGTTCTAACCCGACTGCTCAGCAATTTCATGGAGTGCCCACGAGTTCTTGTATTGTGAGAAAGGGAGAAAAAGTACTTCTTTCTCAACCTGCTCAGTCCCATTCATAATCTTATAAACCTCGATCATGTCACCCCTCAGTCGTCGTTTCTCCAAGCTAAAGAGCCCCAAGTGCCTCAACCTCTCCTCATCGGGAATGTTCTCCAACCCTTTTATCATTCTAGTTGCCCTTCTCTGCACTTTTCCCAAAGCTATAATATCCTTTTTGAGATGTGGTGACCAGAACTGTACACAGTATTCCAAATGAGGTCGCACCAATGATTTATACAGGGGCATGATGATACTGGCTCATTTGTTTTCAGTTCCCTTCCTAATAATCCCCAGCATAGCGTTGGCCTTCTTTATTCCTTCTCCCAGATCCGAGTCCATGCTCCTAACCGGTACACCAAACTGGCTCTAAAATGGCTCAGAAATTGTGAGTCCAGACAGCTCATACCTCATCACAAATTTTGTTAGTCATTAACGTGCGACTGGACTCTGGCTCTTCCCTACACGCTCATAATAGTGGTAGCTCTCGTTTCACATTCTGGAATGTAACGCTGTTGTGTTTCCTCATTTTTTTGTTGTTGTTAATCTTCATCTGAAACTCTGTCTCTTCTGTGATGCGCTGTACATTCTATTTACAAGCCCAACATTTTTAATTAAAGATCGTTAATGCATTCTTCTCTCTCTCGCCCCACCCCCACCCCCATTTGTAATTGATTCCAAGACTCAGAAATGACGCGTTTTCTTCAAGGAAGTGGTAAGGAACAGACAGAGGCACAACTTCAGCCGCACGGCAAAGAACACACAAATCCTGCACAGCCGGCTAATTGATTCGGTTTCTTTGAAGGCAATTAAGCTCCCTGTTCCTGTCTAGCTCTTGGCACCCACTCAAGAGAGGGAGAATGTAGACATCAGGGAATGAGGGTGCCTAGAAGAATGCAATCTGCAGAAGTTATCACCTAGCAGCTGTCTTATTGGAGGGAGAGGAGGGGCTGCTTTGGCTCAGCGGTACAAGAAGAAGAGGAAGAAGAGGAAGAAGAAGAAGAAGAAGAAGAAGGAGAAGGAGAAGGAGAAGAAGAAGAAGAAGAAGAAGAAGAAGAAGAAGAAGAAGAAGAAGAAGAAGAAGAAGAAGAAGAAGAAGAAGAAGAGGCGAGGAGGAGGAGATTAGATTTATACCCTGCCCTTTACTCGGATTCTCAGAGCCGCTTACAAACTCCTTTCCCTTCCCCTTCCCACAACAGACACCCTGGGAGGTAGGTGGGGCTAGGCTTGCCAAGTCCCCCCAGGGGGCGGGTAAACCCCTGCCCGAGAGACCCGTTACCTGACGCCAGCAGATCAGGCCCCGGGGGGAACTCCACCCACTTCCGGCACACGTCCCCAGTGTGATGACGTCACCCAGAAGTGACATAATCACGCTAGCCACGTTGGGGGCGAGACGCTCTATGATTTGAGGGGAAACTCTATGGTTTCCCCTCGAACCCTAGTGGCCCCGCCCCCAACGTGTCGACACGATGACGTCACTTCTGGGTGGCGTCATCGCGGCAGCGAGCGTGCTTTGCTTGCGCGCACGGACTCCTGGGATGGTGTGGGACTCCCCTGCGGTAAGTAAATTTGGACTTGGCAACCCTAGGTGGGGCTGAGAGAGCTCTGACAGAAACTGCTCATGAGAGAACAGCTCTGAAAGACCTGTGGCTGACCCAAGGTCACGCCAGCAGCTGCACGTGGAGGAGTGGGGGAATCAAAGCCGATTCTCCCAGGTCAGAGTCCGTGCTCCTAACTGCTACACCAAACTGGGTACAAACTGGTAGAGCTTCTGCTTGGTATGCAGGCCCCTATCTATCCTGCATGCAATTAGCTTGACTGTGCAACCAGCCATATTAGAAACCAACTTTTTTTTCTACACAGATCAAGACAGGCCGTCGTGTTAGTCTGTCCGCAGCCGTAGAAAAGAGCAAGAGTCCAGTAGCACCTGAAAGACTCACAAGATTTGTGGCAGGGGAGGAGCTTTCTGAAGAAGTGAGTCGTGGCTCACAAAAGCGCATCCCCTGCCACAAATTTCGTGAGTCTTTCAGGTCCTGCCGGACTCTTGCTTTTTTCTAGGCAGTATAAACGCGTCTTTCATGTGTGCAGACCTAAAACAGAGCTGCATCATTCTACATCCATCGAAGTCGATCGGTTCGGAAGGCTGTGACTCTGCTTAGGAAAGCACTGTGAGTCATTGGTAAGGGAGTAGTTATCCAGGAGGCCCGGGTTCGAATCCCCTGCTCGTGCCGTGGAAGCTTGCTGGGTGACCTTGGGCCAATCACCTGCTCTCAGCCTAACCTACCTCACAGGGTTGTTGTGTGGATAAAACAGAGGAGAGGAGAATGAACAAAAACACTTTGGTTCCCCATCGGGGGGGGAGGAAGGGTGGCTGAGGGGAACCTCCACATTCAGAGGCACTAATCCTCTGAATCCGAGAGCCAGGGGGCAACATTAGGGGAAGGCCTTGGCCTCTCTGCCCTGTTGTTGGCCCTCCAGAGGAACTGGTTGGCCACTGTGTGAGACAGGATGCTGGACTAGGTGGACCACTGGTCTGATCCAGCAGGGCTCTCCTGATGTTCTTATGAAGGCCTCGGCCTCTATGCCCAGTTGCTGAACCTCCAGAGGAACTGGTTGCTGGACTAGATGGACTCCAGAGGAATAGGATGCTGGACCAGATGGGCTATTGGTCTAATCCAGCTGATCATGAGAGGGAGGGCAGGAAGGCTCTATCAGTGCTTAGTTTTTGTGGCCCTCCTTATTCGCCCAGGGAAATACTGATAATCACTTAGGTGTCAGGAAGCAATTTTTCTCCAGGCCAGTTTAGCTGGAGATCCTGGAGGGTTTTTGCCCTCTTCTGGGCATAGAGCAGGGGTCACTGGGGTTGTGTGAAGGGGGAGGTATTTGTGAACTTCCTGCAATGTGTAGGGGGTTGGACTAGATGACCCCAGAGGTCCCTTCCAACTCTGGGTGCTGTCACGTACCAGAAAAAATGGGGGGGGGAGCAAGGCTATTTCCTCCAGAGGAAATAGACCCGCAGTTGCATGATCACACCTCCCTCTGAAGCCGCGGGCACAGCCCGTCAGTGTGTGATCAGACGCAACTGCAGGTGAGTTGGGGGGGGGGTTGTGCTGTTTGTTTCCCTTGCATTTAAATGAGGAATCAATGAACTGCACCTCCTGAGGGCTCCCTATGGAGGGCTCCCTATGGAGTTTGCGATGATCTGTATACTGCAGGGGGGGGAACAATGGGATGAAGTCAGGATGGCCTGATCAGGCCATCCCGACAGCATAAGAGAATGCTGGAGTGATCAGACAGGGGAAAGTCCATCTGTGGCCCATTGCAACTCGTTTACTACTGGGTTTCCCCCGGTGTCTTTTAACTCCGCTTCTGCAGCCAAGCAGAACAGGTTGCCGACGGCTGCAGGGTGCTTCCCAGATGTCGTTGTCTGATCACGGTCTTTAAATCTGCCTGGCATTCACACCTATGTCGGGTCTAGTTGTGTGTATGATCACAGCCTCTATGATTCTATTATTATTCTCTTCTAGGCCTCAGCCTCTGTGCCTTGTTGTTGGCCCTCCAGAGGAACCGGTTGGCCACTGTGTGAGACAGGAGGCTGGACTGGATGGACTACTGGTCTGATCCAGCAGGGCTCTTCTGATGTTCTTATGAAGGCCTCAGCCTCTCTGCCCTGTTGTTGGCCCTCCAGAGGAACTGGCTGGCCACTGTGTGAGACAGGATGCTGGACTAGATGGCCCACTGGTCTGATCCAGCAGGGCTCTTCTGATGTTTTTATGAAGGCCTCAGCCTCTATGCCCTGTTGTTGGCTCTCCAGAGGAACTGGTTGGCCACTGTGTGAGACAGGATGCTGGACAAGATGGACCACTGGTCTGATCCAGCAGGGCTCTCCTGATGTTCTCATGTTCCTATGCTTTCATTGCAGTATCCAGTTCACCATCAATATCATTTAGAAGTCTGAAAGTTCCTCTTCTGTTTTCCCTGCAGACTCTTGCCAGTACTTAATGTCTGTCTTTCTAGTGGTCACTTTTATTTTCTACTCCTGATAAAGAAGCTCAGGAGGGCTATAAATTATCCATGGGGATTTCACGTAAAAGCTCTGTACACACGGGTGGCGAGGCTTATGGAACATCCAATCGATTCTTTCTGGTTTTCTCCAGTCGCCGTCATTATCTCAACCACACTAAAAGGAAGAACTTCACGGTTTGCTAAATGGGTCAGGGAACATCCTGAACGAGAAGCCGGGATGGAGCCCCTGAACGCCTGAAAAGCTCAAAGTGTAAGGTGTAGCTTTTCTCCAGCTGTGTTTTACCCTTCTGAGAATTATCTCTCCCAGCATCCCAGTTTAAGGTATGACTGAGAGCAATGACCTCCATTGTGTCACCTGAGCTTAGGGTTCCCAAGTACTTACCACGTGGGAGTGGGGGACGCATGCTCCCCAGCCGGACCAGTCCTTGTAACGCCAGGGGACGCTCTGGCAATGGGGCTGAAAACTCGATGGTACCATCGAGTTTCCAGCTGCATTGCCAGAGCACCGCCTAGCGTCACTTCTTGGCGACAGAATGGTGCTCCATGCCTGTCCTTCCCCCGGGGATGGTCCTGCGAGGACGTATCCATCCCCCGCTCCCACACGGTAAGTTCTTGGTAAGCCTACCTGAGCTTTAATTACAACTCTCAAAGAATCCCAGTAAGACAGGAAGGGAAAGGAAAAGAAGGAAACCTGAGTTCAGACTTCCTTCCTTCCTTCCTTCCTTCCTTCCTTCCTTCCTTCCTTCCTTCCTTCCTTCCTTCCTTCCTTCCTTCCTTCCTTCCTTCCTTCCTTCCTTCCTTCGCATCAGAACATAAGAGAAGCCATGCTGGATCAGGACAATAGCCCATCCAGTCCGAGTCACACAGTGGCCAAAGTCAAGGTGCCATCAGGAGGTCTACCAGTGGTGGGGCTGGAGTGCCAGAAGTCCTCCCACTGTTGCCCCCGAGAAACAAGAATACAGAGGTTCACTGCCCCAGAGTGTTCCATCTCTACCTTGTGGCTAATAGCCACTGATGGACCTCTGCTCCCTATGTTTATTCAACTCCCTCTTGAAGCCGTCCATGCTTGTAGCTGCCACCACCTCCTGTGGCAGTGAATTTCAGGTGTTAATCACTCTTTGGATATGAAAGCTCCCAGGTTCAGTCCTCAGCATCTCCAGTGAAAAGTACCAGGCAGTAGGTGATGTGAAAGACCTCTGCCTGAGATTCTGGAGAACCACTGCTGGTCTGAGTAGACAATACTGACCATGATGGACCAAGTGCCATTCAGTATAAGGCAGCTCCATTGCATATTCATAGCAGGTACAGGAAACTTTTCTGAGGACAACCAATTCCAATTCTGTTTTGCTCTGCAGAAAAACTTTCCAGGAACTTCTGCTGGAGATAATACTCCTGGAGAGAGTATTGGACTAGACAGATCATAGAATCATAGAGTTGGAAGGGGCCTCCAGAGTCATCTAGTCCAATCCCTTGCACAATGCAGGAAATTCACAAATACTGCCCCCCACACCTCAAGTGACCACTGCTCCATGCCCAGAAGATGACAAAAAACCCCTGCAGGATCTCCCAATCCTTGGCATGGTACTTCATAGACATGTATCTCATACATAGACATGTAACTCATGGATGAAGCAGGAAGCAGGGGTTTAAAGGGACTCTGAGTCCCTTTAAGCCCCTGCTTTCTGTTCCCCAAGTCAGCCTGAAACAGCTGAGGAGTGGGGAATGTCTGTGTTTTTGCAGCTTTTGCAGGAACTGCTCTAAAACTTTGTGGAAGTTCATGACGGTGAACCCGTCACGAACTTCTGTTCACGAACCACAAACAGAGCACAAAATTCATGATGAATTTTGCTTCATGGTTCGGTTCATATCCATCCCTTTCTCGATGGCACTTTCCAAGACTGGATAGTTGTGAGTATGTTATGTTACCATTACTTACCAGCTCAGTCCCTAAATGAGTAAAATAGCCAATACAGCAGACTCACAGTGTGATAGAATCAAATTATAAAAGTTGGAAGTGGCCTAAAGACCATCCAGTCCAACCCCAGGCCCCCCAGGGTTGTCCACTCTGGATTGGGAAATACCTGGAGATCTTAGAGGTGGAGCCCAGGGAGGTTTGGGGAGGGAAGGGATCTCAGCAGGGTGCAATGCCATAGCCTCACCTTCCAAAAGCAGCCATTTTCTCCACAGGAACTGATCTCTCTTGTCTGGAGATTGGTTGTAATATTGGGAGCTCTCCAGGGCCCACCCTGCAACCCTACTGCAGCATGCCAGGTGACCTAAAGTCCAGGGAAGATCCCATCTGGCTGCTGAACAAACATGACACTGTCTCTCTGAGATCTAAGGCTGCCAGCTCCGGGTTGGAAAATACCTGGAGATTTGGAGGGTGGAGCCTGAGTAGGGCGGGGTTTAGGCAGGGGAGGGACCTCATCCAGGTATAGTGCCATAGAGTCCACCTTCCGAAGCAGCCATTTTCTCCAGGCGAATTGATCTCTGTCACCTGGTGATCAGTTGTAATCCCAGGACATCTTCATCCACAACCTTGGCGGCACAGATAAGAAAAGCCTTGGCAGTCATTTCTGTTTTGGGAATTTAGGATTGACCACCCACACTTAATTAGATAGAATCATAGAATCATAGAATGTTAGAGTTGGAAGGGACCTTGCAGGTCATCTAGTCCAACCCCCTGCACTCTGCAGGAGCACAGCCGAAAGATAGCCCTACATACCTACAACATAACCAAAAGATAGTTGTCCAGCCTCCGCTTGAAAATGTCCAGGGAAGGAGCATCCTCCACCTCCCAAGGCAGCTGTTCCACTGCTCAACCACTCTTACAGTGAGGAAGTTTCTCCTGATATCTAGCCGGTAACGACTCCCTTGTAATTTCCACCCATTAGATCGAGTCTTGCAATCTGGAGCAAGAGAGAATAGATCTGCTCCATCTTTTACATGGCAGCCCTTCAAATACTTGAAGACTGCAATCATGTCCCCTCTAAGCCTTCTCTTTCCCAGGCTAAACATACCCAATCCTTTCAGCCTTTCCTTGTAAGACTTGGATTCCAACCCTCTCACCATCCTTGTTGCCCTCTTCTGGACACGCTCTTTGAAGTTTGTTTTTCATGATTTCCCATGAAGACGCTGGGGTAGTGAATCAGGCATTACAGCTAGCCTGTTGGAGTTTTGTTTGGGAACTTTGGAGTCGTGTTTGGGAACTTTATGGAAGCAAAGAACGGAAGATAAGTCACCCGACAGCCTCCGTCGCTTCCAGTTTTCAACAAGGTCAAATCACAACAAAGATACTTGACAATTGAAATCATTGTTCCCTCTAAGCTGAGTTAGTGTGAGCTAGCTCGCAGCTTTTTAGCCTCCGGCTCAAGCATTTTTGTCTTAGCTCAGGAAGGATGGCTCCGGAGCAAACTAGTTTATGCGGTAGCCAAATCGCTCGCTCACAACCTTGATGCCAGTCGCTCACAAAACAGAATTTTTGCTCACAGGACTCCGTAGCTTAGAGGGAGATTGGAATACATGGCATTCTCCTGTTGAATTAATGAACATGACTGTATCAGTTGTGTATAAGAGGCCGCTAAAAGATCGCTGAATTTTTGGTATATAGAAAATGAGATGTTAATTGTAATACAAATTTAATCGTTCATACAAATTGTAATTTTCGTCACTCTTCTCGGTGTGCACATTTAGTTTAGACCACCTGGACCACTGAGGACCAGGCAGAGGTCAGTTCCCCTTCACTGGGCCCAACCCACCCCAAGCCCTATAGCTAGGAAGAGGCGGGACCTGCAGTCTCTCCACTTCCCTAGGTGAAGCCCCGCCCCTTGAGAGAAGAACATTTGATGGTCCTTGGCCTTGGTTGCTAGGTAACACAACGGGGCCTATTTCTCTTCAGGCCCTCTCAGGACCTTACGGCTCTAGCTCAGTAATTAATGACTAATCTATCAGCTGCGTCCTCGCTGATGGATTAATAATATTGCAATCTGCCTCCCCCCAAAAAAAAAAAAGAAAACGATCAGGTTGGCTCCCAGCCCTAAATGAAATTAAACAATTCATTAAAAAATACCACACAGACAACAGACAGCTGATTAAAACGGGCGATCCGTTAATGGAAATGGCAAGTGGCAAATAAGGGTCAGGAAATAAATCTGCCGAGTTTGGTGTAGTGGTTAAGTGCACGGACTCTAATCTGGGAGAACCAAGTTTGATTCCCCACTCCTCCACTTGCAGCTGCTGGATGACCTTGGGCAAGCCACAGTTCTGTCAGAGCTGTCCTTGAAAGGGCAGTTCTGTCAGAGCCCCCTCAGCCCCACCTACCTCACAGGGTGTCTGTTGTGGGAAGGGGAAGGGGAAGGAGTTTATAAGCTGCTCTGAGACTCCGAGTGAAGGGCAGGGTATAAATCCAATCTCTTCTCCTCCTCCTCCTCCTCCTCTTGTATTTTATATTTCAAAGCATTTTTTCAAAAAAAGAAAGGAAACAAGAGTGGTAGGTGATGTGGCTGTGGGTGATGGGGAATACCGCTGCCTGATATCCCTGGAGAGCTACTGCCTGTCTGAGTATACAATACTGACTCTGATTCAGTATAAGGCACCTTCATGTGTAGAAGGAAGAGGAGGAGGAGGAGGAGGAGGAGATTGGATTAATACCCCGCCCTTCACTACCCAAAGGAGTCTCAGAGCAGTTTACAATCTCTTTTCCCTTCCCCTCCCCACAACAGACACCCTGTGAGGTAGGTGGGGTTGAAATTGAGAGATCTCTTTTGAGAACTGCTTGTGAGAGAACAGCTCTGAAAGAACTTGTAACTGACCCAAAGTCACACCAGCAGCTGCATGGGAAGGAATGGGGAATCAAACCCAGTTCTCCCAGATTAGAGCCCACATTCCTAACCATTACACCAAACTGGCTCCTAACCAAAGCACCAAACTACAACACCAAGGCAAGCAGTGGGATTGCAACAAGCAAGTCCATCCCTTTAAGCTAAAGCAAAAGCAAGCCCAAGTGGTCATTGCCTGGAATGCAAACTGCAGTAATGACGGTGCCTAGTGAACCTCTCGGGAGAGGCTATTCCACAGACTTCCTAAGCAGGTTCATAGAATGGGGCTGCATTTGAACTCTTCCTATTGCACAAATGAGTGGCAGCGGTGGCCAGGGTAATGACCCAGCTGTGGCATTTCCTAGGTGGAAAAGATTTCACCACTGTGGTGCACACCCCGGTAACATCTAGTTTTAGACTGCTGCAACGCACTCTGCCTGGGACTCCCCTTGAAGACTGTCCCGAAGCTATAGTTGCTACAGAATGCTGAGGCCAGAGGGTTGACTGAACTGGGTCAAAAGGACCACATCACTCCAGTCTTGTTCTATCTACACTGGCTTCTGGGCTCAATTCAAGATGCTGGTATTGACTTTTAAAGCCCTGAAAGGCCTGAGACCAACATACCTTAATGGCCACGTGATGCCATATGAACCTTCCTATGTATTTCGGCCAACTTTGGAGGCCTTGTTTCAGTTGCCCCTGCCATCTGAAGCTAGAAGGTTGGCAAACTGAGAAAGGCTTTTTTGGCTGTGGCACCAAAGCGCTGGAACTCCCTTCCCAGGGAAATTCTTCGATCTCCGTCCATTGGTATCTTTTGCCAGCAGGTGAATATTTTTGTTGTTGTTGCTGTTTCATCTGGTTTATAAGAGAACACAAGAGAAGCCAATGTTGGATCAGGCCAATGGCCCCTCCAGTCCAACACGCTGTCACACAGTGGCCAAAAATACCAGGTGCCATCAGGAGGTCCAGCAGTGGGGCCAGGACACCAGAAGCCCTCCCACTGCTGCCCCCTCCAGCACCAAGAATAGAGTGCATCACCTGCCCCAGACTGAGAGTTCCCATCTATACCCTGTGGCTAATAGCCACTGGTGGACTTCTGCTCCATATCTATATACTAATAGCCAAGTGTCCCCAGTGCGTGCGGATACTTAATTCTACAGATCAGGGACACATGGAGGGAAAAGTGATTATCCTGCACACGTGGACCACTCCCCACATGTGCAGAAAAATGTAAAAACTGTAAAAAAATATAGGGGGAGGTTAAAAATGGCCAAAAAGTAAATCAGCCTTCACTGCAAGTAACGGACTTACCGAGGCAGAGGACGAGGAGCGTTCTCTCCCCCTCCCTCCCCCTCCTGTAGTACCGATTGCATTGGGTCATCCCGCATGGCCACGCCCCCTCCACCAAACGTTCAAGCCTTCCAGCAGCCGGCAACAGGATCTACCTCGAGACTGAACAACAACAACAATAAAAGCAAACCGCAGCAACTTGCAGCTCCCTTCACTCTGCTCAGGCGGCTCCTTCTGCTTTCCATGAAATTGCAAGAAGAAAGTGCACACTTATGCCAAAAAAAAAGGGAGGGGTGGAAAGCCAGCAGAAAATAAACATGTCTTTGATTCTGCCTTTTAGAGCAGGCGAGAGCAGTTTCCAGTGCCGCTGCTCTTCCCTGTTTCCCCGCTTCCTCCCAGCCAATTAGTTTTATGGTTTACTGTTACAGGGAAAATAAAAAACAGAGTGGGAGGGGAGGAAAACCTTTTCTCCTTCAGAGACTACAGGAGTGTGAGTCTGTGTGGGCTTGGTCATTTCTTCCCCTGCACTGAAATGCCAATAAGGAGGGATGGCAACATTTTGTTGCGGGTCCCCTCTTGTGTTTATCTAATTCCCTCTTGAAACTGTCCATGCTTGTAGCTGCCACCACCTCCTGTGCCAGTGAATTCCATGTGTTGATCACTCTTTGGGTGAAGTCACAGTTACTGGCTGTCCTTCCGCTGTTGTTTAAGTGCTCTTAGTTGAGTTATTTTATAATTTTAAATGTACTTTTAATTGCTTAAATGTTTTTTGGGGGGGTTATGTCTCCCCACTTCTGGACCCTGATTGGGTGGAGAGCCCTGAACATCAGAAGAGTGAAGGGCGGGGTAGAAATACAATCTCTTCTTCTTCTTCTTTTCTTCTTCTTTTCTTCTTCTTTTCTTCTTCTTTTCTTCTTCTTCTTCTCCTTCTTCTCTTTCTTCTGTCACTTCTTCTTCTCTTCTCCCACTTCTTCTCTCCTTCTCCTTCTCCTTTTTTCTCCTTCTCTTTCTCCTCCTCCTCTTCTTCTTCTTCTCTCTCATGCACACACAGGCACACACCTTACCTTCCTCTCTGATTATTGTGAGGACACAGTGGAACACTGGGGAGCATCGTATGCCTCTCTGACCTTCGTAACGCAATAAAGATGCAGCAAATGCATTAAACATGTATGTGACAAAAAGCAAAGACAAGCAAGAACATCTTGATATTTACAATTCTGGTTTGGGTCGGGGCTCAAGGTGGTCCCGAACCGAACCCTGAAATTAACCAAGCAAAAAATGCCCAAAACAGAACCAGCCAGTTCGAGTCCCCCTTTTTCCCTGCCATGGCAACCCACAGCCAGGAGAAAGGGGGGAATCACCCGGGAAGGGTTAAATAGCTGGCAGCCATTTAACCAGTCCATTTTGCTTCCCCCTGGTTCAGCAGCCATTTCAGCCTAACAGCAGGGTGCCCATCCGCTGTTTGGCTGAAATGGCTTGAACAGCCAAACCAAACTGGGCAAAAGTCCAGCAAATGTTCAGGGAAAACTTTCCCTGAATATCATTTCGGGGGCTATGTGAATTTTGGCTCATGAACCAGTTTGTGCCCATCCCTATTTAAAAGCCACCTTGGGCATTGTTACACCATCTGTGGAAAACAAATCTCCTAAAGAAAAGAAATAATATTCGTTGCTGTAGATTTTCCAAGTTGTGTGGCCGTGGTCTTGGCATTGTAGGACCTGACGTTTCGCCAGTAGCTGTGACTGGCATACTCAGAGGTATAACACAGAAAGATGGAGTACTCTCTGTGTCAAGGTGAGAAGAAAAATGGTAGGCAGGTGATTTATATTTACTCCGGAAGGTGGGGTAGGGCTGAGTCATTATCTTGCAGGAGTTCCCCAGGCTATGAACATGCTAATGGAGGAGCTTTCCTGAGGAGATTCTTTTGTCTATGGATTGTTTCCTGAGGAGGTTTCCTGTTTCCTGAGGAGGTTCTTTTGTATGTGGATTGCCAAAGGGTCTAAACTTGTCACAGAGAGTACTCCATCTTTCTGTGTTACACCTCTGAGGGTGCCAGTCACAGCTACTGGCAAAGTGTCAGGTCCTACAATGCCAAGACCACGGCCACACATCCCAGAAAATCTACAGCAGCTAATGAACTCTGGCCATGAAAGCCTTCGACAACAAAAAGAAATAATACATTAAGCTCTGCCACTCCTGCTGTGCATAAGGTTGGGGCTTTGAATCTGTGATCTCAAGCTGCTACGCTGAGGGCCTTTCGGAACTTGTTTGAATCAACCCACCGAGCCCCGTTTCACATCAGATCCATATGCCGACAGTAATGACCTGACTCGGACGTGCATGAGCGTACTGATAAAAGCCACAGGTCTCGACATGCTCCTCACCAGAGCAGTGGCCTCTCCGGCTGCTGTTCCCTGGAAGGAGTGATAATGAAAGACCTCTTTGAGCACAATGGCGCTAATGTCTTTCCCCCTCATCAACCTCTGACGCAGATCTGAATATTCATAGTTGGCCCGAATACAAGCAAGGGCATTCGGCCACTGCTGTAGGAAACCTGGATTGATCTTTAAGGATCTGGGACTGCATTGGGGACATCACGTAACCGGGACCCTGAGAGACAGACCTGAACTTTGTTACTGTGTGCTGATTCTCCATGTCGCAGGGCACTGCCAGCGTGTGATGTTGGAGGAGAGGAGGAGAGGAGGAGGTTGGATTTATACCCCGCCCTTCACTACCCGAAGGAGTCTCAGAGCGACTTACAAACTCCTTTTCCTTCCTCTCCCACAACAGACACCCTGTGAGGTAGAAGAAGAAGAGATTGGATTTATACCCCGCCTTCACTACCCGAAGGAGTCTCAGAGCGACTTGCAAACTCCTTTCCTTTCTATTGTGGGGAGGGGAAGGGAAAGGAGTTTGTCAGCCGCTCTGAGACTCCTTCAGGTAGTGAAGGGCAGGGTATAAATTCCATCTCTTCTTCTTCTTCTACCTCACAGGGTGTCTGCTGTGGGGAGGGGAAGGGAAAGGAGTTTGTTAGCCGCTCCGAGACTCCTTTGGGTAGTGAAGGGTGGGGTATAAATCCAATCTCTTCTTCTTCTACCTCACAGGGTATCTGTTGTGCGGAGGGGAAGGGAAAGGAGTTTGTCAGACACTCTGTGACTCCTTCGGGTAGTGAAGGGTGGGGTATAAATCCAATCTCTTCTTCTTCTTCTACCTTACAGGGTGTCTGTTGTGGGGAGAGGAAGGGAAAGGAGTTTGTCAGACACTCTGTGACTTCTTCGGGTAGTGAAGGGCGGGGCAGAAATCCAATCTCCTCTTCTTCTGCCTCACAGGGTGTCTGTTGTGGGGAGGGGAAGGGAAAGGAGTTTGTGAGCCGCTCTGAGACTCCTTCAGGTAGTGAAGGGCAGGGTATAAATCCAATCTCTTCTTCTTCTATCTCACAGGGTGTCTGTTGTGCGGAGGGGAAGGGAAAGGAGTTTGTCAGACACTCTGTGACTCCTTCGGGTAGTGAAGGGCGGGGTATAAATCCAATCTCTTCTTCTTCTTCTACCTCACAGGGTGTCTGTTGTGGGGAGAGGAAGGGAAAGGAGTTTGTCAGCCGCTCTGAGAGTCCTTCGGGTAGTGAACGGCGGGGTATAAATTCCATCTCTTCTTCTTCTTCTTCTACCTCACAGGGTGTCTGTTGTGGGGAGGGGAAGGGAAAGGAGTTTGTCAGCCGCTCTGAGACTCCTTCGGGTAGTGAAGGGCAGGGTATAAATTCCATCTCTTCTTCTTCTTCTACCTCACAGGGTGTCTGTTGTGGGGAGGGGAAGGGAAAGTAGTTTGTGAGCCGCTCTGAGACTCCTTCAGGTAGTGAAGGGCAGGGTATAAATCCAATCTCTTCTTCTTCTACCTCACAGGGTGTCTGTTGTGGGGAGGGGAAGGGAAAGGAGTTTGTCAGACACTCTGTGACTCCTTCGGGTAGTGAAGGGCAGGACAGAAATCCAATCCCTTCTTCCTCTTAGCAACCACACCCTCACACAGGCCGGAGATCTCCCTCAAATGCACTGAACAGGGACCTTCATGAACGCCATGAGGAGCATAAAGGGGGAATTGGCAGCCCTAACCTTCCATTAGCAGGAAACGGAGTCCGGATCCAACCCTGCTTCTCACACAGGGGGCTCTGACATAATCCATTCTCGTTCATCTCATTTTGATGTTGATTATTTTTATTTATATGTCCCCCCGTATGCCATTTGTATAGAGTATGCCATTTTATATGCAATAGATTGACCGCTGGAACAGGGGGTATACGAAGGAAGGAGATCTGCATGCCCTACAATTACCAAAATTCTTTTTGCTGCAATTCTTTGCTCTCATCCACTTTTGAATCACTAATCCTTTCTAAAGTAGAATTGTTTCTGCTGGTATCTTTGTCTCAGACAAAGCAGCCAGTTAGCTCAGAAAATGCGGGTTTTACTTGTAGATGCAGAATGCCTACAGGATACACAAATGAATAAACCAGAGTGTGGGGGGGAACTAGTGCAGAGGGACTGCAGGCAACTGTGAAGTCAACCGTTAAGCCAGTTTGGTGTCATGGTTAAGTGCGCGAACTCTAATCTGGGAGAACGGGGTTTGATTCCCCACTCCTCCACTTGCACCTGCTGGATGACCTTGGGCAAGCCATAGTTCTGGCACACCTACCTCACAGGGTATCTGTTGTGGGGAGGGGAAGGGAAAGGAGTCTGTAAGCTGCTCTGAGACTCCTTTGGGTAGTGGAGGGCGGGGGTATAAATCCAATCTCTTTTTCTTCTTCTTCTACCTCACAGGGAATCTGTTGTGGGGAGGGGGAAGGGAAAGGAGTTTGTCAGACACTCTGTGACTCCTTCGGGTAGTGAAGGGTGGGGTATAAATCCAATCTCTTCCTCTTCTTCTACCTCACAGGGGGTCTGTTGTGGGGAGGGGAAGGGAAAGGAGTTTGTAAGCCGCTCTGAGACTCCTTTGGGTAGTGAAGGGCGGGGTATAAATCCAATCTCTTCTTCTTCTTCTTCTACCTCACAGGGGGTCTGTTGTGGGGAGGGGAAGGGAAAGGAGTTTGTAAGCCGCTCTGAGACTCCTTTGGGTAGTGAAGGGTGGGGTATAAATCCAATCTCTTCTTCTTCTTCTTCTACCTCACAGGGGGTCTGTTGTGGGGAGGGGAAGGGAAAGGAGTTTGTAAGCCGCTCTGAGACTCCTTTGGGTACTGAAGGGTGGGGTATAAATCCAATCTCTTCCTCTTCTTCTACCTCACAGGGGGTCTGTTGTGGGGAGGGGAAGGGAAAGGAGTTTGTAAGCCGCTCTGAGACTCCTTTGGGTAGTGAAGGGCGGGGTATAAATCCAATCTCTTCCTCTTCTTCATCTCACAGGGGGTCAGTTGTGGGGAGGGGAAGGGAAAGGAGTTCGTAAGCCGCTCTGAGACTCCTTTGGGTACTGAAGGGTGGGGTATAAATCCAATCTCTTCCTCTTCTTCTACCTCACAGGGGGTCTGTTGTGGGGAGGGGAAGGGGAAGGAGTTTCTAAGCCGCTCTGAGACTCCTTTGGGTACTGAAGGGTGGGGTATAAATCCAATCTCTTCCTCTTCTTCTACCTCACAGGGGATCTGTTGTGGGGAGGGGAAGGGGAAGTAGTTTGTAAGCCACTCTGAGACTCCTTTGGGTAGTGAAGGGCGGGGTATAAATCCCATCTCTTCTTCTTCTTCTTCTTCTTCTTCTTCTTCTTCTTCTTCTTTCCTCGGATTCTCCGGAGCAAGCTGTCAGTGAAGAAAGGGCCTCAGCCTCCTTCTGATTTCTTGTTTGCAGTCTCCCTTTTGGTTGAGGACGGAGCCGAGGAACAGAAAACCTCGAACTGTCTCCACTCCTTCATCATCAGCCTTAAAGCTGTGTAATTCCCCAGCGGCTGTTTACATCTGGGCGGGGTTAAAAAAAAGGTCACCCTTGTTTGCCGCAATGTTGTTTGGTCTTTCGAGGGTCGCATGTCGCGCAAAGTGTCTTGATTGCCAGACATGGTTGTCATTCAGTGCGAAACGGTGCTCTGTTTCGGGGCATGCTGTCTTCTCGCTTCGGAATCAAAGGGTCACATGGGGGGTCTCTCCAAGAGCAGAGAGGTAAAGCGCCCAGTTTTGCTTGGTCCTTCTCAAAAGAATGCGGCTGATCCGGCTGTGCTCTTCTCTCTCACCTTGTTAGACTCGGTTTGGTGTGCAAAGAAACCATGATTTCGCAGCCAGCAACTGAAAAGGAGAGAGAGAGAGAGAGAAGGAGAGAGAATGAACTCTTGTTGATGGAGGTGGAAAATCAACTGCTTTAAAATGGCCGTCCAGATGCCTTCATTCTGAAAAGCTTCTTCCTTCTTCTCTCTCTCTCTCTGGCCGGCTCAATACCAGTTAATAGACTTTCTCCGTATTCCTTTGTACTCACTTTACTGAGCTTCATCTAGTATCTTTGCTGGTTGTTCATCCTCTTCCCTCTCACCCTCTTTCTCTCTCTCTCTTTTTCCATCTACCTTATTTCTCTCATTATGCTTTCCCGCTTTTTTAATGATCTGTTTGTTGTGTGTTCGGGATGACTGCTGGGTGAATGTATCAAAGGAACATCACTTAAAAAAAAAATAGGAGGAACTGGTATTCAAGAGGAAGGGAGGGGGACGGAAAGTTAAATTAGACTGGGGAAAAACATGCACACATCTGACAGACAGTCAGGGGTACATGTGAGAACCAGGTGCAAATCACTGCTCTGTCATGGAAGCTGAGGGAAGAAGGAGAGCCGGGTTTTATACCTTGCCTTTCGTGCGCACTTCTTCAGAATAAAACTTCGTTGGTTTTAAAGGAGAGCCAGTTTGGTGTAGTGGTTAAGTGCGTGGACTCTTATCTGGGAGAACTGGGTTTGATTCCCCACTCCTCCACTTGTGCCTGCTGATGTGACCTTGGGTCAGTCACAAGCTCTGGCACAGCTGTTCTCTCAAGGACAGTTTCCGTCAGAAGTTCTCTCAGCCCCACCTACCTCACAGGGTGTCTGTTGTGGGGAGGGGAAGGGAAAGGAGTTTGTAAGCCACTCTGAGACTCCAAGTGAAGGGCGGGGTATAAATCCAATCTCTTCTTCTTCTTCTTCTTCTTCTTCTACCTCACAGGGTGTCTGTTGTGGGGAGGGGAAGGGAAAGGAGTTTGTAAGCCGTTCTGAGACTCCTTTGGGTAGTGAAGGGCGGGGTATAAATCCAATCTCTCTCTCTCTCTCTCTCTCTCTCTCTCTCTCTCTCTCTCTCTCCATTGAGCAGGGGGTTGGACTAGATGGCCTGTAGGACCCCTTCCAACTCTGTGATTCTATGGTGGATAGGAGACCACCAAGGAAGGCTCTGCAGAGAAAGTACATGGCAAACCACCTCTACTTCTTCCTCACCTTGAAAGCCCCTCGCTGGGGTCACCATAAATCGGTTGCCACTCGATGGCACATACATACGCATTGGCATTCTGCCGGGCTTTAACAAGACCTTCTGGATCCAGACGCTGAAGCTTTGCTTTATTGGGTAGAAAGAGGCCTCACCTCTTTTCTTGCCTCGTTTCTCAGGCCAACATAGTTAACAAAAGCAAAGGAGAATATATCACCGCTTCCATTCTTGGCATTTTAAAAGAAACGTGGGAACGGGGGGGGTTGTGTGTCTGCTTGCGCATCTTCCTGTGGTCCTATTGAAAGTCCTTTCATAGAACCATAGAAAGTGCTTTCTCGCACATTCTTCTTTGACACGCTGACCTCTCCTTTCCCGCTTCGCCGAGCGAAGGGCCGGGCTTTGTGTTTCGAGAGCTAAATTGGCCGAGAAGAGGTCAAAAAACACTAAGGACCTGCTTGACCTCCCCCTCTTAACAACCCGACTGGACGTGATTTACTGAGGTCGAGGCAGTCTCAGAGCATGACGTCACCAGCATCCCAAACTGTAGCCTGTGATAGAAGAGATGTGGAATTGTGAGCCGGCTGTTGTGAACCAAACACAAGAACCAAACGTAGGGAGGCGTTTTTTGTTAGGGAAAGTAAGTCCTCTCTCTGTGAGGCGCTGCATTTAATATCTAGAGGGCTAATTTGTGTTACTGGGGTGGCGTGCAGGGTTTGATTTCTGCCAGGGTTTTAACGGTTTAGTTAATTAATTGGATAAAAAAGGTAAAGGCTTCCCTTGCTCGAAAGCCAGTCGAATCCGACTCTAGAGGTGCTCATTTCCATTTCCAAGCCGAAGAGCCAGCGCTGTCCGAAGACTTCTCCATGGTCATGTGGCTGACATGACTAAATGCTGAGGTGCACGGAATGCTGTTACCTTTCCACCAAAGGGGTACCTATTTGCTAGGTTGGCAGGAGCCGGGGCCAGAGATGGGAGCTCACTCTCTCACGCGGCACTAGGGTCTCGAACTGCTGAGCTACTGACCTTCCGATCTGCAGCTCAGCATCTTAATTGGATAGACATTGATTATGAGGGGTTTATTAGGAAGGGGATTGAAAAAAAATCAGCCAGTATCAAAATGCCCCTGTATAAATCTACATTGCAGCCTCATTTGGAATACTGTGTAGTTTCTGGTCACTCCACCTCAAAAAAGATATTCTAGCATTGGAAAAGGGGCAGAAAAGGGCAACTAAAATGAGGTGCTGACTGGCAACTTTTGACTCAGTCTCTCTCTCACTTTGGTGTAGTGGTTAGGAACATAGACTCTAATCTGGGAGAACCGGGTTTGATTCCCCCACTCCTCCACATGCAGCTACTGGTGTGACCTTGGGCCAGACACAGTTCTCTCAGAGCTGTTCTCTCATGAGCAGTCCTCAAAAGAGCCCTCTCAGCCCCACCTACCTCACAGGGTGTCTGTTGTGGGGAGGGGGAAGGGAAAGGAGATATAGGGCGGGGTATAAATCCAATCTCCTCCTCCTCCTCCACTTCTTCTTCTTCTCTCTCTCTCACCTTAGCCTACTTCACAAAAATGTTGTGAAGGCAAGAGGTATGCTATCTTGAGCTCCTTGGAGGGAGGGTAGGTTTAAAAAAATGTGATGGATAGATTAGGAACTTTGTTCTTAGGGTAGCTCTAGAATTACTGGCAATTCTATGATAAAACCATAGCATTCCCAACAATTCCTAGAGCTACGTTGCATCGTTTCCAGGTTTCCCCCAGAAGTGATGTAGTGATGCAGCTAACATCACCTTTTTTTAAAAAAAAAAGATCTTCTACCGCCACTCCTAATGATGGCAGGCAAAGAGGGCTGCTGTAACGGAAAATAAAACAATGATGTGTATCCTCAGGATGCTCCCTAATTCGTTGGCCCTGAAATTTCAGCTCAAAAATCCTCATTTTGTTTTGTTTTCTTTCTGCAGATCAGCTTCGTGATTTTCACATCACATTCAGTTTCCCTGCTCTGATTTTTTCCTGTTGAAGTTGACATAGCATTTTTTTCCCATCACCTTGGCTTTGACATGTAATCTATAAAATCATATTAGAATGGCATACAAGAAACGAGTGAATGGGAGACGCAAGCACTGAAAACGGGCAGAACCAAAAGCCTTCCGAGGGCAATACAAAAAAAAGGAAATGAACCGAAGAAGGGAAGCCTGTTCGTACGTCCCTAATTTGTATCTCTTTAGGAAAAGAATAATAAAATGTGCCCTGAATCCACAAATAAATGGCTGTGCATTACTCAAATGCATTTGGGATTTTTAAAATCTCCAGCAGTTTGTAACATAAGAACATAAGAGAAGCCAATGTTGAATCAGGCCAATGGCCCATCTAGTCCAACACTCTGTCACACAGCGGCCAAAAACACCAGGTGCCATCAGGAGGTCCAGCAGTGGGGCCAGGACACTAGAAGCCCTCCCACTGCTGCCCCCTCCAGCACCAAGAATAGAGTGCATCACCTGCCCCAGACTGAGAGTTCCCATCTATACCCTGTGGCTAAGAGCCACTGATGGACTTCTGCTCCATATGTTTATCTATCTATCCATATGTTGTCGGTTAAGGAGCAAACAATGAGGGTATCTAAAGAAAAATCATAACCTGAGAAAGGGTTTTGTATCCAAGTGTTCTGCTGGGCCAAGTTTGAAAGACGGTTGCCCGCTGAGCACTGGCAGCCAATGGGATTTTTGGCGGCGGAGATATTCAAACTGACTTCATGATGATGTCATTACAACATTTCCAGCACAAATATGGAAGCGACATCAACACATTGGCATGACATTCCAGGATTCCACCAATACTTTATGGTTCACCATAGAGTGTAGGGGGAATCCTAGAGTGTCACACCAATATATTACTGTCACTTCTGGGGTCTGTGCAGGATGTAACTTTGTGACATGGTCACAACATCAAATCTGCACGATCTTTCTCCCCTTGCTGCACTTGGAGAAAGGACCTCCCTAGAGAGCCAGATTGGTGTCATGGTTAAGAGCGCGGACTCCAATCTGGGACAACCGGGTTTCATTCCCCACTCCTCCACATACAGCTGTTGGCATGACCTTGGGTCAGTTACAAGTTCTTTCAGAGCTGTTCTCTCAGGAGCAGTCCTCAAAAGAGCTCTCTCAGCCCCACCTTCCTCACAGGATGTCTGTTGTCAGGAGGGGAAGGGAAAGGAGATTGTAAACCACTCTGAGACTCCTTCGGATAGTGAAGGGAAGGGTATATATCCAATCGCCTCTTCCTCCTAGTCTGAGGCTGCCTTTCTGCCTAAGGAGACTTTTTATGGCAGAAGAGATTCAAAAAACCATCAAGGGAGGCCTTGGCTAAACAGAGTGGCAAGCTACAAACCCCCATCGACCTGCCTTTTCCATAGTGGATCATTTTATGCCACTCAACTTCCACAGACGGCACTGGGCAAACACACAATTGGCCATTCGGACCTTTTAGGGAAATTAAAACGTGGCTTCAGCTCAGATATGCCAAGCTGATGCTTTTAAAGCTGACACAACCCTTCCTTTGCGTGCCGAGAATGTCTCAGGCTTTGATAAAGCACTCTTTCCAAGTTTACTGAGCCCTACCGACAGCCGCTGAATGGGTGCAGCTGGGCTCCTAAGCAGCCCTGCACATTTAGCGCCCGGGAGAAAAAAGCATGACCAAGCAGGAGAAACTGGGCTGAGCACTGAGTGATGCTCTGAAGTTTCAAGTGACGGTTTGCATGTCTGAATGGACCAACGGAGATCGAACATCACAAAAAGAATTTTCACATCACCTCTCCAAATAATAATTTAAAAAGTGTAATTCGAGGACATCCAGTGAAGTTGGTGGGCAGTAGATTCAGGATGGATGAAAGGAAATACTACTTTCCACGGTGAATGGTTAAAATGTTGAATTCCACTGCCAGAGGGTGTAGTGATGGCCACAGGAATAAATAGTCTGAAAAGGGGATTAGATAGGTTCATGGATGATAAGTCTATCAATGACTACTAGCCCTGGTGGCTGAGGGGAACCTCCACATTCAGAGGCGCTAAGCCTCTGAATCCCAGAGCCAGGAGGCCACATCAGGGGAAGGCCTCAGCCTCCGTGCCCTGTTGTTGGCCCTCCAGAGGAACTGGCTGGCCACCGTGTGAGACAGGAGGCTGGACTAGATGGACCACTGTTCTGACCCGGCAGGGCTCTTCTGACGTTCTTATGAAGACCTTGGCCTCTCTGCCCTGTTGCTGGCCCTCCAGAGGAACTGGTTGGCCACTGTGTGAGACAGGATGCTGGACTAGATGGACCACTGGTCTGATCCAGCAGGGCTCTCCTGATGTTCTTAGGAAGGCCTCAGCCTCTCTGCCCTGTTGTTGGCCCTCCAGAGGAACTGGTTGGCCACTGTGTGAGACAGGATGCTGGACTAGATGGACCACTGGTCTGATCCAGCAGGGCTCTCCTGATGTTCTTAGGAAGGCCTCAGCCTCTCTGCCCTGTTGTTGGCCCTCCAGAGGAACTGGTTGGCCACTGTGTGAGACAGGATGCTGGACTAGATGGACCACTGGTCAGATCCAGCAGGGCTCTTCTCATATTCTTAAGAAGGCCTCGGCCTCTCTGCCCTGTTGTTGGCCCTCCAGAGGAACTGGTTGGCCACTGTGTGAGACAGAATGCTGGACAAGATGGACCACTGGTCTGATCCAGCAGGGCTCTTCTCATGTTCTTACGAAGGCCTCAGTCTCTATACCTCAACCTCTATGTCAACCTCTGAATCCTAGTGCCAGGAGGCAGCATCTAGGGAAGGCCTCAGCCCCTATGCCCTGTTGTTTCCCCTCCAGAGGAACTGGTTGGCCACTGTGTGAGACAGGATGCTGGACTAGATGGACCACTCCTCTGATCCAGCAGGGCTGTTCTCATGTTCTTACCTCAGATACAAGGATTTTAAATTTATTTATGTCATTTCCCAGAGATGATTGTCACATTCAGTTGCCAGTCACAGATGGAGTGTCTGATAATAGCATGCAGAGAAATCAAACTATGTACATGAGCAAATGAGCAATTGGCAGATGTTACATCTCTGTGTAAACCTTCAAGAGACGGCAGTCCTCCAAAGCGTAGCCACCCAGTGGCGGGAAACTACCATTGCTTAACAAAACTGAACGGAAGGATGTTGACACACGGTGATCCCAGGCAGATCTACCTGAGAGCAAGTGCCCTTCACCTCAGTGGGACTTACTTGTGAGTAAACATGCAAAGGATGGTGCTGTTGGCATAGCTAGATGGGACTTACTGAGCTGTAAAGAATATTGAAACGTAAGAACAATACTGTCAATCAGTAAGGGGAGAGATTAATGACAGATGATTGGAACTGAATCAGAATGACAAGCTTTCTCAGCATGGAAAATCAGATGTTTTCCAAGAACTCTCTCTGGCCTTGTAATATTAGTTTCTTGTTGATGTTCAGTCGCACAGTCGGGTCCGATTCTTCGCGACCCCACGGACCAGATCACGCCAGGCCCTCCTGTCTTCCGCTGTCCGCTGAATTTCATGTTCGTTGCATCGATGACACTGTCTAACCATCTCATCCTTTGCTGTCCCCTTCTTCTTCGACCTTCAATCTTTCCCAGCATCAGGGTCTTCTCCAGTGAATGCTCCCTTCTCATTTGGTGGTCAAAGTATTTGAGCTTCAGCTTCAGGATCTGGCCTTCCAGGGAACAATCAGGGTTGATTTCTTCTAGGATTGACTGATTTGATCTCCTTGCAGTCCAAGGGACTCTCAAGAGTCTTCTCCAGCACCATAGTTCAAAAGAATCTATTCTTCGGTGCTCGGCCTTCCTTATAGTCCAACTCTCGCAGCCATACATTACTACGGGGAATACCATTGCTTTGACCATGTGGACTTTTATTGGCAAGGTGATGTCTCTGCTTTTTATCATGCTGTTTAGGTTTGACATCGCTTTCCTCCCCAGGAGCAGGCGTCTTTTAATTTCATGGCTGCAGTCACCATCTGCAGTGATCTGGGATCCCAGGAACGTGAAGTCTGTCACTACTTCTACAACTTCCTCTTCTATTTGCCAAGGAGTGATGGGGCCAGATGCCATGACCTTAGTTTTTTTGATGTTGAGCTTCAAGCCCACTTTTGCGCTCTCCTCTTTCACTCTGAGCAAGAGGCTCTTTAGGTCCTCTGCACTTTCTGCGTGCTATGAAAATCCACACTTGTTTGTGTTGTCATAGAAGCATAGAGTTGGAAGGAACCTCCAGGGTCATCTAGTCCAACCCCCTGCACAAGGCAGGAAATTCATGAATACCTCCTCCCCACACCCTCAGTGACCCCTGCTCCGTGCCCAGAAGAGAGAGAGAGAAACCCTGCAGGATCCCTGACCAAATTGGCCTGGAGAAAAATTGCTTCCTGACCTCAAAGTGGCGACAGGCATTTCCCTGGGCATGTAAGAAAGAGCCATGAGAACTAAGCACTGAGGCAACCCTTCCTGCCCTCCCTTCTCATGATCTGCCTATGTTCACACAATCAGCATTGCTGTCAGGTGGCCATCTAGCCTCTGTCTGAAAACCTCCCAAGAAGGAGAGCCCACCGCCTCCCGAGGAAGCCTGTCCCACTGAGGAACCCGCTCTAACTGTCAGGAGGTTCTTCCTCCGTGTTCAGCTGAAAACTCTTTCTGATTTGATTTCAACCCGTCGGTTCTGGTCCGACCTTCTGGGACAACAGAAAACAGCTCCGCACCATCCTCTATAGGACAAACCTTCAAGTACTTGAAGATGGTTATCATATCACCTCTCAGTCATCTCCTCTCCCTGTTAAGCATAGCCAGCTCCTTCTACCTTTCCTCTGGGAAATGTAACACACACACACCCTGTGCCTTGTTGTGAGCACTGTGGAAATTTAACCACCACCTGAAAACAAAAAACACCTAATACTACATATGAAAATATGCCACAGGAGGTGGTGGCAGCTACAAGCATGGACAGTTTCAAGAGGGAATTAGATAAACATATGGAGCAGAAGTCCATCAGTGGCTATTAGCCACAGGGTATAGATGGGAACTCTCAGTTTGGGGCAGGTGATGCCCTATATTCTTGGTGCTGGAGGGGGCAGCAGTGGGAGGGGGTTTCTGGTGTCCTGGCCCCACTGGTGGACCTCCTGATGGCACCTGGTATATTTTGGCTGCTGTGTGACAGAGTTTTGGACTAGATGGGCCATTGGCCTGATTCAACATTGGCTTCTCTTATGTTCTTATGTTCTTATGAAGCTGCCTTATACTGAATCAGACCCTAAGTCCATCAAGGTCAGTATTGTCTACTGAGATTGAGAGCAGCTCTCCAGGGTCTCAGGCAGAGAGAGGTCTATCACAGCACCTACTGCCTGCTCCTTTTAACTGGGGATGCCGGGGATTGAACCTGGGACCTTCTGAATGCAAAGCAGAGGCTCTTCCCCTGAGCCACAGCACCTCCCTAAAACTGTTGTGTTTTTTTTTTAAATGTAGTTGGGTGCACAGTTAATACAGTTAAGTATAAATACACGTTGATGGGGTCTGAACTGGCAGAGACTGACCAAGAGAGAGATCTTGGAGTCATAGTAGATAACTCACTGAAAATGTTGAGACGGTGTGCAACTGCGATAAAAAAAGGCCAACGTTATGCTGGGGATTATTAGGAAGGGTATAGAAAACAGATCAGCCAATATCATAATGCCCCTATATGAATCAATGGTGCGACCTCATTTGGAGTACTGTGTACAGTTTTGGTCACCACATCTCAAAAAGGATATTATAGCTTTGGGAAAAGTGCAGAGAAGGGCAACTAGAATGATCAAAGGGTTGGAGAACCTTCCCGATGAGGAGAGGTTGAGGCGCTTGGGGCTCTTTAGCTTGGAGAAATGACGGCTGAGGGGTGACATGATCGAGGTTTATAAGATTATGCATGGGATAGAGCAGGTCGAGAAAGAAGTACTTTTCTCCCTTTCTCACAGTACAAGAACTCCTTGTGGGCACTCCATGAAATTGCTGAGTGGTCAGGTTAGAAGGAATAAAAGGAAGTCCTTCTTCACCCACAGAGTGATAACACGTGGAATTCACCGCCACAGGAGGTGGTGATGGCGGCTACAAGCATGGACGGCTTCAAGAGGGAATTAGATAAGCATATGGAGCAGAAGTCCATCAGTGGCTATTAGCCACAAGGTATAGATAGGGTTACGTATGGTGTATACATAATGGTCTGAGCTTGATCCTCAACCCCATCTAAGCCTGGTATCCTGAATAACACAACATGATTGGCTACTCTGCATAGCGGGCCAATCAAGAGACTAGAAAGATTCTGGAGGGAGATAAGATTATTGGTTGTTATGTTACTATTCTGATTGGCTGTTAACCTTACAGTGGGCGTGGTTATGCCAGCCCGGACAGTTTAAAAGGGAGCCTATTGCTCTCCTGTTTGTGTTCATTCTTATCTTGTTATTAAAGCTGAATCACTTGTTATGAGCTGCTGCCTTAAGTCTCATACTTAACAGATAGGGACTCTCAGTCTGGGGCAAGGGATGCTCTGTATTCTTGGTGTTTGGGGGCGGTCAATAGTGGGAGGGCTTCTCGTGTCCTGGCCCCACTACTGGACCTCCTGATGGCACCTGGTATTCTTGGCCACTGTATGACAGAGAGTTGGACTGATCCAACACTGGCTTCTCTTATGTTCTCTTATGTTCTTAGCTCTTTGAACTCTCCGCAGCTGAAATTGAGTGAACTGAAGTTTTAAATAGTAGCATTTAGGGGGATTGCCCAATCGGTCTGCATACCTGTTGTAGCAACTTGCTTCCATATTTTATATTATATGCTTTCCGTGTGTAACTCGGCCATATGATAAATACCCCCCCTTTCTCTTTGGCTCAAATTGGACAGCTTCCTCCAAGGTAGGGAGATTTCCTCCAAATTAAGTTGCTCTTCCACTGAAGGAAAAGCGTCTTAAGTTGGAGGAACCTGCTTAGAGTAGGCTTATCGGAAGATGACTGGATACACCCTGCTATTTTCCCAGTGCAAAATCTCCTGCCGCTGCAAGAAAATGGCCTGCCCATTTTCCAGGGTTAAATTTCAATCTATTGCATGTTTTTACCTTCATTTTTTTTGTCCTGATGTACCTTGTAGTTTTCTTTAGTTGGCTCGAGGAAGAGAACTGTAAGAAGCCTGAACCTGAGGAAGCCCGCATCCACCGGGGAGTTAGGAGCAACAGTTCCAGGACAGCTGCAGAGACAGAGATCAATAGATTTGTGTATCTCCATGCAGCAGAAAGGGCACGAGTTACCCCCCCTGGAGGCACAACCTTCATACAACTTGCATGAAGGTGAGGATGCAACACGCAGAAGACGATCTGGGCAAATCTCTCCCGGCTCATCGATTGCACATCACTTGCCGATTCCAGGAAACAGACGCGAGGACTTGTGAAGGAGCCAAGCCTCAGTGCGGGGGCCCGGACCGTTCAGCCACAATGAGGACGGCACCGTCGCCTCACCGGAGCTCAGCTGACTCTCGGCCTCCTGGAGGACCTGTCCTGATCAAAGGAGGAGGCGGCGGCCAATGCCCCCTCTAAGCTGTGGAGTCTTGTGAGCAAAAATCCTACTTTGCGAGCGACTGGCATTAAACTGATGAGCGAGCCATTTGGCTGCTGCGTACATTAGTTTCCTCTGGAGCCCTCCTTCCTGAGCGAAGAGAAAAATGTGTGAGCCGGAGGCTAAAAAACAGTGAGCTGGCTCACACTGACGCGGCTTAGAGGGAACACTGGTGGCAGCTACATGCTTGGATGGGTTCAAGGGGGAATTAGATAAATATATGGAGCAGAGGTCCATCAGCGGCTATTAGCCACAAGGTATAGAGAGGGACTCTGGGCCAAGTGATGCTCTGTATTTTTGGTGCTGGGGGGGCAACAGTGGGAGGGCTTCTGGGGTCCTGGATCCACTGCTGGACCTCCTGATGGCACTTGGTATTTTTGGCCACTGTGTGACGGAGTGTTGGACTGGATGGGCCATTGGCCTGATCCAACATTGGCTTCTCTTATGTTCTTATGGCTACTAGCCACAACATCTAGATAGGGACTCTGTCACACAGTGGCCAAAAATACCAGGTGCCATCAGGAGGTCCAGCAGTGGGGCCAAGTGACATCATCATGTCACCGACATTGGGGGGGGTGACACTCTACTTTTTGGGCAGAACCAGGGCTCTTTTTGTAGCAGGAACTCCTTTGCATATTAGGCAACACACCCCTAATGTAGCCAATCCTCCAAGAGCTTACAGAGCCCTTCTGACAGGGACTACTGTAAGCTCCTGGAGGATTGGCTACATTAGGGCTGTGTCACCAAATATGCAAAGGAGTTCCTGCTAACAAAAAGAGCCCTGACAACACTGGCTTCTCCTATGTTCTTAAGGCTTGGAGGCAACCTCTGCCACATCTACTGCAGCCCACAGATACAGGAAGAAGGGGAGCTGGCCCTCGAAAGCAAAGCTTGGAGTTGCAAAAAATTCTCTCTTCTACAGGGGTGTTATTTTAAGGGAAACTTAGAGGGCTGCCAGGCCAAGCAGGGGGGCCAGGAGCAGGGAGATCAGAGACTGACATTGCCAACATTGCCATAACAATTCCAGGTAAGACCTGGAAGTGACAAAAGGCAGCTCTAAGAACCGACAAGAAACTCTATGGTCATTCACCACCAGAGGATGTGGGATTCACTGTCAGAGGATCTAGTGATGGCCACAGGCAATAGACAGCTTTAAAAGGGGATTAGATTGATTCATGGAGGAGACCCAGTTTGGTGTAGTGGTTAGGAGCATGGAATCTAACCTGGGAGAACCGGGCTTGATTCCCCACTCCTCCACTTGCAGCTGCCAGGTGGCCTTGGATCAGTCACAGTTCTCTCAGAGCTGTTCTCTCAAGAGCAGTTCTCTCTGAGTTCTCTCAGTCCCGCCTACCTCACAGGGTGTCGTGGGGAGAGGGAAGGAGATTGTAAGGTGGTCTGAGCCTCCAAGTGAAGGGAAGTGTATGAATCCAATCTCCTCCTCCTCCTCCTCCTCTTCTTCTTCTATCAGTGGCTACTAGCCATGGTGACTAAAGGGAACCTCCATGTTCAGAGGCAGTCAGTCTCTGAATCCCAGTGCCAGGAGGCAACACCAGGGGAAGGTCTCTCTGCCCTGTTGCTGGTCCTCCAGAGGAACCGGTTGGCCACTGTGTGAGACGGGATGCTGGACTAGATGGACCCTCAGTGGTCAGCTCCAGCAGGACTCTTCTGATGTTCTTATGAAGACCTTGGCCTCTGTGTCCTGTGGTTGGGCCTCCAGAGGAAGTGATTGGGCACTGTGTGAAACATGATGCTGAACATGGTGGACCACTGGTCTGAACCAGAGGAGCTCTTCTTCTTGCGTTCTTAATTTTGCAACTGCAGCGAGTTATAGGCACGGCCGGATCACCCATTGGGCGAACTAGGCACTTGCCTAGGGCGCACCGGCCTCAGGGTGCCCCGCTCCCCCCCAAAAGCGCCCCCCACCACCCTAACCGGGTGCCCACCGCCACCGCCGCTGCCGAAAAGCGCCTGGCTAGGGCACAAGTTGCCCTCCTCCTCCTCCCTCCCCGCTGCCGCCGCCAAGCACCCAGCTAGGGTGCAAGTTGCCCTCCCCTCCTCCCTTGGTGGGGGAGGAGGAGAAGGCCAGTGGGGGCCAGCAGGATCTCCCCACTGCCGCCGCCGCTGCCTCCGAAAAGTGCCCAGCTAGGGTGCAAGTCACCCTCCCCCTCCTCCCTGGAGGGGGACGGAGGTGGCGGCGGCCAGCAGGGACTCCCCCCCCCGCTGCCACCGCCGCTGCAGAGCGCCCAGCCGGGCACAGCTTGCCCACCCTCCCCCTCCTCCCTGGGGGGGGAAGGAGGGGGGGCGGCATGGCTGGTTCTCCAGGCCCAACTGGGAGCTTGGGATATGTGCCCGCTTAGGGTGCAGAAATACCTGGAGCCGGCCCTGGTTACGGGGTTGAATAAGGACAGCAAGCAGGTGTGGTCTGGCGGTCCTCAAATAAAACGCCTGAGATCAAAGGGGCACTTTGCTCTAATTTTTCCAAATGCAAGATAATGATCAAAGGGCCTGAGATGCACAGCGTGGAAGCAAGCGTTGTAACCTGAGTCAGCAGCAAGACAGTTGACTTGGAGCCATGCTTTGATCTGAGCAAGGCTGAGAGGCCAGCGATATTGGCTCTGAACATTAGCACATTCCTGCAAGCTTCCCCCAGCACAGGGCTCCTTAGCTCCCCCCCCCATGCTTGGTCCACACTCTGTCCTTACATTACATTACATTTGTGATTTATATACCGCTCTCTCCTTATGGCTCAGAGCGGTTTACAGAGTACATCGCTTTTGATCTATACTAGGGACACAGTGATAAGTGGAGGTGTATGCCTAACACGACACCCGACAGCAGGATCTATTGGCTTCAGTGGTAGATTCTCTCTCTCTTTGGGCAAGGACATCTCGATGGCACAGATCTCCTTGCGATAGCGACTTTCTTCCGGAAACGGCCCCTCAGAGCGTGATTGCAGAACTCGGTTTCTCGTCCAATCGGCTCCAGCCTCGCTGTGCCGCCACGCCTCTCCGGGACCAGTCTTCATGCTCGCACTCGCCGTTCATCATTCGCTGCTGTTGCTGCCACCATCTTCGCCAGCCCGTCGCCACTGCTTCAGCCACTGCTAACACCAATCCCAAGGGAGGGAGGGAAGGGTGCTCCCCGCTCGTAAGGAGCAGGTACCCATTTATCTACTTGCCTGTACGGGCTTTCGAACCGCTGGGTGGGCGGGAGCTGGGACAATGGGCCGGGAGCTCACCCCAGCCGCGGTGGGACTCAAACAGCCGTTGGCTGTTCAGTTAGATAACCTTGTAGGCTTTAGCGCCTTGTGCCACCACTCCCGTCTCAGTTAATGGCACCGTCTCAGTTAATTACTCTCAGTGTTCCACAGTTAAGGATACCTCTTCCCACCGATCTCCAGTTTTGGCATATTTATTTCCTTCACGATGTCCCCCACACCCAAATTAAACCCAAACAAATGATGACTATGAAACAAAAATGTGTGAGCTGGAGGCTGAAAAATCTGTGAGCTAGCTCACACTAACTCAGCTTAGAGGGAACACTGTGAGCTACTGACATTAAAGCTGTGAGCGAGCGATTTGGCTGCCGCATATATTAGTTTGCTCTGGAGCCATCCTAGAACATAAGAAGCCAATGCTGGATCAGGCCAGTAGCCCATCCAGTCCAACACTCTGTGTCACACAGTGGCTAGAAATACCAGGGGCCATCAGGAGGTCCAGCAGTGGGGCCAGGACACTAGAAGCCCTCCCATTGTTGACCCCTCCAGCACCAAGAATAGAGTGCATCAACTGCCCCAGACTGAGAGTCCCTATCTATACTTTGTGGCTAATAGCCACTGATGGACTTCTGCTCCATATGCTTATCCAATTCCCTCTTGAAGCCGTCCATGCTTGTAGTACTTTTCTCCCTTTCTCACAATACAAGAACTCGTGGGCACTCCATGAAATTGCTGAACAGTCGGGTTAGAAAAGATAAAAGGAAGCCCTTCTTCACCCAAAGAGTGATTAACACATGGAATTCACTGCCACAGGAGGTGGTGGCAGCTACAAGCATGGACAGTTTCAAGAGGGGATTAGATAAACATATGGAGCAGAGGTCCATCAGTGGCTATTAGCCACAGGTTATAGATGGGAACTCTCAGTCTGGGGCAGGTGATGCACTTTATTCTTGGTGCTGGAGGGGGCAGCAGTGGGAGAGCTTCTGGTGTCCTGGCCCCACTGTTGGACCTCCTGATGGCACCTGGTATATTTTGGCTGCTGTGTGACAGAGTATTGGACTAGATGGGTCATTGGCCTGATTCAACATTGGCTTCTCTTATGTTCTTATGTAGCTGCCACCACTTCCTGCTTGTTCCCCATATTCTGCTGAATGTTAACTTTTGCTTTTTAAAATTTTGGTCCTGTGAGCTGCGTGCATCTGAGCATATGCTGAGTGTCTTCCCCCAGGAGGTCCAGAAAGTATTTGTGAATTCCCTGCATTGTGCAAGGGGTTGGACTAGATGACCATGGAGATCCCTTTATCAGATTTCTACCCCGCCCTCCCGGCCCAGGCTGGATCAGGGTGGCTTACAACAGAGTAAAATCAGACAATACAGTGCATAAAATCACATAAATTAGTATACATACAATGTTAAAAACTCAAACGTGGTAAAACGTAATAAAGTCCTAGCGATGTCCTCAGTCTACGGTCGGCTCTTCCGTCTTCTTCGGCAATCTTAGGTGATTGGCACGGGCAGTATTTAAGGGACTGGTGGGCAGTGTTCCCCCTAAGCTGAGCTGGCGTGAGCTAGCTCACAATTTTTTAGCCTCCAGCTCACACATTTTTTTTGTCTTCGCTCAGGAATTATGGCTCCAGAGCAGACGAATTTAATGCAGTAGCCAAATTGCTTTCTCACAACTTTAATGCCAGTAGCTCACAAAGGAGAACTTTTGCTCACAAGACTCCACAGCTTCGAGGGAACACTGCTGGCAGGTCAGGGTTCAGCCGGCATAGCTATTCATTGCCAGCAGTGGGGTATTAGGTGGTGGCAGCTCCAAAGGCCTGGCGGAAGAGCTCCATCTTGCAGGCCCTGCGGAACTGTGAGAGGTTCTATGATTCTGTGGGTGCATTCAGACAGGACATTTAGTCCACTTTCGGTACGCTTCGGTAACAGATTATATATTCAGGTTCACACACCCAACATCTGTGCACCGTCCCCAGCCGTCGCTTTCTGGCTCAAACCCCCTTTAAAACGGAGTATTTTGTTACCAGGTCCCCAAGTGGTGTTTTCCTGATTCTCCGGTCCTAGCCACACTTTTCTGATGTCTAATCGCTCCTGCAGTGTCGAGCCACTTCCGCTTGGAAGCCCAAGGCTTCCGCTCTTCACCCGCCATTTTATTTTAGTGTCGGTGGTATGCACACAGGCGGAGCTCCGCTCCCGCATTATTAAAAACAATGTTTAAACGGTGCCTAGTTTTGTTGATTAGACAAGTTCGGGATCTCACGGAGGCCAGTTTTGGGGTAAAAGTTTAAAGGGAAGTGTTCCTTTAAAGTTTAAAGGGAAGTGTTACAGCAGTTGGGTTGAAGTGGAAATCGCTGCTCTGCACATGCGCAAAAATTTTATTTCTACAGATGGCCACCTGTGAGCATGCCCAAACTGAGAGGGGGGGAAAAACCACCGACGCACCGTCTCGTGTGTGAATGGTGGGGAGCGATATGGCTGCACAGCGATCCAAAACAAGGAGGTAAGTGTGATCGTGATTCTCCAGGTTAAAAAAAAACATACAACAGGACCAGAGCAATTTAAACTGCTCCCAGCATGCCATCTGACTGCACCCAATGAGTCTAATGGGGAATACTGTGGTATGAATTATCATAGAATCATAGAATCATAGAATGTTAGAGTTGGAAGGCACCTTGCCGGTCATCTAGTCCAACCCCCTGCACTCTGCAGGAGCAGAGCCGAAAGATAGCCCTACATACCTACAACATACCCAAAAGATGGTCGTCCAGCCTCCGCTTGAAAACGTCCAGGGAAGGAGAATCCACCACCTCCCCAGGCAGACTGTTCCACTGCTCAACCACTCTGACAGTCAGGAAGTTTCTCCTGATATCTAGCCGGTAACGACTCCCTTGTAATTTCCACCCATTAGATCTCGTCTTGCAATCCGGAGCAAGAGAGAATAGATCTGCCCCATCTTCTACATGACAGCCCTTCAGATACTTGAAGACTGCCATCATGTCCCCTCTAAGCCTTCTCTTTCTCAGGCTAAACAGACCCAACTCTTTCAGCCTTTCTTCATGGATTCCAGCCCTCTCACCATCCTGGTTGCCCTCTTCTGGACACGCTCCAGCTTGTCAACATCCTTCCTAAAGTGTGGTGCCCAAAACTGGACACAGGACTCCAACTTGGTCTTGGTCATCAGAAATGCATCCTTACACTTAAGGGTCTCTCATAGGTCCTTCATGTCTGCCTCTCCCAGTCTCCTTCTCCTTCTGACGAATAGTTGAAGCTGCCTTATACTAAATCAGACCACGGGTCCATCACAGTCAGTTTTTTCCACTCAGACTGGCAATAGGTCTCCAGGGTTTCAGGCAGAGACGTGCTTTGCATCTCTTTTGCCTCATATAGGAAAAAGCAACTGAGCTGTTTCCTAAAAAGACAGCAGGAGACAGACTCAGGAAGCAGGGGATACGCTCACCATCCCAAGTGACTTATGCAAGCCAGCCTATCATCCAGTTTGCAGGACACTTTCCACCTAATGATGTAGGCTCCCCAGAAGACAATTCTCACATTATGTGAAAAATATTTTTCATGCATGGGTTTCATTCCTGTGCAACAGTAGCACATCCGAGGTGTCAGTTCACAGAGGTACGCTACATCTGCACTGGATACAAAAGGTTCGGGAATTGCTGTAAATTCAATAAGCGAGAGAAGAGGAGAAGAAGAGATTGGATTTATACCCTGCCCTTCACTACCCAAAGGAGTCTCAGAGAGGCATGCAATCTCCTTTCCCTTCCCCTCCCCACAACAGACACCCTGTGAAATAGGTGGGGTTGAGAGAGGTCCGAGAGAACTGCCCTTGAGAGAACAGCTCCAAGAGAACTTATGACTGACCCAAGGTCACACCAGCAGCTGCATGTGGAGGAGTGGGGAATCAAACCCGGTTCTCCCAAATTAGAGTCCGCACTCCTGACCACTATACCAAACAAGCTGTGTGTCCACAAGCTTCTGTGGATGGAAACAGAGACTGAGCCTTGGAGGCATGACAGTGTCAGGGTCCCCATCAGGTCAACTCACTTTTCACACACACTTTCTGTTTTGAAAAGTTTATTGGAAGATATGAGATGCGCAGGGATTGAACCTTTTGTTGGGTCTGAAGGCGGGAAAGTTGCATAGAGTTACAATCACACATTCCAACCAAACACATCTTCAATCTTACATGGACCAGAAGACAGTAAGATCCACTTCTAGTTAATCAAAGTTGTGTCTCTCAAGGACGCCTTCCCATGAGAAAGAGTCTCTTGAGGGAGAGCCAGTTTGGTGTGGAGAGCCAGTTTGGTGTAGTGGTTAAGTGTGCGGACTCTAATCTGGGAGAACCAGGTTTGATTCCCCCACTCTTCCACTAGCAGCTGCTGGATGATTTTGGGCAAGCCACAGTTCTCTCAGAGCTGTTCTCTCAAGAGCTGTTTCTGTCAGAGCTCTCTCAGCCCGACCTACCTCAGAGGGTGTTTGTTGTGGGGAGGGAAAGGGAAAGGAAATTGTAAGCTGCTCTGAGAGTCCGAGTGAAGAGCAGGGTATAAATCCCATCTCCTCCTCCTCTTCTTATTCTCCTATAGAAAGTTACATCTGCAAGCAAGTTTACTCCTACATGCATACACTTTTTCCCCCCCAGCACATTCGTACCAAGGCAAACAGCTGAGAAAAAGAGGCTACATAGTGAGAACGTAAAAATGGAGACCAAATTGTCAAGGTACAGAACAAGAATTCTCATAGTCAGCCTGAGCCTGACAGACAGTTAAACAATCTCCACATTGTTCTCACTAACAATTGTCATAACTGGCCATTTTAGCTGGAGAGAAATGGCTATATTTAGGCTTTGGCTATGCCGTGAGGGGAGAGTTTCAGCTCCTCGCGGGCTGCAGGAAACCTCTAACGTTTGTTTCAATGTGTGACTGGGGCATACAGGCAAAAAAAAAAAAAAGTGAATTTGGATCGAAGTGGCAATGAAATAATTAGTCACCTGTTATCTCTGTATGCTCTGTAGAGAAGTATACTCTGTATACTATACTACCCTCTGTATACTCTATCTTCTATACTTCTGTACTTATGGTGACCCTGTAGGGTAAGGACATAAGAACATAAGAGAAGCCCATGTTGAATCAGGCCAATGGCCCATCTAGTCCAACACTCTGTCACACAGCGGCCAAAATATACCAGGTGCCATCAGGAGGTCCAGCAGTGGGGCCAGGACACTAGAAGCCCTCCCACTGCTGCCCCCTCCAGCACCAAGGTGTTCACAACACAAGGGTGTTCACAACACAAGACTTCAGGTTTGCTATCACCTTGCCTCTGCATAGCAACCTGGGACTTCGTTGGTGGTCTCCCATCCAAGTCCTAAACAGGTCTGACCCTGCTTAGCTTCTGAGAGCTGATGAGACCAGGCTAGCCTGGGCCAATCTGGTCAGAGAAGATGAACAAAGGGTGATTTGCCCTTGCCTGCCTCTGCGTAGCGACCCTGGGCTTCCTTGGTGGTCTCCCATCCAAGGACTAACCAGGGCTGACCCAGCTTAGCATCTGAGATCTGATGAGATCAGGCTAGCCTGGGCCAATCTTGTCAGGGCAGGTGAACGGAGGTGGTTTGCCCTTGCCTGCCTCTGCGTAGCGACCCTGGGCTTCCTTGGTGGTCTCCCATCCAAGAACTAACCAGGGCTGGCCCAGCTTAGCTTCCGAGATCTGATAAGATCAGGCTAGCCTGGGCCAATCTGGTCTGGGAAGATGAACAATGGGTGGTTTGCCATGGCCTGCCTCTTCATGGCAACCCTGGATATCCTTGGTGGTTTCCCATCTAAGCACTAACCAGGGCTGACCCAGCTTAGCTTCTAGGATCTGATGATATCAGGCTAGCCTGGGCCAGTGTGCTCAGAACAAAGAATGGCTTTCCATTGCCTGCCTCTTCCTAGCAACCCTGGACTTCCTTGGTGGTCTCCCATCTAAGTCCTAACCAGGGCTGACCCTGCTTAGCTTCCAACATCTGATAAGATCAGGCTAGCCTGGGCCAATGTGGTCAGAGAAGATGAACAAAAGGTGGCTTGCCCTTTCCTGCCTCTTCATAGCGACCCTGGATTGTTTTGGTTGTCTCCCATCCGAGGACTAACCAGGTCTGACCCTGCTTAGCTTCTGAGATCTGATGAGACTGGAATAGCCTGGGCCAATCTGGTCAGGGAAGATGAACAAAGGGCGGCTTTCCACTGCCTGCCTCTTCCTAGCAGCCCTGGACTTCCTTGGTGGTCTCCCATCCAAGTCCCAACCAGGGCTGACCCAGCTTAGCTATTGAGACCTGATAATAAAGGGAAAGGGAAAGGTTCCCTTGCTCAAAAGCCAGTCAGATCCGACTCTAGGGTTGCGGTGCTCATCTCCGCCGAAGAGCCAGTGCCATCCAAAGACATTTCTGTGGTCATGTGGCCGGCATGACTAAACACCAAGGAGCATGGAACGCTGTTACCTTCGCACTGAAGTGGTACCTATTTATCTACTTGCAATTTCTTGCTTTCGAACTGCGAATAGAAAGTGGCAATTACCCTGCAGCACCACGGAGAGCTCCCCAAGCCCGGAAGCTTGGCTGCGTTGATTACGATTTTCCTTGCTATAACCCTTTAAGCCAAAAATCCATGTGACGTCCTTTGTACGATCTGTTTATTTTTAAAAAAATTACAGCCCACGTTATGGACTGATTTTTTCTTTAATCATCTCCGCATACCCAGCTGACCTCTAGGCTAGAATACTGGAACAAGCTCTATATGTGGGTCAGGAAGCTGGGTTGTTGCTGTTCAGTCGCACAGTCGAGTCCGACTCTTCCCGACCCCCATGGACCAGATCACTCCAGGCCCTCCTGTCTCCCGCTGTCCGCTGAAGTTTGCTCAATTTCATGTTCGTTGCATCGATGACACTGTCTAACCATCTCATCCTTTGCCTTCCCCTTCTTCTTTGACCTTCAATCTTTCCCAGCATCAGGGTCTTCTCCAGTGAATGCTCCCTTCTCATCGGGTGGCCAGAGTATTTGAGCTTCAGCTTCAGGATCTGGCCTTCCAGGGAACAGTCAGGGTTGATTTCTTTTAGGAATGACTGATTTGATCTCCTTGCAGTCCAAGGGACTCTCAAGAGTCTTCTCCAGCACCATAGTTCAAAAGAATCTATTCTTCGGCGCTCGGCCTTCCTTATAGTCCAACTCTCGCAGCCATACATTACTACGGGGAATACCATTGCTTTGACCATGCGGACTTTGGTTGGCAAGGTGATGTCTCTGCTTTTTATCATGCTGTTTAGATTTGCCATCGCTTTCCTCCCAAGGAGCAGGCGCCTTTTAATTTCATGGCTGCAGTCACCATCTGCAGTGATCTGGGATCCCAGGAAGCTGGGACACACTGACAAAAATACATAGAAATGGATTTGAAACTTAATGGAATGGGGAACATCCACTCATCCCCAGCAAGAAGAAGAAGAAGAAGAAGAAGAAGAAGAAGAAGAAGAAGAAGAAGGAGAAGGAGAAGGAGAAGGAGAAGGAGAAGGAGAAGGAGAAGGAGAAGGAGGAGAAGGAGAAGGAGAAGGAGAAGGAGGAGAAGGAGAAGGAGAAGGAGAAGGAGAAGGAGAAGGAGAAGGAGAAGGAGAAGGAGAAGGAGAAGGAGAAGGAGGAGAAGGAGAAGGAGAAGGAGAAGGAGAAGGAGGAGAAGGAGAAGGAGAAGGAGAAGGAGAAGGAGAAGGAGAAGGAGAAGGAGAAGGAGAAGGAGAAGAAGAAGAAGAAGAAGAAGAAGAAGAAGAAGAAGAAGAAGAAGAAGAAGAAGAAGAAGAAGAAGAGGAGGAGGAGGAGGAGGAGGAGGAGGAGGAGGAGGAGGAGGAGGAGGAGGAGGAGGAGGAGACTGGATTTATACCCCGCCCTTCACTACCGAGAGGAGTCTCAGAGTGGCTTACAAACTCCTTCCCCTTCCCCTCCCCACAACAGACACCCTGTGAGGAGGAAGAAGAAGAAGAAGAAGAAGAAGAAGAAGAAGAAGAAGAAGAAGAAGAAGAAGAAGAAGAAGAAGAAGAAGGAGAAGGAGAAGGAGAAGGAGAAGGAGAAGGAGAAGGAGAAGAAGAAGAAGAAGAAGAAGAAGAAGAAGAAGAAGAAGAAGAAGAAGAAGAAGAAGAAGAAGAAGAGGAGGAGGAGGAGGAGGAGGAGGAGGAGGAGGAGGAGGAGACTGGATTTATACCCCGCCCTTCACTACCCAGAGGAGTCTCAGAGTGGCTTACAAACTCCTTCCCCTTCCCCTCCCCACAACAGACACCCTGTGAGGAAGAAGAAGAAGAAGAAGAAGAAGAAGAAGAAGAAGAAGAAGAAGAAGAAGAAGAAGAAGAAGAAGAGGAGGAGGAGGAGGAGGAGGAGACTGGATTTATACCCCGCCCTTCACTACCCAGAGGAGTCTCAGAGTGGCTTACAAACTCCTTCCCCTTCCCCTCCCCACAACAGACACCCTGTGAGGAGAAGAAGAAGAAGAAGAAGAAGAAGAAGAAGAAGAAGAAGAAGAAGAAGAAGAAGAAGAAGAAGAAGAAGAAGAAGAAGAAGAAGAAGAAGAAGAGGAGGAGGAGGAGGAGGAGGAGACTGGATTTATACCCCGCCCTTCACTACCCAGAGGAGTCTCAGAGCGGCTTACAAACTCCTTCCCCTTCCCCTCCCCACAACAGACACCCTGTGAGGAAGAAGAAGAAGAAGAAGAAGAAGAAGAAGAAGAAGAAGAAGAAGAAGAAGAAGAAGAAGAAGAAGAAGAAGAGGAGGAGGAGGAGGAGGAGGAGGAGGAGGAGGAGGAGGAGGAGGAGGAGACTGGATTTATACCCCGCCCTTCACTACCCAAAGGAGTCTCAGAGTGGCTTAAAAACTCCTTCCCCTTCCCCTCCCCACAACAGACACCCTGTGAGGAAGAAGAAGAAGAAGAAGAAGAAGAAGAAGAAGAAGAAGAAGAAGAAGAAGAAGAAGAAGAAGAAGAAGAAGAAGAAGAAGAAGAAGAAGAAGAAGAAGAGAGAGGAGGAGGAGGAGGAGGAGGAGGAGGAGACTGGATTTATACCCCACCCTTCACTACCCAAAGGAGTCTCAGAGTGGCTTACAAACTCCTTCCCCTTCCCCTCCCCACAACAGACACCCTGTGAGGAAGAAGAAGAAGAAGAAGAAGAAGAAGAAGAAGAGGAGGAGGAGGAGGAGGAGGAGGAGGAGGAGGAGGAGGAGGAGGAGGAGGAGGAGACTGGATTTATACCCCGCCCTTCACTACCGAGAGGAGTCTCAGAGTGGCTTACAAACTCCTTCCCCTTCCCCTCCCCACAACAGACACCCTGTGAGGAGGAAGAAGAAGAAGAAGAAGAAGAAGAAGAAGAAGAAGAAGAAGAAGAAGAAGAAGAAGAAGAAGAAGGAGAAGGAGAAGAAGAAGAAGAAGAAGAAGAAGAAGAAGAAGAAGAAGAAGAAGAAGAAGAAGAAGAAGAAGAAGAAGAGGAGGAGGAGGAGGAGGAGGAGGAGGAGGAGACTGGATTTATACCCCGCCCTTCACTACCCAGAGGAGTCTCAGAGTGGCTTACAAACTCCTTCCCCTTCCCCTCCCCACAACAGACACCCTGTGAGGAAGAAGAAGAAGAAGAAGAAGAAGAAGAAGAAGAAGAAGAAGAAGAAGAAGAAGAAGAAGAAGAAGAAGAAGAAGAAGAAGAAGAAGAAGAAGAAGAGGAGGAGGAGGAGGAGGAGGAGACTGGATTTATACCCCGCCCTTCACTACCCAGAGGAGTCTCAGAGTGGCTTACAAACTCCTTCCCCTTCCCCTCCCCACAACAGACACCCTGTGAGGAAGAGAGAAGAAGAAGAAGAAGAAGAAGAAGAAGAAGAAGAAGAAGAAGAAGAAGAAGAAGAAGAAGAAGAAGAAGAAGAAGAAGAAGAAGAAGAAGAAGAAGAAGAAGAAGAAGAAGAGGAGGAGGAGGAGGAGGAGGAGACTGGATTTATACCCCGCCCTTCACTACCCAGAGGAGTCTCAGAGCGGCTTACAAACTCCTTCCCCTTCCCCTCCCCACAACAGACACCCTGTGAGGAAGAAGAAGAAGAAGAAGAAGAAGAAGAAGAAGAAGAAGAAGAAGAAGAAGAAGAAGAAGAAGAAGAAGAGGAGGAGGAGGAGGAGGAGACTGGATTTATACCCCGCCCTTCACTACCCAAAGGAGTCTCAGAGTGGCTTAAAAACTCCTTCCCCTTCCCCTCCCCACAACAGACACCCTGTGAGGAAGAAGAAGAAGAAGAAGAAGAAGAAGAAGAAGAAGAAGAAGAAGAAGAAGAAGAAGAAGAAGAAGAAGAAGAAGAAGAAGAAGAAGAAGAAGAGGAGGAGGAGGAGGAGGAGGAGGAGGAGGAGACTGGATTTATACCCCACCCTTCACTACCCAAAGGAGTCTCAGAGTGGCTTACAAACTCCTTCCCCTTCCCCTCCCCACAACAGACACCCTGTGAGGAAGAAGAAGAAGAAGAAGAAGAAGAAGAAGAAGAAGAAGAAGAAGAAGAAGAAGAAGAAGAAGAAGAAGAAGAAGAAGAAGAAGAAGAAGAAGAAGAAGAAGAAGAAGAAGAAGAAGAAGAAGAGGAGGAGGAGGAGGAGGAGGAGGAGGAGGAGGAGGAGGAGGAGGAGGAGGAGGAGGAGGAGGAGATTGGATTTATACCCCATGCCCTTCACTATCCAAAGGTGTCTCAGAGCAGCTTACAACCTCCTTTTCCCTTCCCTTCCCCACAACAGACACCCAGTGAGGCAGGTGGGACTGAAGAAGAAGAAGAAGAGATTGGATTTATACCCCGCCCTTCACTGCCCAAAGGTGTCTCAGAGCGGCTTACAAACTCCTTTCCTTTCCCCTCCCCACAACAGACACCCTGTGAGGTAGGCGGGGCTGAGAGAACTTCTGACAGAAACTGTCCTTGAGAGAACAGCTGTGCCAGAGCTTGTGACTGTCCCAAGGTCACATCCGCAGGTTCAAGTGGAGGAGTGGGGAATCAAACCCGGTTCTCCCAGATAAGAGTCTGCGCACCTAACCACTACACCAAACTGAGAGAACTCTTGACAGAAACTGCTCTTTCAGGAACAGCTGTGCCAGAGCTTGTGACTGACCCAAGGTCATACCGGCAGGTGCTAGTGGAGGAGTGGGGAATCAAACCCAGTTCTCCCAGATTAGAGTCCACACACTTAACCACTACACACTAAACTGGCTCTGGACTTCTTTGCTTGTCTGAAGCCATGGGGATTTTCTGAGCCTTCGAAGGAGGGAAGTCTGGCCTTGTGCGTGTGTGTGTGTGTGTTGAGTGCTGTCAAGGTGCTTCTGACGTACAGACGCCCTGTGAAGTAATGATACCCCGAACATCCTATCATTGACAGCCTTGCTTGGGTCTTGCAAACGGAAGGTCGTGGCTTCCTTGACTGAGCCAATCCACCTTATGTTGGGTCCTCCTCTTTTTCCACTGCCTTCAGCTTTTTCTAGCAGGATCTGCTTTTCCAGCGACTCTTGCCTTCTCGTAACGTGATCTAACTGTGATAGCTTCAATTTAGGGAGAGTTCAGGCTTGGCTTGGTTTAGCATCCACTGATTTGTCTTGCTGGCACTCCACAGTATCCATAAAACTCTCCTCCAACACCACATATACACCACATGCACCGCATAAACATATGGAGCAGAGGTCCATCAGTGGCTGTTAGCCACAAGGTAGGAACTCTCGGTCTGGGGCAAGGGATGCTCTGTATTCCTGGTGCTTGGGGGGCAACAGTGGGAGGACTTCTGGAGTTCTGGCCCTGCTGGTGGACCTCCTGATGGCACCTGGGTTTTGGCCACTGTGTGGCACAGAGTGTTGGACTGGAGGGGCCATTGGCCTGATCCAACATGGCTTCTCTTCTGTTCTGAAGCCATTCGGGGATGGGGGTGGATGGGAATCACTTTGGCTGAAAAACAAGTAAATTTGCTGTCTCTGTCCTCCACATCCTGTACTCTGTATTCACCTGAAATCGGGAACAGATATCTGTGCAGTTCATATATCTACTTTTTTTCTTTATTTCCATTAAGTCCCAATAATTACATTTATGGTGAAGAGAAGAGGGCCAAATCACAGGAATAGCGTTGCAATCAGTTTTGGTTGCTCTGTCCGCTGATGACTCATAAGGAGACCTCAGGTCATGTTCAACTTCAGGTGTTTTTCCCCCCCTTCTCATCTGTGCAAGGAAGAGATAATATTTGCTTTCTTTGCTGGGCACTGAGGGGCTTAATTAATGTTTTCCGAAGGTCCATGAACTTCTTGGGAGAAGGCTGGTGGGGGGGAGAAAGAGCCAGTGTGGGGTTATGGCTGTTATTTTGCTCGCCTGAATCGGATCGTGTGCAAAGCATAGCACGGGGTTCAGCAGGGCGCTCTGAAAGAACAGCATGTTTCACAGTTCACAACAGCCCTGGCCTCCGAGTGGCAGCAATGGATATCGAGCCCCCAGTGTTTAAAAAATGGAGAGATTCTGCCCCACACACAGGAATTTAACTAAAGCTACAGGAGAGCTCAGAGGACCTATTCCAGTTGCAGAACACAAACCAACCATGACCCTCCCAGGGGATACTTGGCAGAGGAACGTTGCAGGGAAACGAATGCCTCACCTGTGTCTATAGCAACACCTCCTGCAGTCGGAAATTTAGAGGGGGAAGAGAAAGAATATGAAAAAAAAGTCCTTTTGCAAGCCCTTGGAAAAGGCCTCCCTCAGGTGCTCAGTTCTCTTTGAAAAATTCATTAAAGTGCTGAAAGAGGAAGAGGAGGAGGATAGGATAGGAAGGGAAGGGAAGGGTGAGAGGTGGAGTGTATGTCAGAAAGGGTATACAGTCCTGTAAGATTGAAAATGTAAGATAATTAGATTCACTTTCAGAAATGCTATGGGTGGGAATAGTGTGCCCAGAAAGAAGCTTGACTCTGGGAGTTTGTCTTCGCCCCCCAGATCAAAGGTTAGTGGATGATTTAAAACCAGCAAAAAAAAAGAAGAAGAGATTGGATTTATACCCAGCCCTTCACGCAGAGTCTCAGAGCGGCTTGCAATCTCCTTTCCCTTCCTGTTAGGTAGGTGGGGCTGAGAGAGCTCTCTTGAGGACTGCTCTTGAGAGAACAGCTCTGAAAGAACTTGAAACTGACCCCAGGTCAGTTCTCTCAAGGGCAATCCTCAAAAGAGCTCTCTCCACCCCACCTACTTCACAGGGTATCTATTGTGGGGAGAGGAAGGGAGGGAGATTGTAAACTGCTCTGAGACTCTGAGTGAAGGGCGGGGTATGAATCCAATCTCCCCCTCCTCCTCCTCCTTCGGCACTTGCACCAAAAGAGGTATTCCTCTGACAGCCTCCACCCCACCTTTGGTCTTCTGCTTCCATCATGAAGCAGTCCAGGAAAGGAGCTCTGCTAGGCTGCCCCCTTAGGTTCCCTGCTCTTCTTCAGCTTTGGTTGGTACCTGGAAAGAACATGGCCTCTCCTCCTTGGGCATCTTCCCAGTGGATTGGTTTTGGCTGTGAAGCTGGCCCGGCCAAATGTGGTCTTGCCTTTAAGAAGATGAAGAAGAGAAGAGATTGGATTTGTATCCTGCCCTTCACTACCCAAGGGAGTCTCAGAGCGGCTGACAAACTCCTTCCCCTTCCCCTCCCCACAACAGACACCCTGTGAGGGAGGCGGGGCTGAGTAAGCTCTGACAGAAACGGCTCTTTTTCAAGAACAGCTGTGCCAGAACTATGGCTTGCCCAAGGTCATCCAGCAGCTGCACGTGGAGGAGTGGGGAATCAAACCCACTTCTCCAGGATCAGAGTCCATGCTCTCAACCACTACACCCAACTGTCTCTCTCTACAAGGAAAACTTACAGCATTTGGGGCTTTTTTATTTAAAGAAATCACTTAGAGGGGAAATGTCAAAAGGTTTTCCAAATGGGGAGTGAATGTGGGTAGAATTATTTCTCCCCCTCCCAATACACACCCAGTGAAGCTGAAAGGCAGTAAATCCAGGACAGTCCAAAGGACATACCCCTTCAGTAAAACACACACACACAAACACACATACACCCTGTGGAATTCACTGCCACAGGATGTAGTTACAGACACTAGTTTAGTTGGCTACGAAGAGGAAACTGACAAATTCATGGAGGAGAGGCCCCTCAGCAGTTACTATAGAATCATAGCATCATAGAGTTGGAAGGGACCTCTGGGGTCATCTAGTCCACCCCCCTGCACAATGCAGGAAATACACAAAAAACCTCCCCCCCCACATCCCCAGTGGCCCCTGTTCCATGCCCAGAAAATGAGACAAAAAACCTCCAGGATCTCCAGCCAAACTGGCCTAGAGAAAAAATTGCTTCCTAACCCCAAAGTGGTGATCAGCATTTCCCTGAGCATGAAAGAAAGGGCCTACATTTATTACTAACTGGAAACCCCTTATTGACTTTTTGCTTGTAAGAGAAAAAAATGAATCTACAATTTGCCGATCTGAGGGTTAATGAGAATTTCAAACAGCAGAAAAGAAAGAAGATTTGCTAAGGTAAGTTTAGAGTCAGTAAGTGCTAACTTTAGCTTTAGTATAAGTGATTGTCTTCATCTTTGCTGTTGAGAGATCTTGGAAGTTTTAATGGTATGTTTCCTTGCCCTTTTTTTCTTTTTCTTCCCTTTTTCCTCTATTTTTTTTCTTTTCTTATTCTTTTTGGATTCTTAATCCTTGTTTTAAAAAAATTAATTAAAAATATATTAAAATAAATTGTCACCTCTTTTGCCATCACTTGCCAATAAATGAGATAAATATGTCGTCGAAGGCTTTCACGGCCGAAGTTCATTAGTTGCTGTAGATTTTCCGGGTTGTGTGGCCGTGGCATAATCAAAAAGGCATAATCAAAGAGGCATAAAACATTAGTGAAGCGTGCAAGACGGATATGCAAACCACACTTTCTCAACAACAAACTAAATCATCTTAACCACACACTTCAAGCAAATGGCTACTCCAAGAATGAAATCAGAAGAGTGATTAAACCAAAAGTAAAACAAACTGAGGAAAAACAGTCTCCCACAGGAAAAGTGTTTTTGCCATATATCAAAGGAATCACGGATCAGATGGGAAAATTTATGAAAAAACACAACCTACAAACAGTATTCAGACCCACCAGAAAAATACAACAGATGCTACGATCAGCAAAAGGCAGAAGAGACCCCCTCACTTCTGCAGGAGTATACCACATACCCTGCAGCTGTGAACAGGTTTACATCGGGACCACACAGCGTAGCATTCAGACAAGAATAAAAGAACATGAAAGACACTGCAGACTTGGCCAGCCTGAAAAATCAGCAATGGCTGAACTTAGCCTAACCCGGACAGGACACAGCATTTTGTTCCAGGACACTGAAAGGCTGGACAACACATCCAATTACCATGTCAGATTATATAGGGAAGCCATTGAAATTCATAAACACAACTTCAACAGGAATGAAGAGAGTTTAAAAATAAATAGGGCATGGTTTGCTGTCCTGAAAAACACAAAATATTTTACATCTGACAATAGCACTACAGATAAGATTAAAATTTCAAATAGCCATTCCACATACAAAAGAGCCTCCTCAGGAAACAGTAAATCTCCTCAGGAAACTATCCATAGACAAAAGAACCTCCTCAGGAAAGCTCCTCCATTAGCATGTTCATAGCCTGGAGAACTCCTACAAGATAATGACTCAGCCCCACCCCACCTTCCGGGGTAGATATAAATTACCTGCCTACCATTTTTCTTCTCACTTTGACACAGAGAGTACTCCATCTTTCTGTGTTATACCTCTGAGGATGCCAGTCACAGCTACTGGTGAAACGTCAGGTCCTACAATGCCAAGACCATGGCCACACAACCCGGAAAATCTACAGCAACTAATGAGATAAAAATTGGTGTGAGTGTGAAAGATATTGCCCTGATCAGGCTACCTTGATTGCATCAGATTTCAGAAGCTAAACAGGACCAGTCCTAATCAAAAACAAATCCCACTGGCATAATATTGGGGCCACAACCAAGGGGGTCCTTTCTCGTGTTGTCACCAGTCTCGACTCAGATGGCCAGGGCACCTGACACAAGGACTCCAAAGATGACCCAAGTGAACAGGTAGGTTCATATGGGAGAAGGTAGCCTTTCAGGTATCACAGAGCACTTCAAAGTTCAAGGCCGGCACACTGAATTGGGCCTGGAAGCAAATTGGAAGGCAGGGTAGATTGAACAAGACTGGAGTGATATGGTCCCTGCGACCCACTCCAATCGGCATTCTGACTGTGGCCGATCAGTGGGGTGACAAACGAAATGGTGTGGGAGAGACTTGACCACAAGGAGCAGAGGAAACTGGTAGCCCATTGTGTGGTGTCTTCCTGGTGCAGTGCGACTTCGTTTGATCTAAGAGCATCAGTTGCGCAAGGGAAATAACTTCAATTTAGGAAGTGATTGTTTTTAAACCTGAGGTGTTTGCTTGGTTTTCTGAACTCTTGACTGTGATCTCTGCATGAATGGACCACAGCAGCATTTAACAACCAATCAACTAAATTTCTTGCTAGCTTCAGGGAACCAACCAGCCATTGGGAACCAACCAGTCATGGCAACATTCAGTGTGAATCCTTCCTTCCTTCCTTCCTTCCTTCCTTCCTTCCTTCCTTCCTTCCTTCCTTCCTTCCTTCCTTCCTTCCTTCCCCCTTTGCTTGTTCTAATTCTACAGTCACAGCCTTTATCTCTGCCTTTCAAGGAGGCTCATCAGAAAAAATGAAATCAATTTTTCTTCCCCACAGCGGCAGTATTGGTCTAAGAAGCCAAAGGGAATGATTTATAGCTGAACAGAGAGTTCACTTGGTGAGAACGGATAGGCATGGGGCTTTGAAAACAATTTATCTCGGGCCAGTCGGAGGCTTTCCCAAAAGAAAACAATGTAATTGGGTTCAAAAGTATTTGTTGTGAAGAAGGATTCTGCACTGGCGGTCTCTCTCTCTGCTTAGCTGAGAGTTTGGGACTTTAAAAGGGAAAAGAAGTGAGCTGTGACACAGACATACAGTTTATATCTAGCTATATATCTAATTCTCAACAGCCTCCTTATGTGCAGATATCTAAATCTGCAGATAGGGGGCATACTTACCCCAAACAAGTATTTCTGCAAACTTGGGTGACCCCCTAAGTTTGCACAAAAATCTGAAAACTTTAAAAAAAAACCACAACACATTGGGGGTTTAAATTCCCCTTGATGCACAAATCTGTGCCCTGCATGACCCCTTGGCTGAACTGGAATCACACAGTCGGAGTCCAACGAGTTAGATGAATCTGTATATTGAACTGAAAACAGGGAATACAGGGGCTGAGTACCTTAGCACTTCAGCACTTCCAATCAGGAAGGGCAGAAGTTCTTATACCCCAAATGACATCACATATCATTTACACATTCAAGAACCTTTAATTGGTAGCAAGCAGTTAACATCATAAAAACATCATTTGACTCTAAACCTTACTATTGGTCTCTCCTGATACTGGTCATGTAAGTCAGTGATTTGCATTTGTTTATCTGGTCTTCAGAACTGGCAGAGACTGACCAAGAGAGAGATCTTGGAGTTGTAGTAGATAACTCAATGAAAATGTCTAGACAGTGGGTAACTGCAATAAAGAAGGCCAACGCTATGCTGGGGATTATTAGGAAGAGAACTGAAAACAAATCAGCCAGTATCATAATGCCCCTGTATAAATCATTGGTGCGACCTCATTTGGAATACTGTTCTGGTCGCCACACCTCAAAAAGGATATTATAGCATTGGGAAAAGTGCAGAGAAGGGCAGCTAGAACGATAAAAGGGTTGGAACACCTTTCCTATGAAGAAAGGTTAAAACGCTTGGGGCTCTTTAGCTTGGAGAAATGACGGCTGAGAGGTGACATGATTGAGGTTTATAAGATTATGCATGGGATAGAGCAGGTAGAGAAAGAAGTACTTTTCTCCCTTTCTCACAATACAAGAACTCATGGGCACTCCATGAAATTGCTGAACGGTCGGGTTAAAATGGATAAAAGGAAATATTTCTTCACCCAAACAGTGATTAACACATGGAATTCACTGCCACAGGAGGTGGTGGCAGCTACAAGCATGGACAACTTCAAGAGGGAATTAGATAAATATATGGAGCAGAGGTCCATCAGTGGCTATTAGCCATAAGGTATAGATAGGGACTCAGGGGTAAGTGACGCTCTGTATTCTTGCTGCTTGAGGGATGGGGTCAACAGTGGGAGGGCTTCTAGTGTCCTGGCCCCACTGGTGAACCTCCTGATGGCACCTGGTATTTTTGGCCACTGCGTGACAGTGTCGGACTGGATGGGCCATTGGCCTGACCCAACATTGGCTTCTCTTATGTTCTTATGTTCTGTCCTTTATGGCATTACCTTTTATGACACCCACGGCCCGGCCCAACAAGGTCTCATTTATGTCATAACAAATTAGTTTGACACCCCTGGTCTACATCATCATCTCTGCATATCTGAAGAATGCAAAACATCTGCATCAAGCTGTCAACGCGGGGAAATCTCGCAAAGAAGCACCTTTCACCAAAGGAAAAGATTTTGCAGCCAAGGTCAGTAATGCTCAAACGAAAGGGCAGCGTGCCAAGCCTCGTCTGCTCATTTCTCCCAGGTCTGGGGGATCCAAATTGCCGCTTTCAGCTGTCTCCGAAAGCATCTGACATTTCAGCCCAGGCTTCCAACCTTCCTCCTAACTGGCAGAAGCCGACATTAATTATACATGGAGGGAAATGCTGCGGAGGCATTTAAGATAAAAAGGGTCAGGAGGGGAAAACGAAAAGACAGCCGATCCAGTCTCTCTTTCTCTAACGCATTTGATTAATTTTTCTATATGTCAGCCAATAAAACTAATCTCAAACAGCTCACCGTAAGTACATCTTTCTGTCATCATTTCATTCCCTTTCTACCCCTCCTCCTCCTCCCAGAGGCATAAGATTCTTAGTTCACTACAGATGCTAATTCCCTGCACCCTAGCATTTCGCCCCTGCCCTAAATCAGCCAGGTTGTAATACGCATGGCCCTTACGCATCCTTTGCGAGTATTCTTTACAACACCCCTCCTGCCTTCTAGCTGGAATATAAATAGGGTTCCCGTTCCCCTGATGGGGGCGAGGGGTTGCCCGCTCTCATGGCCCCTGATCCACCAGCCCCGATCCAGCCAGTGGGGGGAACCCCACCCCTCAAAGTGCCTGGTTTGCGCCAACGTTGCAGGGGGGTGGGAAACACTTGATCATTTAAGGAACTGAAGTCCCATCAGAACTGAAATAAACAGTATAGTTATTATATCTAACATTTTCTGTAACATTCTATGTATCCATATCCAATAGGCTTTGGCAATCTTACATGTCCACCACACATGGTAAAAGGAGCCAGTTTTACTTTTACATTTCCAACATAAATTCGACATATTAGGATGCCATTTCTATTAAATATTACTCCAAATTCCTTTATAAAGAAACAGGTATATATAATTGTACATGTTGTAACAGCTGCAAGAATTTTATATGGAAACTGTTGGGAAAAAGAAGAAGTGCCTCCAAAGGAAGAAATAATAACCAAACTGTTTGAAGCAGCAGAGATGAACAAATTAACTCTCCAACTACAAGGGAAAAAAGAAGGAACTTTTGAGACTATATGGTCGAAATTTTATAGATGGATGGAGGACTATATACAGAAACTATTTAAAAAAAATATTACTATGGTTTATTACTTAAACCCAGGGCTATTTTTGTAGAAGAAGCCCAGCAGGAACTCATTAGCATACTAGGCCACACCGAGCAGCAGGAATTCATTAGCATATTAGGCCACACCCCTGGCAGCACAGCTCATTAGCATATCAGGCCATACACCCCACGTTACCAGAAGTGTGGTCATCCAGCCACACCCACCTTTTGCTTCTTATTCTGTTTACCTTGTTTGTTGTCAAAACCCCAGGGCTTTTTTTGTAACAGGAACTCCTTTGCATGTTAGGCCACAGAGCCCTCATGTAGCCAATTGGAATGAGTTTCTGCTGTTGGGTGTGGCCTATTATGCTAATGAGTTCCTGCTGGGCATGGCCAACCCAGGAGCCAGCTGTGCGTTCCTGCCCAAAAATAGCCCTGCTTAAACCTGATAGCATAATCAAGATATGATGCTTAAAATAAGACGAGATGTAACCTTACTATACTTTAATAACTGGATAAGAAGTATGAGCTCTGCTACTGTAGTGTATGTTTGTGTTTGTGCTGATGTGATGCTGTCATCTATTGTCGTTGTTGTCTCTCTCTCTCTTGTGTTTTAGTTTCTTTCTATTCTTTGGAAAAAATAAAATGTCCCAGCTTCTGCTGGGGTTTAATAAATAAATAAATAAAGGGGGGAGAACTGAAATAAACAAAAATATTAATATATCAATACGGTTTCACTCCACCTTATTTATAATTATTAAAACCGCTTACCCCTTGTGGCAAACATAATAACCTATCTAAGACAGCAGATCTTTCCAATTCTACCAGGTAAGCCGCAAATTTGGGCTTTTGCCTGTTTGGTGTAGTGGTTAAGTGCGCGGACTCTAATCTGAGAGAACCGGGTTAGATTCCCTGCTCCTCCACTTGCATCTGGCTGGATGACCTTGGGCGAGCCGTAGTTCTGGCACAGCAGTCCTTGAAAAAGAGCAGTTTCTGTCAAGAGCTCTCTCAGCCCCACCTACCTCATAGGGTGTCTGTTGTGGGGAGGGGAAGGGAGAGGAGTTTGTAAGTCACTCTGAGACACCTTTGGGTAGTGAAGGGCTGGGTATAAATCCAGTCTCTTCTTCTTCTTCTACCTCACAGGGTGTCTGTTGTGGGGAGGGAAAGGGAAAGGAGTTTGTCAGCCACTCTGAGACACCTTTGGGTAGTGAAGGGCAGGGTATAAATCCAATCTCTTCTTCTTCTTCTTCTACCTCATAGGGTATCTGTTGTGGGGAGGGGAAGGGAAAGGAGTTTGTAAGCCGCTCTGAGACTCCTTCGGGTAGTGAAGGGCAGGGTATAAATCCAATCTCTTCTTCTTCTACCTCACAGGCTGCCTGTTGTGGGGACAGGAAGGGAAAGGAGTTTGTCAGCCGCTCTGAGACTCCCTTAGGTAGTGAAGGGCGGGGTATAAATCCAATCTCTTCTTCTTCTTCTACCTCAATGGGTGTCTGTTGTGGGGAGGGGAAGGGAAAGGAGTTTGTAAGCAGCTCTGAGTCACCTTTGGGTAGTGAAGGGCGGGGTATAAATCCAATCTCCTCCTCCTCCTCCTCTTCTTCTTCTTCTTCTTCTTCTTCTTCTTCTTGCCATGACTCCTTCACACTTCAAACTGCCAGTCTGACCTCAGCCCAAATATCTTCATACAAAAATACCGACTCCTATCCCACAAAAAAAGATTGCCAGCGACCTAGAGTGGGGGGGAGGGAAATGTTCTGTCCCTTTAATGGAGGAGGACTGTACAGAAATAGACCAGTGAAGCTTTTCATGGCAGGGAAGTAAACACCGCCTGGTCAATAACATCCCCTGATGCCTCTCTTAAAGAGACATAATGGTTTTTCTGCAGGCAGTTGGTGATCCCAAATAAATGAAGATGCTGATTATTCAGGGGCCCAGTACGATTAATCAAGTGCCTTTGCTAAATGGTTTTTACTGTTTTTATTGTCTATTGTGTTTTTTTATGTTATCTAAAGTAATTGTTAATCCTTAGTCTTTTAATTAATTATATTTTATTGTTTCATATTGTTTCTTGATGGCTCGTGAGACCTCTTGCATTGAAATGCTTTGATTCAAAATTTCTCGATCTTCGTTTGGCAATTTATGAGTCAAAGCTTCTTTAATATATTCACCCATTCCATTTACTGTTAAAACATCTTTTTATAGAATTGGGGGGGAGTTCAAATTGCTCTTGAATTTCTTTCTCTGCGTAGGTGATACCATCTTTTTTCCATATGCCAATTATTTTTCTCCTTTCAGTTTCTTTACATGGACCAGTTTCAAACATGCAGCCCGGGGGCTGGATCAGGCCCTTGGAGGGCTTCTATCAGGTCCACAGTGGAAGTGGCAGTCTTCCACTTCTTCTTCCAGTTCTGCTGCTGCTGCTGCGTCATTGTAGGTTTGGAGCTTACAGATACACACCTGAACAGCATAAGAACATAAGAACATAAGAGAAGCCAATGTTGAATCAGGCCAATGGCCCATCTAGTCCAACACTCTGTCACACAGCGGCCAAAATATACCAGGTGCCATCAGGAGGTCCAGCAGTGGGGCCAGGACACTAGCAGCCCTCCCACTGCTGCCCCCTCCAGCACCAAGAATAGAGTGCATCACCTGCCCCAGACTGAGAGTTCCCATCTATACCCTGTGGCTAATAGCCACTGATGGACTTCTGCTCCATATGTTTATCTAATTCCCTCTTGAAACTGTCCATGCTTGTAGCTGCCACCACCTCCTGTGGCAGTGAATTCCATATGTGAATCACTCTTTGGGTGAAGAAGGACTTCCTTTTATCTGTTCTAACCCGACTGCTCAGCAATTTCATGGAGTGCCCACGAGTTCTTGTATTGTGAGAAAGGGAGAAAAGGACTTCTTTCTCAACCTGCTCAATCCCATTCATAATCTTATAGACCTCGATCATGTCACCCCTCAGCCGTCGTTTCTCCAAGCTGAAGAGCCCCAAGCGTTTTAACCTTCCTTCATAGGGAAGGTGTTCCAACCCTTTTATCATTCTAGTTGCCCTTCGCTGCACTTTTTCCACAGCACAGACATTTGGATGCAATAATTCAGAGCGAGAGGTGTCAGTAATCAGACACTGTGAAACAGACAAAATATTGCAAGAGTGCTAATGTTTTAAGCGTGTTTTATTTCAAGTTTTTTTTTAAATCTTTTATTGTGTTTGTCTGTGTCCTTTCTAAAGTTTATATCTCCGCTACCCGGCATTACATTTTATGACACTTATGGCCCAGCCCAACAAGGTCTCGACTCCCCTGACATAGATGGTATGCAAGACATCTTCCTCGTTTGTTTGCATGTTGGAAATGGGTTTTTTTAAAACAACAACAACATTTCTTTCCTGCATCTCTTCAGTTTGATTTCTTAATGTTTTGATTTCTATTAAGACTTTTTTTTCTTCAGGGATTTTCTGTCGGTTATTTTCTTAATTTGTTCCAATCTTTGCTTCTATTTCTTCGAAGCAATTGCTTCGTGCTGTCGTAAACCACCCAGACAGCTTTGGCTATGGGTGGTAGAGAAATGTATATAATGATTATAAATCATATAACGTTGATATTTATTTATTTATTTTGTTATATATCCTGCCTTTCTCCCGGTACAGTCAAGACCGCAGGAGGGTAATGACAGCACACCCTACACAAACATAATTTATCTATTACAATCACTAAAACACATTCTTAAACAGATAAATCAAAACCCACATCCATAACCTTCAAACTACCCCGTATGTTTTCTCACTGCCCTGAGTCCTTGTGGAAGGGTGGGGAATAAATCTAATAATAAATAAATAAAATAAATAAGACCCAAAGCACCTTACATCCTCCTCCTGTCTTCCACAGAATCCTGACAACAACCCTGTGAGGGAGGTTAGGCTGAGAGTCACCAAAGTCACCAAGTGAGCTTCCACAGTAGAGTGGGTATTCGAATCTGGATCTCCTAGATCCTAGTCTCTCTCAACCTCTAACCAGTACACCACATGACTTTTGTGAGTGATCGCTGTTGAACAGTACTAAGCAGCCAGGCCTGGGTGATTCATGAAAGTGCATTGTAGGAAGTTTCCTGGTGGCTGGTGATGGGCCTGGTGCCACTGAGTCCTCCTTCAATGCCAAAACAGTCTTGAAAAGGGCCCTGTCCCCTCCCCTGCCTTTTAATGAGAGAAACCAAGGCTTGAAGGCTGGCAATATTGTTGCCTACCAATGGCCACTGCAGACAACCATTCCTTAAATCTACAGGTGCTCCTTTGTATCATTTGGAGAGTTTTAACCCTCCCCAATTTTTTTGTTTTTGTTTTTTTACTGTCAGATTAAGCCCGGGGCTTTTCTCAGGTTTGTAGAAAGATCTGTCTTGTATGCCCACGGCCCCAATCTCTGGATGTAAGCTTCCACATAAAGGGCAATATTGACAATTATATATACTGGTGATGACGAACACAAAAAATGTGAGCGGTTTCAGATTAAGTGTGGGAGCGTTTGCCCATTACTATTTTTGTCTGTTTACTTGCATCCGACATCTCAGATATTTATGGTTCTAGATATCCCCAGAGGTTTCTCAGCAATGCATCCACCCCTCTCCAGTAAAAGATACAATCAGATTGCAGTCTGAAACAAACTGCTTCTCCTCTGTTTATGGACAAACCAGAGAAAACCTATCATCTCGAATGCTCGGAGCAGCTTGAATTCCCTAACAAAACATTCGATGTTTGCATTCTCAGCAGACAGCCTAATTGTAAAGCTGAGTTTAAAAAGCAGAGAGAGAGAGAGAGAGAGAGAAGGTTGGCAAAGAAAGAGAAAATATTTTCTTCCTCCTGTGGGAATGTGTCTCATGCCAGCAATGCTCCCAACCGAGCACACTTCAAAATGCTTGGAAATCCCCATCTTACATTCAGCCAATTACTGGAGAAAGACGTCGTTACCACACTCCATTGGGGCCGCAGAAGAACACCTGCATTTTCTCTCTCATCCATCAAAACAAGCGACATTCAGGGATGCAAACCCGCTTGGAAAGGTTTCCATCCAAAACGAACATTCCACCCAGCGTCCCCTGCCTGTTCTCTTCTCCTTCACAGGCTACGGAATCTAGCGCCAAAAAGGTTCATTTCCCCAGTTCTACCCAAAAGCAATTTGGTTGTGCTCTGATGCTTTTTGGACAGGGGAGAAAATATCAGGCCTGCCTCCTGTATTTTTTCAGGTGCCAGAAATACTGCCTGCCACAAACGGTGGATAAATATTTCATTGCTGCTAGGACTAATATAAAGGGCTGAGGCGGCTCAAGTGGTTAAGACGCTGAACTGCAGGCTGGAAGGTCGGTAGCTCAGCAGTTCCAGACCCGAGTGCCGCAAGACGGAGTGAGCTCCCGTCTCTGGCCCCAGCTCCTGCCAACCTAGCAGTTCAAAAGCAATAAATTGCAAGTAGATAAATAAGTACCGCTTTGGTGGGCCTTGGTGGTTAGTCATGCCGCCCACATGGCCACAGAAATATATTTGGACAGCGCTGGCTCTTCGGCTTGGAAACGGAGATGAGCGCCGCAACCCTAGAGTTGGATTCAACTGGCTTTCGAGCAAGGGAAACCTTTACTTTTACCTAGGACTAGTACAACAAATTGCTTTGGGCAGAAAAGTACAGAAATTTACAGGCCACTGAAGCATTCGGCCAAAGGACAGCTTGGACGGGGTGTTAGCATTCTGACAGAGCTCTCTGAGGAGAAGCTACAGCTCTCCGTGGATTTGGGGACCACTTTCAGTTCCTCCAGGGCTGTCTTGCCCATATGAATCTGCTTTATGCTGAATCAGACCACTGGTCCATAAAGGTCAGTATTGTCTATACAGACTGAGCAGCTCTCTGGGATCCCAAGTAGAAGCCTTTCACCTTATTAAATACTGGGTTCGAGATGCATTGCAGTGAACACCTCTACTTTATTAAGTGATTTCAGGAACAAGACTGAAACCTTGGGGCAACAGCCCTGTTTAAACAGCATGCAAAACCCACACCCGAACACATGCCGCTCCCAACAGTAGGCTATTTACATAAAGTTAGTTTCTCATTGGTCATTTTCAGAGTCCTGGTGGGCTATTGTTCTAGAGTTTCAAGCTCAGCCAGTCTCTAGTAGATAGTCCTGGAATGTTCCAGACCTAATACATAACACACCTCATCTGGTCCTTTTAACTGGAGATATCGGGGATTGAACCTGGGACCTTCTGCACGACAAGCAGATGCTCTACCACCCAGCTACGGCCTATCCGTCATCCATAGTAGCTTACCCCAGCGTTAAGATCTGTAGCAGAGACTTTTGTTTTTCTTCACATCATCCTTGAAGGTCAAGAAGAAGAAGAGAAAAAGAGATTAGATTTATACCCCGCCCTTCACTACCCGAAGGAGTCTCAGAGCAGCTCACAATCTTCTTTTCCCTTCCCTTCCCTACAACAGACACCCTGTGAGGTAGGTGGGGCTGAGAAAGCTCTTCCAAGAACTAGGTGGGGGGGACCCGCCAAGATCCCTGGCCTGGAGAAAGTTTGCTTCCGGAGCCCAAAGAGGCAGTCAGCATTTCCCTGGGTGTGTAAGAAAGGGCCACAAGAACAAAGCACTGAGGCAACCCTTCCTGCCCTCCCTCTCATGCAATGCTCCCTCTAATCTGTGGAGTCCTGTGAGCAAAAATTCTACGTTGTGAGCTACTGGCATTAAAGTTGTGAGCGAGTGATTTTGCTACTGCATCAATTAGTTTGCTCTGGAGCCATCTGTGATGGAATTACAGGTTTATGGACAGAAGCAGGTAAACAAATAAGCTGCTGAGTCACATGACTGAGAAGGGAGGGGGCCATGTGGCTCGGGCCATGTGCCAGGTTCCCAGACCCCCCAGTTGGAGGTGAGAGTCCCCCACTGACAGATCCCACCGCCCAGCCATCAATCAGCTGGCTGGAGGGGGGAACCTACCCCGCCAAAAAGGGAGGCTCTGCTGAGGTGCAATGATGCAAAACAATATAAATAGTGACAGCCCAGGACAACTACTAAACCAGAAAACAGGCTGACACTCCGCCCTTTAAGATGAAATAAAATACAATTTCTTGACTATATTTAACAAAGTCATTTTATGATAGTTGTTCACATATCCACGTTGTTATATAAGAGCTTCCTGTAAGTTGACAAGTCCTCCTTGTTCATTTTTCTCACACGGCTTCCAGTTGGCAATGAGGCTTGGGGGGCAGGAATCCCCACGCGGCTGCCCAAATCTCCTATGAAAAGTTAGAGCCATCTGGGCCCCGAGGCTCTGGAAGACTTGCCAGAGTTTGGTTATGCTTGCTTCTAGCCACCAATGGCCTCCTAGGGCCATGGCCCGCAGGGAAATTTCCCTGTAAATTAAATGGCCAGTCGGCTGCAGCAGAGAGCTTGGCTAAAGTCCAAGCTAGTGTGTGGACAGGATTGGCTAAAGGAAACAGAAACGGCTGGCGGGCAAGCTTGCAAACTGCTCTTTTTGGAGGTCGGCTGTCATCACCTGCCCCAGGCTGAGAGTTCCTATCTATGTACCTTGTGGCTAATAGCCACTGATGGACTTCTGCTCCATATGCTTATCTAATTCCCTCTTGAAACTGTCCATGCTTCTGGCTGCCACCACCTCCTGTGGCAGTAAATTCCATCTGTTAATCACTCTTTGGGTGAAGAAGGACTTCCTTTTATCTGTTCTAACCCGACTGCTCAGCAATTTCATGGAGTGCCCACAAGTTCTTGTATGGTGAGAAGGGGAGAAAAGGACTTCTTGCTCAACCTGCTCAATCCCATTCATAATCTTATAAACCTCGATCATGTCACCCCTCAGCCGTCATTTCTCCAAGCAAAAGAGCCCCAAGCATTTTAACCTTTCTTCATAGGGAAGGTGTTCCAACCCTTTTATCGTTCTAGTTGCCCTTCTCTGCACTTTTTCCAATGCTCTAATATCCTTTTTGAGGTGTGGCGACCAGAACTGTACACAGTATTCCAAATGAGGTCGCACCAATGATTTATACGGGGCATGATGATACTGGCTGATTTGTTTTCACTTCCCTTCCTAATAATCCCCAGCATAGCGTTGGCCTTTTTTATTGCAGCTACACACTGTCTAGACATTTTCATTGAGTTATCTACGATGACTCCAAGATCTCTCTCTTGGTCAGTCTCTGCCAGTTCAGACCCCATCAATGTGTATTTATATTTAGGATTTTTGTCCTGTCTCACAGCTCCTGGACTTCTTCTTCTTCTTCCCCTAGCCTGTGGGCGATTCTGCAGTGGCTTTTAATCATAGAATCATAGAGTTGGAAGGGGGCCACATAGACCATCTAGTCCAACCCCCTGCCACATCAGGACCAGCCTGAAGCATCCCTAGCAAATATTTGTCCAGCCTCTTCTTGGAAGCTGTCAGTGAAGGGGAGCTCACCACCTCCCTCGGCAGCTGATTCCACCTTTAAACCTATCTGACCATGAAAAAGTTTTTCCTAACATCCAGCCAATACCTTTCTGCATGTCATTTAAACCCGTTGCTTCGGGTCCTCTCCTCTGCCGCCAATGGGAACAGCTCCTTGCCCTCCTCCAAATGATGGCCTTTCAAATATTTAAAGAGAGCAATCATGTCCCCCCTCAATCTCCTCTTCTCCAAACTAAACATTCCCAAGGCCCTTAGCCTTTCCTCGTAGGGCTCAGGCTCCCTCCGTTGTCAGAGAGTGACAGATAACGGTAGACAACTGACAGTTGGGAGCTGACAGTTGGAAGAGGGAGTTGAAAGAGAAGTTAGCAGAAAGGGTTCAGCTAATTGAATAGCTCTGAGGTGGGACAAAACCTCTGTAGCTTTGTGGAAACAGCCCAATATCAATTTGAGTAGAAGACTGGGGCTGAAATAAACTCTGCAGTGGTACCCTCTAAAGGAAAGAGGAGAGTGAATAGAGAGTGAACAGTATAAGACCTCAGTGGTCACAGGCACCAAATACATTCCTCCAAAAGAACTCGTAGAGGTGGCTAGAGAAAGGGCTAAGGGTCTGGAGGAGCTAGCTATCTGTCTGTCTATCATCATAATCTTCTATCTGTCTATCTGTCTGTCTATCTGTCTGTCTGTCTGTCTGTCTGTCTGTCTGTCTTCATCATCTATCTGTTTTCATCTATCCATCTATCTGTCTAGCTAGCTAGCTAGCTATCTGTCTGTCTATCATCATCTGTTTGTTTGTTTGTTTGTTTGTTTGTTTGTTTGTTTAATTTATTCCCCACCCTCCCTGCAAGAGCAAGATCAGGGCGGCTTACACAGTTTGATACATAAATTTAAAAAATCCACATAAAATCATCTAAAAACAATTTAGTGATAAACAATTCAATGACATAAAGTGCTGGTGATGTTTAATTAATTGCATTAATGATGGTGTACTATATAAGTGCATACAAGGTCTGTCAAATGTTCCATCCATCCATCCATCCATCCGTCCGTCCGTCCGTCTGTCTGTCTGTCTGTCTGTCCGTCCGTCTGTCCGTCCGTCCGTCCGTCCATCCATCCGTCTATCTGTCTATCTGTCTATCTATCTGTGTGCATATGTATGTAAGTGTGTGTGCAAAGTGCTTTTTTAAAAAGTACGACATATTAAATGCTTTTTTTAAAGTATTCTTCCAGAAGAGAAGAGATATTGGTTGTCGTTTTGCTCTCCTCAGCACTCAAGGGCTTGGTTTGTTTGTTTTTTACACGCTGCACCAGAAATCTGAGCATCCACCCCATTTGATCAGAAGGGAAATGCATTTCGTGATTGACTTCGTGCCTAGCCTGCCCTTCACACGGAGAATCATGATGAATTACGAAATTTAAAAAAAAAAAAATCCATTCAGGCAGGGCAAAACAGTGCAGCAGGAGGAAGACGACAGGAACGAGGACACGAGGCAAACAGGAAGCTTTCTAAAGTACGACCTCTCATAAACAATGCCGAGAGTTAATGGCAAAGGTACAGGATGGCGCATTAAAAACAAAGCGATACAGATAATCATCCCTGCAATAGGCTGTCTCCTGTTCCCTTATGAAAGCACTCTCCCGGACTGTTCCATTATACTGCAATTCTGATCCTGGTATTAAAGAATGCCCTCCTGAACATTTCGGTCTCATTGTTTCTGCAGAGTAATAGGAGTGCGGGGAGGGGGGCCTTCCTGGCCAAACAATGGGGAAATGGACTAAACTCAGATTTAGCATTTGCATTGCTAAATGAACTCTGAGCCCAGGTTTGACCTTCGTTTGTGTGTGTATTCAGACATACCCTCCATCTTTCTCGCATCCTTCTGCGCAGGGAAACGGCAGGATAGAAATTTCCCAGCTGGCCCTTATAAAACATTAGAAAAAGGGAAATAGACCAAGAACCTTTTAAGGCTCTTTGCTTTTCTGGGGGAGAAAAGAAAGAAAGAAAAATGCTTAAAAGCTCTGGCGGTCGGTAATGACTAAGTGCCTTGGGTGGTATGGCAGGGCCCAACGGGCCATGAACGGCATCCCGCAACTGTTGTGCCACGAGAGTGATTAAAATGTGGGATTTCGCTGCCAGAGGATGTGGTGAGGGCCACAGGAATGAACAGCTTTAAAGGGGGATTAGATTAGATCCATGGAGGAGAAGTCTATCAAATGGCTACTGGCCATGGTGACTGAGGGGAACCTCCACATTCAAAGGCACCAATCCTCTGAATCTTAAAGCCAGGAGGCAACATCAGGGAAAGGCCTCGGTCTCTATGCTGTGTTGTTGGCACTCCAGATGAACTGACTGGCCACTGTTTGAGACAGGATGCTGGACTAAATAGACTGCTGGTCTGAGCCAACCGAACCCTTCTTATGTTCTTATGAAGGCCTTGGCGTCTATGCCTTGTTGTTGGCCATCTAGAGGAACTGATTAGCCACTGTGTGGACAGGATGCTGGACTAGATGGACCACTGGTCTGAGCCAGCAGGGCATTTCTAATGTTTTTATGAAGCCTCAGCCTCTATGCCTTGTTGTCGGACCGCCAGAGGAACTGGTTGGCCACTGTGTGAGACAGGATGCTGGATTAGGTGGACCACTGATCTGATCCAGCAGGGCCCTTCTGATGTTTTTATGAAGGCCTCAGCTGCTGTGCCCTGTTGTTGGCCCTTCCGAGGAACTGGCTGGCCACTGTGGGAGACAGGATGCTGGACCAGATGGACCTCTGGTCTGATCCAGCAGGGCTCATCTGATGATCTTAAGAAGGCCTCGACCTCTCTGCCCTGTTGTTGGCCCTCCAGAGACACTGGTTGGCCACTGTGTGAGACAGAATGCTGGACTAGATGGACAACTGGTCTGACCCAGCAGGGCTCTTCTGATGTTGAGCAGCAGCACATTGATTAGGTGATCCTTTGTATGCCAGAGAGTGGGATTAAATCCCTCCTCAGTGATGAAACTCATGGACTGACCATGAGCCAATTGCCCTCTTAACCTACCTCATGGTAGTAGACTTACCATTCCCTCAGTGGGGGAGGGGGATGCCCTCTCTCCTGCTGCCATCGCCTGCTACTGCTGTGAATGTCAGTGGGGTATAGTAATATAGGCTAATGGGGTCTGAACTTCCTGGAATTGAGATGGAAAAAGATCTTGGGGTCATACAGAAAATGTCAACCCAGTATGCAGCAGCAGTTGAAAGGGCAAATCTAGACAGGGGATGAGGAGGAATGGAAAATGAAACTACCAGTGTTATAATGCCCCTGTATAGATCTATTGCTGTGGCCTCATTTGGAGTACTGTCTGCAGTCCTGGTCACCTTATGTCAAAAAGGACATCACAGCCCTCACCTGAGTAGCCCAGGCAAGCCCAGTCTCACCAGATTTTAGAAGCTAAGCAGGGCTGACTCTGGCTACTATTTGGATGAGAGACCTCCAAGGAATACCAGGGCTGGGACGCAGAGGCAGGCTACTCAAGCCACCTCTCTGAAAAATGTCCAAGCCCCTGGTATGGGGTCACCAGAAGTTAACTATGACTTCCAGGCAAATACAAAAACACACAAGTCTGCACACACACATGGGATATTGCAGAGCTGGGGAAAGTACAGAAGAGGGCAACCAAGATGATTAAAGGATAGGATTTTCAAATTCTGGGTTGGGGAATACCTGGAGATTTTGGGGGTAGAGCCTGAGGAGGGTCAAGGTTTGGGTATAATGCAATAGAATCCACTTTGGATTTGTCTCATCCTAGCTAAGTTGGTAGTCATTGTCCTATCTTGCAGTGAATTCCACACGTTAATTAGGATGCGTTACCAAGATCACCCAGATGGCCAATATGGAAATCAAATCTATATATCTAATTCCCAAGTGGCCCCTTGTGTGCGGATACCTAAATCCACACGTCGGGGGCACCTGGGGGGCAGGGAGATTTTCCTGCACACGTGGGGCAGTCCCCACGTGTGCAGAAAAAACTAAAAAGTTTTTAAAAGTGTAGGGGGAGATCCAAATCCCCAAAAAAGTAAGAGCGTTCCCTGCGCATGCGCAGGGAATGCTCTGGGAACTCTGTGGCAGCAGGCGGCTGGAAGCTGCTCAGTCCTCACCACCGGAGCCGGGGGGGGGGGTTGAAGTGGAGATCAGCAGTGGTGGTGGAGGAGGATCGCAGGATCGGGGGGGAGATAGGCGGCCCAGTGGCTAAAAGCCACTCAGGCCTTGCTTTCAGAGCCGGGTGGGGAAGGAGAAGATCAGTGGTGGTGGAGGAGGGGGACATCGCTGGAGCTGGGTGGGGGGAGGGAGGATATCGGCGGTGGCAGAGGAGATTGCTGGAGCAGGGGGGGGATCGGTGGCCCGATTGCTAGAAGCTGCTCGGGTAACACTGCTGGGGCCGGGAGGGAGGAGGTGATCGCTGGAGCCGGGGGAGGGACATCACCGGAGCCTCCCCGTGAATATTGCAAGTCCCTCTTCTTGTAGATTACCTAATCAGAAGATGCAGAAGCTCTATTCTCTTTGCTAAAACAGGACTAGGAGTGGATTGTTCAGATCATGAATTGTTCATATCAAAAATTAGAATAAAGCCAAAGAAAATCATCAAAACATTCATCGTTCTAAAATACAATCTAAGCAACATTCCTGAAGAGTTTAAAGACCATGTAAAGAACCAATTTGCATTACTAAATCCAGCAGAACATGAACCAGAAGAACTATGGGTTGGAACCAGAGATATTATTCAAAGAAGAATATGCAAAGACTATTCCTGTAGTCAAAAGAAAGGATAAGCATCAATGGATGACTGACAAAACTCTTCAGATTTTTAAAGATAGACAAGAACGGGTGGGGGAGTGACAAAAATGTAATCAGAGATCTAAATGAAGTGTGGCTGTGACTGGTGCATAGAGACAAAGAGAACTATTGTAATAATCAGTGTAAAGAAATAGAAGAGAACAAAAAGAGATGCACAAGATCCCAGAAATCAATTTATTTAAATTTAAATCATGGTTAAGTATGCTGAAATATCAACATGGAAATACATTAACTGGGCAGGACAAAATAAAGAAAGGATGGGAACAATACACTAAAGCACTATAGAGAAGAGATGATAGGATGACAGAGTCCTTCCAAGAAGAATCTTTTGAAGAAGAATTTGCAATTTGGGGACATGAAGTGAGAGTTGAACTCAAAGAAATTGGGAGAAACGAATCACCAGTAATAGATGGGATATCAATAAAGCTATTTCAGCCACAGAAATGGAGTCCATCAAAATCATGACAATGATATGCTAGCACATATAGAAAATGAAACAATGGCCTACAGACTGGAAATGTTCAATTTATATCCCAATTCCAAAAAAAAGGAGATGTCAAAGACTGCAGCAACTATTGGATCATCACATTAATTTCTCACGCAAGTAAAGCGATGCTCAATTTTTTTTTGAGTTTGCAAGACCTGAGCAAAGCTGTTAAGGAAAGAATGTTTTGGGGGTCATTACTTCATAGGGTCACCATAAGTCAGAAGTGGTTTGACAACACCTAACACACAAATCAAGAAGTAGATTCTTTTGCCAGCTCCGAGCCTATTGCTGATCGACTTAACTGAGGGTATCCTGAATTCTATTATCAGTGTTAGGCAAATGAAGTATAGTCAATTAGGCTGAAGCTGAGGCCAGATTACAAGTTTGACTAATTCCTAATTCACTTAAAGGGCCTTTGATTTTCTTCTTCAGCACAGTCGCTGATGGATCTGAGTTTAATGTCTTTGCATTATAGCAGATGGGTGATGTTCTTTCCACTTGACAGAATTGTGTTTGCTTTCAAGAGAAAGACCAATATTTGGCTCTTGAAACCTCTTTGCTATCTCAAAGGTCATTCAGATTTTTTTTTCAGATGGAAGAAATGAGAATGTGACCACAGCAAAATATGAGAGATGAAATCAAAGCAGAATGGGATCAGCTACAAGGGCAGAAAGTTCAATATAACTTCTTTTGTCGGAAGTCAGTTTGAGTTGTCATTCTGATTGAGGCAGGGAATGATGACAAGTGAGAAACTGAGACCCTGAATTTCATGCGTCTGGATTCTAGGGATGCCAGCCTCCAGGTGGGACCTGGGGATCCCCCGGAATTACACCTCATCTCCGGACTACAAAGGTCAACTCGCTTGGAGAAAATGGCTGCTTTGGAAGGTGGACTCTACCATAGCATTGTACCCAATGAGGTCCCTGTCCTCCCCAGGCTCCACCCCCAAATTGCCAGGAGTTTCCCAACCTGGCAACCCCACTCCCTCATCCCCTGCCAGTGGCCAGGGGGAACTGGGCAACCCTAGTTGGGATTAATTCAATAATGTTAGGGACTAGGCTCCTTTAGTATCTGGGCTGATCCTATATAGACCTGCTCCTTGTAATGTGCTTGTTATGTATTGGGACTGAATCATCCCTGATTGAATCACCCCAGAGACTGGCTGAGCTTGGAGCACAAGAACAATAGCCGACCAGGACTCTGGGATAAGCCAATCAAGTACTAAGGTTACGTAAACAGCCTATCACGGGGAGTGGGGTGTGTTTCGGCATGGCATTTGCATGCTATTTAACAGAGCTGAGGCCCTGGAGTCTTGTCTTGTAGTTTGCTGAAATCACTGAATAAACCTGAGCTGATCACTGCAATGCATCTAGAACCCAGGATTTAATAGTGCTCGAGGAGGGAACCTTGAGTACGCTGTTCTGAACCTCCAGTCATAAGGATGGCTGCCGATTTCAAGTGGAATGGACATTAATCAAGTCCATTAACCGAGCCAACTGTCACTCTGAGAACAGATTGGTCTCCTCCCGCCTGATTGGCTGTCACCCACCCTCCCTAGGTATGGTTTCATCTAGTTTCAACAGTTCTCATCCCTGCTGTTATGTCCAGAAAAATCCCCACTTTGTGCTTCCTGGCTGCATTCGCTGAGCTCAGGATTCTGTATGTCATGCCGTTTCCTGTCTCCTTTCAGAAGAAGAAGGAGAAGAGATTGGATTTATACCCCGCCCTTCACTCGGAGTCTCAGAGCGGCTTACAAACTCCTTTCCCTCCCCACAACAGACACCCTTGAGAGAACAGCTCTTGTCAGAACTACGGCTTGCCCAAGGTCATCCAGCAGCTGCAAGTGGAGGAGTGGGGAATCAGACCTGGTTCTCCCCGATTAGAGTCCGCCCACTTAACCACTGCACCAAACTGGCTTTCACCAACTTCTTCCGTAAAACAGACAAACTTTTCAGTGCTGTGTGCGCATCATTTGTCGGCATTGCAGATGATGTTTACATCATGGTGACCGGAGAGCAGGAGTGGACCGGGAAGTGAAAATGGCCCTGGGACCAGCCAAGCTGAGTGGCCTCACCTGCCAATGCCGAGGGGGTCACTTAGTTCAGCAATGCCAGCAATGGGTATCAGCTCACCCGGGGCTTCCTCCTGGAAACTGTCAGTAGAGAAGGAAAAGACAGATAGTGAACTGCCACCAGTTACAGCTGCTGACAGGCAGGGTTGCCGGGTTCTCCCTGTCTACCGGCAGGGGTTGGGTTCCCAGCAGCCCCATAGCCAGGATCTTGTGGCTTGTGGGGCAATTTTTTTTTCTGGTGGGGCTGCCATCATTTTTATATTCGGTCCGATCCACCCACAAGCACAACCCCCTCTCCCTCCCCTCCTGCAAGATTTAAAGGGCCCTGCAGCTGATTGGTGGGGAGCACGTGGCCACCAATCATCTGGAGGGCCCTTTAAATCTTGCGGGAGGGGGGGAGGATCAATTTAAATGCTTTTGCGAAGAAGCCGGGGCTTGTGCACACACACACCCTCATCTCAAAAAATCTTCTTCTCAAAAAAATCTTGTGGGACTAGCTCCAGACCTTACGAGGTGCCCTGGTCCTGGCATGGGACTACAGCTCTGTCAGGACACCTACTGGAGCAGCGATAAAGGTGCTATGAGAGTATGGAACTGAATGGATTTTATCGTGTAAATTTTGTTCTGTTGACCGCTGTTTTAACTGTTTTAGTGATAATGGATTATTTATAGTTTTATAGTCTTACTATTTATCTATGGCTTTGCCTCTATGTTTTAGTGTTGATTTATGGCCTTGTGCCTCTTGTTCACCGCCCTGAGCCCATGTGGAAGGGCGGGATATAAATCGAATAAAGGAAGGAAGGAAGGACAGTAGGAAGGAAGGAAGGAAAGTAGGAAGGAAGGAAGGAAGGAAGGTAGGAAGGAAGGAAGGAACGTAGGAAGGAAAGTAGGAAGGAAGGAAGGAAGGAAGGAAGGAAGGAAGGAAGGAAGGAAGGAAGTTAGGAAGGAAGGTAGGAAGGAAGGTAGGAAGGAAAGAAGGAAGAAAAGAAGGAAGGTAGGTAGATAGGTAGGTAGGAAGGTAGGAAGGAAGGAAGGAGGAAGGAAGGTAGGAAGGAAGGAAGGTAGGAAGGAAAGAAGGAAGGAAGGAAAGAAGGAAGGTAGGTAGGTAGGAAGGAAGGAAGGAAGGAAGGAAGGAAGGAAGGAAGGAAGGAAGGAAGGAAGGAAGGAAGGAAGGAAGGAAGGAAGGAAGGGGCAGAGCCCCCAATCACCCCACTATAGCTATGTGCCAGGTTCCCAGACCCCCCAGTTGGAGGTGAGGGTCCCCCACTGACAGATCCCACCGCCCAGCCACCAATCAGCTGGCTGGAGGGGGAACCTACCCCGCCAAAAGGGAGGCTCTGCTGAGGTGCAATGACGTAAAACAATATAAATAGTGACAGCCCAGGACAACTACTAAACCAGAAAACAGGCTGACACTCCGCCCTTTAAGATGAAATAAAATACAATTTCTCTACTATATTTAACAAAGTCATTTTATGATAGTTGTTCACATATCCACGTTGTTATATAAGAGCTTCCTGTAAGTTGACGAGTCCTCCTTGTTCATTTTTCTCACACGGCTTCCAGTCGGCGATGAGGCTTGGGGGCAGGAATCCCCACCCTCACCATGGACGCGGCTGTCCAAATCTCCAACGAAAAGTTAGAGCCATCTGGGCCCCGAGGCTCTGGAAGACTTGCCAGAGTTTGGTTATGCTTGCTCCTAGCCACCAATGGCCTCCTAGGGCCACGGCCCACAGGGAAATTTCCCTGTAAATTAAATGGCCAGTCGGTCACAGCAGAGAGCGTGGCTACAGTCCAAGCTAGTGAGTGGACAGGGTTGACTGAAGGAAACCGAAATGGCTGGCGGGCAAGCTTGCAAACTGCTCTTTTTGGAGGTCGGCTGTCATAAGAACATAAGAGAACATGAGAACCTAAGAGAAGCCAATGTTGAATCAGGCCAATGGCCCATCTAGTCCAACACTCTGTCACACAGCGGCCAAAATATACCAGGTGCCATCAGGAGGTCCAGCAGTGGGGCCAGGACACCAGAAGCCCTCCCACTGCTGCCCCCCAAGCACCAAGAATAGAGTGCATCACCTGCCCCAGACTGAGAGTTCCTATCTATATACCTTGTGGCTGATAGCCACTGGTGGACTTCTGCTCCATATGCTTATCTAATTCCCTCTTGAAACTGTCCATGCTTGCAGCTGCCACCACCTCCTGTGGCAGTGAATTCCACGTGTGAATCACTCTTTGGGTGAAGAAGGACTTCCTTTTATCTGTTCTAACCCGACCGCTCAGCAATTTCATGGAGTGCCCACGAGTTCTTGTATTGTGAGAAGGGGAGAAAAGGACTTCTTTCTCAACCTGCTCAATCCCATTCATAATCTTATAAACCTCAATCATGTCACCCCTCAGCCGTCGTTTCTCCAAGCTGAAGAGCCCCAAGCGTTTTAACCTTTCTTCATAGGGAAAGTGTTCCAACCCTTTTATCGTTCTAGTTGCCCTTCTCTGCACTTTTCCCCAATGCTCTAATATCCTTTTTGAGGTGTGGCGACCAGAACTGTACACAGTATTCCAAATGAGGTCGCACCAATGATTTATACAGGGGCATGATGGTTGATTTGTTTTCAATTCCCTTCCTAATAATCCCCAGCATAGCGTTGGCCTTCTTTATTGCAGCTACACACTGTCTAGACATTTTCATTGAGTTATCTACTATGACTCCAAGATCTCTCTCTTGGTCCGTCTCTGCCAGTTCAGACCCCATCAATGTGTATTTATATTTAGGATTTTTGTCCTGTCTCAAAGCTCCTGGACTTCTGCTTCCTCTTCCCCTAGCCTGTGGGCGATTCTGCAGTGGCTTTTAATCATAGAATCATAGAATCATAGAGTTGGAAGGGGGCCACATAGACCATCTAGTCCAACCCCTGCCACATCAGGACCAGCCTGAAGCATCCCTAACAAATATTCGTCCAGCCTCTTCTTGAAAGCTGTCAGTGAAGGGGAGCTCACCACCTCCCTCGGCAGCTGATTCCACCTTTAAACCTATCTGACCATGAAAAAGTTTTTTCTAATATCCAGCCAATACCTTTCTGCATGTTATTTAAACCCGTTGCTTCGGGTCCTCTCCTCTGCCGCCAACTGGAACAACTCCTTAAGGTAAAGGTAAAGGTTCCCTTGCTTGAAAGCCAGTCGAATACGACTCTAGGGTAGCAGTGCTCATGTCCGTTTCAAAGCCGAAGAGCCAGCGCTGTCCGAAGACGTTTCCGTGGTCATGTGGCCGGCATGACTAAACACCAAGGCGCACGGAACGCTGTTACCTTCCCACCGAAGTGGTACCTATTTATCTACTTGCAATTTCTTGCTTTCGAACTGCTAGGTTGGCAGGAGCTGGAACTAGAGACAGGAGCTCACTCCGTCATGCGGCACGTGGGTCTCAAACTGCTGAACTACTGACCTTCCACAGCCTGCAGTTCAGTGTCTTAACCACTTGAGCCACCGCAGCTCCTTGCCCTTCTCCAAATGACAGCCTTTCAAATATTTAAAGAGAGCAATCATGTCCCCCCCTCAATCTCCTCTTCTCCAAACTAAACATTCCCAAGGCCCTTAGCCTTTCCTCGTAGGGCTCAGTCTCCCTCCGTTGTTATAGCAAACCCACGCTGGAACAGAAATTCTCCTCTACATTACATGCTGCTTTCACTTCCTTTGATCATCGGATTTTATGGTACCCTCTCTGCATTGCATGCCGCTTTCGCTTTCTTTAACCATCGGGTTTTGTTGGTACCTTCTGCATAGATTGGGGCTGCGGTGGCTCAAGTGGTTAAGATGCTGAACTTCAGACTGGAAGGTCGGTAGTTCAGCAGTTCGAGACCCGAGTGCCACACGATGGAGTGGGCTCCCGTCTCTGGTCCCAGCTTCTATCAACCTAGCAGTTTGAAATCAAGACATTGCAAGTAGATAAACAGGTACTGCTTTGATGGGAAGTTAACAGCATTCCATGCACCTCGGCATCTAGTTATGCCGGCCACATGACCATAGAAATGTATTTGGACAGTGCTGGCTCTTCGGCTTGGAAACGGAGATGAGCACTGCATCCCTAGAGGCAAATTCAACTGGCTTTCGAGCATAGATTTATGGCCATTTTATGGCCCTTCAGGGGTGACTTTGCAGTCAGTACAGCGTTGGCCCCGGGCTATTTGAATGTGGTTTCGAGCTGCACGTTTCCCTCAATGTGGAGAAAATGTAGAGCGAATGCCAGCTGCAGAACCAGCCGGTATCTCTTCAGTCTACGCTCTGCTTTCTTTGCTAGCTCCCCACACCGCCTCTTTGCTCTTTGCTCCCTCTTACCCAGTTTGCACATCCTGGATTGCTGCCGACATATGGCAGCAGGGGGATTTAAAACTCCCCTTCTCCTAGAACATAAGAACATAAGAACATAAGAGAAGCCAATGTTGAATCAGGCCAATGGCCCATCTAGTCCAACACTCTTGTCACACAGCAGCCAAAATATAGCAGGTGTCATCAGGAGGTCCAGCAGTGGGGCCAGGACACTAGAAGCCCTCCCACTGCTGCCCCTTCCAGCACCAAGAATAGAGTACATCACCTGCCCCAGACTGAGAGTTCCCATCTATACCCTGTGGCTAATAGCCACTGATGGACTTCTGCTCCATATGTTTATCTAATTCCCTCTTGAAACTGTCCATGCTTGTAGCTGCCACCACCTCCTGTGGCAGTGAATTCCATGTATGAATCACTCTTTGGGTGAAGAAGGACTTCCTTTTATCTGTTCTAACCCGACTGCTCAGCAATTTCATGGAGTGCCCACGAGTTCTTGTCTTGTGAGAAAGGGAGAAAAGTACTTCTTTCTCAACCTGCTCAATCCCATTCATAATCTTATAAACCTCGATCATGTCACCCCTCAGCCGTCGTTTCTCCAAGCTGAAGAGCCCCAAGCATTTTAACCTTTCTTCATAGGGAAGGTGTTCCAACCCGTTTATCATTCTAGTTGCCCTTCTCTGCACTTTTTCCAATGCTATGATATCCTTCTTGAGATGTGGTGACCAGAACTGTACACAGTATTCCAAATGAGGTCGCACCAATGATTTATACAGGGGCATGATGATACTGGCTGATTTGTTTTCAATTCCCTTCAATTCAATTCCCTTCAATTCAATTCCTACATCCAGCCCAAGCCGGCTTGATGTCGCCCTGATCCTCCGGAGCATTCCCCCCCACACACTCTTTCCGTGTATCTTTGATGGATCTGAAGGGTGTCTTCTATTTTCTGGAGCTCTTTTTTCCAGTCCGTCTGCCGAGGCAGCTGAGGAGAGGATGGCATTTGATAATGAGGTCTTTAAAGAGGCAGAGACGGCAGGCGATACAGTGCCGGGTGGCTGTGGCACAGCTGGGCAGGGAATCATTAGATATGACTCAGCCGGCATTAACGGCGTTTGTCTGTTCAGCCAGATAAGGATGTCTTGCGCCGTCTCCTGATGCGTTCGTCAACTGGCCGTGTGCAGTTATTTCTCATAGATCAGTATTTATCAGGTATGGGTAATCTGTCTCCCATCTCGGAGTTGTCTATGTCAGAACCAATTTATCTCTTCGGAATGGTCTCAGGTACACAAACGGGCGGGGCTTTTTGTGTAGAGAAAGCCTAGCTGGGGCTCATTAGCATAATAGGCCACACCCAACAGCAGAAGCTCATTAGCCTATCAGGCCACACCCCTGACAGCTCAGCTTATTAGCGTATTAGGCCACACCCCCGTGCCTTCCCTTGGCTTGCCTGGGCACCTCACAGCTGCAGGGAGTCTGGGAAAGCCAGTCCTTGGACAGGCCAGGGAAGGCACAGGGAGGCATTGAAATGCCTCCCCAATTCTTCTAGGGCCCCCCCTGGCCTGCCTGCCTTGGAGTCACTGGGGGGGGGGGGTTTGCTCTCCAGGCCTTCCCTCTGTAGCTACGCATGCAGAGGTTTTGGCTGTAGTGGGCATGGCCAACTCTGAAGCTAGCCGGAACGCCGTTCCTGTGCGTTCCTGCCTGAAAATAGCCCTGCAAATGGGTATGAAACCCGGAACTTTCAGCCGATCAGTGCTTCTAATTGAAGGTTTATCTCTTCATCCCCTCTTTAGTAGTACAGAGACATTATAAGGTCAAAAATATCTAAAACTGTACCTTTGCAGTGTATTTTATTTTGACACTCACAGGTATAAGGTATTAGGGAATTACATGGATTTCTGGGTTTTATGTTTATGACTCACTTAATTTCATTTTACACCTACATTTCATGGCTCTTACGTTTCTCACCACCAAAATTAAAGCAACAGCGCTTTATGGCGTAAATGGTAAACGACAATGGAACTAGTTTAGTGTTTCAGCTATATGTGACCTTCATTCTCAGATATTGTACTGCCTTGTTGACCAACATGCAGAGTCTATAAGATTGATTATATACACTTTGTATGTTTCACTTTTATGTATTCATATGTGCCATGTCCTTCTTCTTGCACCCTCATGTTCTACGTTGTTATTAATGTACTGTTCAATTGTTATTACACGTTTGACATTTTAATAAAAGATATTAAAAGATTTGGGTAATTGCCAAAAAAAATTCAGCAGGAGCAAAGTTCCACTCCGTGGGTGTTTTGTGCCATTGGGGCACTTCTGTAATGTGGTTGATGAAGCCCCTCTCCCATTGGCCACCAACATCCGCCATCCGGATTGGTTCCTAGCTTTGCAAGCAGAGCATCGGCAAACCATGTCAACAAAATTGTCCAGGAGGCCATTTTAATAAAGGTAATGGAGCACCCCTGGAATTCTGACACAGCATGGTGGGCACAACCTAGGGATGCCAGTGTCCAGGTGGGACCTGGGGATACCCCCGAATTACAGCTCATCTCCAGACTACAGAGATCAGTTCCCCTGGAGAAAATGGATGCTTTGGAGGGCGAACTCTATGGCACTGTACCCCACTGAGGCCCCCTGTCCTCCCCAGGCCCCCTCCCCAAATCTCCAGAAGTTTCCCAACAAGGATCTAGCAACCCTAGCACAAAAGGCCTGCCACAAAATGGCTGCCACAGGAGGCAAAGCCAGCTACAAAATGGCTGCCACGACTTTCCTTCAGCCGCACAGTGAAGATGCTCGTGCTCTGGTGGCAGCTACTGCCAAGAAAAAATAATAATCTGGACAGCCACTCAACTCTCCAACAGCCAATCTGAAACCTTACTGGGTAAAAGTGCCATCTGGCTCCGCCCACTTTCTAGAAACACTTGGTGGGCGCCGGGAAAAGTGTCAGCCAGTGCAATGGCTCCCCCAGGCACTAACCTGGGGATGTCTGGGGTGCAGCATAATGGAAGGCACTTTAAATAAAGGGAACATGACTGTAGTTTATGCCACTGTGCATGGTGTGTACTATTTGTTTACAGTATGTACCATACCACTCCTACTGCATTGTTATCTACTGCTGTGATTCCATTTCCTGCATCCTTTGACATATCACATCTGACCCTTTTTTTTGCACCGCTTCTTGTTTTTGCAGTCCTAGACATGTCGCATTGCTTATTATCGTGTCTCCGAGTGCAGTTCTCTAACCAGTTCCCTAGCCACCTAACCAGGGCTTTTTTTGTAGAAAAAGCCCAGCAGGAACTCATTAGCATAATAGGCCACACCCAACAGCCGAGACTCATTAGCATGGCCCCACTGCTAGACCTCCTGATGGCACCTGGTATTTTTGGCCACTGCATGATACAGAGTGTTGGACTGGATGGGCCATTGGCCTGATCCAACATTGACTTCTCTTATGTTCTTAAGAGGATGGGCAAAGGCTCTGTAAGCTCTCTAGAAAGTTCTTTGAGCACTCTTGGGTGCATACCATCTGGCCCTGGGGATTTGTACTCATTCAGTGCAGCCATTGAACACCCTATAGTGCTAAAAATATTATTATTGCGCGTATGTATTCAGCCTGTCATCTGTTTAATTATCGGCAGTCCATGAATCATTTGCACTTTGCATTTAAATAAAAATGCATGGCCTATAATTTCAACACTGGTGCCCTTTGAAGATATTAAAAAAGTACAAACGGGGGGGGACGGGGACACAAGTCGCAGCCAACTCTTGGAAACCCTGTAGGGGTTTTTTTTCAAGGCAACAGATGTTCAGAAGTGATCTTCCTTTGCCTGCATCTGCATAGCAACCCTGGTCTCCCATCCAAGTACTAACCAGGGCTGACTCTCCTGACAAAATCCAACCAATCCAAGCTATCCGGGGCAGCAGGGGCTTACAGTATAAAAAAATATGAAAAGCTCATTTTTAGTTTTTTTAGTTTTCATTCTTGGATTCAGTAACAAACTACACAGCTTCAAGTAGCATGCCCTTAATTTGCTGTCCTACAGGTGATAGAGGGTCTCTGCAGATGACTCACCAAACCCTTAAATTTTTTTGTTGTGGTGGTTCAGTCGCACAGACTCTTCGCGACCCTGTGGACTAGATCACGTCAGGCCCTCCTGTCTTCCGCTGTCCTCTGAAGCTGGCTCAATTTCATGTTCGTTGCATCTGTGACACTGTCTAACCACCTCATCCTTTGCCGTCCATTTCTTCTTTGACCTTTAGTCTTTCCCAGCATCAGGGTCTTCTCCAGTGAGGGCTCCCTTCTCATTTGGTGGCCAAAGTATTTGAGCTTCAGCTTCAGGATCTGGCCTTCCAGGGAACAGTCAGGGTTGATTTCTTTTAGGATTGACTGATTTGATCTCCTTGCAGTCCAAGGGACTCTCAAGAGTCTTCTCCAGCACCATAGTTCAAAAGAATCTATTCTTCGGCGCCCGGCCTTCCTTATGGTCCAACTCTCGCAGCCATACAGTACTATGGGGAATACCATTGTTTTGACAACGCGGACTTTTGTTGGCAGGGTGATGTCTCTGCTTTTTACCATGCTGTCTAGGTTTGCCATCGCTTTCCTCCCCAGGAGCAGGCGTCTTTTAATTTCATGGCTGCAGTCACCATCTGCAGTGATCTGGGATCCCAGCAACGTGAAGTCTGTCACTGCTTCCACGACTTCCCCTTTTATTTGCCAAGGAGTGATGGGGCCGGATGCCGTGATCTTAGTTTTTTTGATGTTGAGCTTCAAGCCCACTTTTGTGTTCTCCTCTTTCACCCTGAGCAAGAGTTAAACCAATTCAGATATCGAGATAGGTAGACGTGTTGGTCTGTCTGTGGCAAGCAAGCGGTGACTCCCAAAAGCTCCTCCCTGGCCACAAATTTTGTTCATCTTTAAGATGCTACTGAATTCTTTCTCTTTCCAGTTCAAATATGTGGGAAGTTGCTTAAGATGACAAGTTTCTTTCTTGCCAGTGCCTAGCCAGGGTTTTTAAAAAAATTACATTAAAAACAGTACTCTGAATTGTGCCCTGAAACATATTGGAAGTCAATGCAGGCTTTCTAATAGTCACAAATAACACCCACCAAGGGAAGACCATCAACAATTCACAACCAGTGTTCCCTCTAAGCTGAGTTAGTGTGAGCTAGCTCACAGTTTTTTAGCCTCTGGCTCACACATTTTTCTCTTTGCTCAGGAAGGGTGGCTCCAAAGCAAACTAATTTATGCGGTTGCCAAATTGCTCGCTCACAACTTCAATGCCAGTAGCTCACAAAGTAGAATTTCTGTTCACAAGACTCCACAGCTTAGAGGGAACATTGTTCACAACCAGGGGTCTTTTCGTAGAAGAACAGCTGCAGGAGCTCATTAGCATATGGTATGCTAATGAGCTATTAGGCTATTAGCATATGCCACGCCCCCTGACATCACCGGAAGTGATGTCAGAAGGGGAAGCAAAAGGGGGGAAGCATCTTCAAAAGCCTCCCCTTCCCTTCCCCAGCTGGTCTGGGTGGGGGAGCTAAGAGAGAAGGGGTTTAAAGTTTAAACTCCTTCTCATGAGAGTTGGGCCACAGAAGGAGGAAAGAGGGAAGGAGAGAGAGAGAGGAGAGAGAAGGAAAGAAGGAAGGAAAGAGGAAAGAAAGAGAGGGAGAGAGGGAGAGGGAGAGAGGGAGGGGGAGAGAGGGAGGGAGAGGGAGAGAGGGAGAGAGGGAGGGGAGAGAGGGGAGAGAAAGAGAGAGAAAGAGAGAGAAAGAGAGAGAAAGAGAGAAGAGAAGAATGAGGGAGGGAAAGAAAGAAAGAAAGAGAGAGAAGAGAAGAATGAGGGAGGGAAAGAAAGAAAGAAAGAGAGAAGAGAAGAATGAGGGAGGGAAAGAAAGAAAGAGAGAAGAGAAGAATGAGGGAGGGAAAGAAAGAAAGAGAGAAGAGAAGAATGAGGGAGGGAAAGAAAGAAAGAAAGAGAGAAGAGAAGAATGAGGGAAAGAGGAAAAAGAAAGAAGAAAAGGAGGGAATGAAAGAAATTCAGTGGCAATTCAGCTCCATTATACTCTATGGGCCATTGAAGTCAATGGTGAAAACATAGGGTATATTCTGGGGGCTGGAGGGGAGGAGTTTGAGGAGAGGCTCAAGCTCACAGGATAGCTGATGGAGCCTCTCCCCAAGATATCTACCAAGTTTCAAGAACATTGGACCAGGGGTCCAATTCTATGGGCCCCCAAACAGGTTGCCCCATTTCCTCCATTGTTCTCTATGGTGAGAAAAAAGTTAATTTTTTCCCACCATAGAGAACACCCCTAGAGAACAATGGAGGAATAGGGGCAACCTGTTTAGGGGCCCATAGAATTGGACCCCTGGTCCAATGTTCTTGAAACTTGGTGGGTATCTTGGGGAGAGGCTCCATCAGCTACCCTGTGAGTTTGGAGCATCTCCCTCAAACCCCTCCTCCAGCCCCTAGAATATACCCTATGTTTTCACCATTGACTTCAATGGCCCATAGGATATAATGGAGCTGAAATTGACATTCGGCTGCCTGAAAGACTCTCCGGGGAAGCCGGCTGGGGGCGGGGCTTGGCTCCTGAGCTCCCGGAGCTACGCTCCGGTGCGCTCCCCCAAAAGACCCCTGTTCACAACTATATATGATCAAAACTGTATATTACATTCATTAAAGTACAAAAGATGGGCTACTGGTCATAAGAGGAGGAGGAGGAGAAGAAGAAATTGGATTTATACCCTGCCCTTCACTTGGAGTCTCAGAGCAGTTTATAATCTCCTTTCCCTTCCCCTCCCCACAACAGACACCCTGTGAGGTAGGTGGGACTGAGAGAGCTCTTTCGAGAACTGCTCTTTCAAGAGCAGCTCTGACAGAACTATGGCTTGCCCAAGGTCATCCAGCAGCTGCAAGTGGAAGAGTGGGGAATCAAACCCGGTTCTCCCAGATTAGAGTCCACACACTTAGCCATTACACCAGATTGGGCTATAACCCAATAGAATGTAGAAGCACATATCCAACCGATTGCTCATAACTATTAAGCATTATTCACAAAAAGAACACATTCAAAACCAACATTAGGCTCCACTGTAATTCTGTATATAAACAGTGTCCATAGACCTCCAAACAGAAAGTAATGGCAGCAGAAGACACCCACTGTGAAAACTTTGCCCATGCCCACAAGATGAAGAAACAAACTTGTGCCAAGGGCAATAGAATCTTTAATAATTATACAGCCCCTATGCATTTTCAGTGCAGCTTCATCAGGGGGAATCTAATAAAATAATGAGAAGGGGGGGAATTAAAGCTATCTTTTGGCTATGCTCCTGCAGAGTGCAGGGGGTTGGACTAGATGACCTGCAAGGTCCCTTCCAACTCTAACATTCTATGATTCTATGTTCTTAATAATAGGGTTTTGTTTTGTTTTTTGGACACTGGAATATTGTATGATATGTTCCAATTATTATAAGTGCTCTCTTTCAAGGCTGCGCTTTTAGAATTGCAAGTCAGACTGCATACAAGCCTTCAAAGGTCACTTTTTTTCTTACCCATAAGAATCTCACTTCTGTCTTCAGTGGTGGCCTTGGTAAGATATATCAGCAGAACCCACTGTGGGTATCTTTTGTCTGCCAAATTTTTCTGCAATATCGATGCCTCCCTTTGAAAGTCTTGTAATCCTGATTAGTTTTTCCTAATTCTGAGAAGCTGACCATAAGTTAAATTCTTTCCTCGCATGTGGTGGGTGGTGGCCATCGTATGCGAGGAGGGGATTTTTGTCAGTTGGTTTTTCTGGACAAGGTTGTAAAAAATCGGTTCTTGTCCCTGGAAACCATAACGTCTAAAAAGCAGGCCTGTTGTTTTTTATCTACAAGTAATTCAAATGTTCCATCCCTTTATTGTCAAGCCAGTTGTGAAATGCTTGTAACAGATCCAAGGTTCCCTGCCATGGCACAAAAATGTTGTCAGTATAACACCACCATTTTATAATATAGCTTTGAAAAAGGATTATCTGAAGGCTGTAGGTCCTTATCTTTGGAATCACTCATAAATAAATTTGCCACCTTTGATCTGCCATTGAATTGGAAATAACCTTTCTTGAGCACGGTTTCTGAGAAGGCTATTAAGAAAGAAATGTGCTTGTATGTGGGGGGTAATTATTGCCCCTTCTATTCAATGAATCATAGAATCATAGAATAGAATCATAGAATGATAGAGTTGGAAGGGACCTTGCGGGTCATCTAGTCCAACCCCCTGCACTCTGCAGGAGCGTAGCCGAAAGATAGCCCTACAACATACCCGAAAGATGGTCGTCCAGCCTCCGCTTGAAAACGTCCAGTGAAGGAGCATCCACCACCTCACGAGGTAGTGTGTTCCACTGCTTAGCCACTCTTACAAGTAGGAAGTTTCTCCTGATATTTAGCCGGTATGGACTCCCTTGTAATTTCCACCCATTAGATCTAGTCTTGCAATCCGGACCAAGGGAGAATAGATCTGCTCCATCTTCTACATGACAGCCCTTCAAATATTTGAAAATTGCAATCATGTCCCCTCTAAGTCTTCTCTTTCCCAGGCTAAACAGACCCAACTCTTCCAGCCTTTCCTTGTAAGACTTGGATTGCAACCCTCTCGCCATCCTGGTTGCCCTCTTCTGGACACGCTCAAACTTCTCAACATCCATCCTAAAATGTGGTACCCAAAACTGGACAGAGTACTCTAGGTGAGGCCTTCTAGTATCTCTTTGAGGAATGCTGCTGAGGAATGCTATTCTAGCAGTTCTAGCATCTGTTTGAGGAGTGCTGGTGTATAAGTAGGCTCTATCAAATGTGATTTCATAGAATTATAGAATGTTAGAGTTGGAAGGGACCTTACAGGTCATCTAGTCCAACCCCCTGCACTCTGCAGGAACATAGCCGAAAGATAGCCCTACATACCTACATACCTACAACATACCCGAAAGATGGTCATCCAGCCTCCGCTTGAAAACATCCAGCGAAGGAGCATCCACCATCTCCTGAGGCAGACTGTTCCACTGTTTAACCACTCTTACAGTTGAGGAAGTTTCTCCTGACATCTAGCCGGTAACGACTCCCTTGTAATTTCCACCCATTAGATCTAGTCTTGCAATACGGAGCAAGAGAGAATAGATCTGCTCCATCTTCTACATGACAGCCCTTCAAATACTTGAAGACTGCAATCATGTGCCCTGTAAGCCTTCTCTTTCCCAGGCTAAACAGACCCAACTCTTTCAGCCTTTCCTCGTAAGACTTAGATTCCAACCCTCTCACCATCCTGGTTGCCATCTTCTGGACACGCTCAAGCTTGTCAACATCCTTCCTAAAGTGTGGTGCCCAAAACTGGACACGGTACTCCAGGTGAGGCCTGACCATAGCAGAATAGAGCGGAACTACCACCTCCCGTGATCTGGACACAAGGCTTCTGTTAATGCATCCTAAGATTGCATTAGCTTTCTTCACAGCCACATCGCACTGCAGGCTCATGTTGAGCTTGTGATCAACCATAACACCTAGATTCTTTTCACATGTGCTGCTGCCAAGCCATGTCCCTCCCATTCTATATCTGTGCCTTTTGTGCCTAGGTGTAGGACTTTGCAATTATCTCTATTGAAATTCATTGTATTTGTCTCAGCCCACTGTTCCAGCCTATCTGTATCTTCTCTATACCTGATACACTGGTCCGCTTATTGATAAGAATCTGTTGTATGTTTTATATATGAAGGAATGTTGGGAACAAAAGATCTCAGAAAATAGCCCACATATTTAGGCAGAACATCATGGTCATTGCGCAGACACTCCATTGTCTGACCAACAATTCCTGGGATCTATTCAAGGTATTGACCATCACGTACAAAGCCTGTCGCGGCCTTGGTCCCTCATACCTGTAGGACCGCCTCTCTCCTTGTGCCCTGCCATGACAACTTTGTGCGTGTCAGCAAGGCCTTCTGCAGCTACCATCCTGAAAATGGGCAGAGCCGATGAGCACCCCTACTCATGCATTCCATTGCTGTGGTCCTCAGTTTGGTGTACTGGTTAGGAGCGCGGACTCTAATCTGGGAGAACTGGGTTTGATTCCCCACTCCTCCACATGCAGCTGCTGGTGTGACCTTGGGTCAGTCACAAGTTCTCTCAGAGCTGTTCTCTCAGCAGCAGTCCTCGAAAGAGCCCTCTCAGACCCATCTACCTCACAGGGTGTCCGTTGTGGGGAGGGGGAGGGAAAGGAGATTATAAGCCAGTCTGAGACTCCTTTGGGTAGTGAAGGGTGGGGTATAAATCCAATCTCCTCCTCCTCTTCTTCTTCTTTTTTTAAAAAAAGAAATTTTATTAACAGGATAATAATACGTTCCATAATTAATAACCAATTCTTAACATATCCTTTTCTACACTTTTCTATCTCCCCCTCCCCTGGCTTCCACCGACGCTCCACCCCCATTAATATTTCTATCAATATTCTCTTGCATTCAATTCTTATTCAATATTCAAATCTTCATCTTCAATATTTTCCTTTTCTATTTCTCACTATTAGGTAGCATTTCTAATACAATCCATTTTCTTACTACACTTTTATTCTTAATAATTGTCAAAGCAAAGCAATCTATTTTTCACATCCCAATTGAGTTCTATCTTCCTCTTCTTCCTCTTCTTCTTCTTCTTCTTCCTCTTCTTCTTCTTCTTCTACCTCACATGGGTGTCTGTTGTGGGGAGGGAAAGGGAAAGGAGTTTGTCAGCCGCTCTGAGACTCCTTTGGGTAGTGAAGGGTGGGGTATAAATTCAATCTCTTCTTCTTCTTCTTCTTCTTCTTCTTCTTCTTCTTCTTCTTCTTCTTCTTCTTCTTCTTCTTCTTCTTCTTCTTGGCACAGGCCTGCATTGCAGTAACCTCTGATGCAGAGAAGTGTATAGAACATGCAGTCCCAGAGAGCCGAGAGGTAGCAATGCCAAGAGAAACTAAGGCGGGTTTTACCTATTCCTGCTCAGAGGGGGAACTTCCATTGAAGACGTCGCTTCTGCCCTTTGAATCGACTCTTCTCCCTCTCCTTCCTCTCCTCCCTCCCGCCTCCATTAGCAAGGGGAAGCACAAATCACTGGGCTGTCAGCCCGCCGCTGCCACCACCCGCAAATTACTTGCCAAGTATAAACATTAATTTCTACCAGGCGAGCTGTTTAGACGCGGCCTCCTCTTTTGTGAAGCTGCTAAACCGCTTTGCCGCAGATCTGTAATTTGGGAATGGTGCGCTGCCCGGTAAAACCAAGCCTCCCTTTATTGGATTCCGTCCTCTTCCCACTCTCTCCTGCAACCTGTACTTTGCGGGTCCCTAATGGGAGGAACGCGCTGCCTCTCTCGACTGGGGGAGAGAAGAACCCAGCTTGAGGGATGCGGTTATCTATCGTCCCAGTTACATACATTTCTTTTTTTATGATGGTGACTTGGGGGGAAGACGGCCTGTTGTTTCTAGGATACAACTCGTCAGCACAGGGTTTTATCTCTCGGATGGCAACCGGAGGTTGTTCCGGCTATAAATGCAAGCTCGTCGGCAGGGTGAGTCATACGGCTGCAGAAAGCTTGGCGTGGCTGATTCACAGGCTGTGTGGTGAGCGTGGCCGGACGCGGTGCGCATGACGGCAGAGCTTGATGCCGTCGTCCAGAGGTTCGCATCTCTCGGATCCCTCATCTCCATACTACCAGGGCGGCTGTGGGTAAGAGGAAGCATAGAGACGTAGAGCTGGAAGAGATCCCGAAGGTCATCTAGTCCAACCTCCTACACAATGCAGGAGATTCACAGCTACCGCCCCCCGTGACCCCTGCTCACTGCCCAGAGGAAGATAAAAAAGAACCTCCAGGATCCCTGGGCCAATTTGGCCTGGAAGAAAATGGATGGGATCTTAGAACCACGGCCCAAAAGCTCCCTGAAACTGAATAATCTCATGGAAAGCCAATTTTGTATCACTTCCTGCTGTGTTTGTGTTTGGGGTTTGTGTGTAAAATGCTGTGAAGTCGCAGCTGGCTTATGGTGACCCCAGCAAGGGGCTTTCAAGGCAAGTGAGAAGCAGAGGTGGTTGGCCATCGCCTTCCTCTGCAGAGCCTTCCTTGGTGGTCTCCCATCCGAGTACCGACCCTGCTTAGTTTCCAACATCTAATGACCCCAGCAAGGGGCTTCCAAGGCAAGTGAGAAGCAGAGGTGGTTGGCCATGGCCTTCCTCTGCAGAGCCTTCCTTGGTGGTCTCCCTTCCAAGTACCCACCCTACTTAGCTTCTGAGATCTGACAAGATTGGGCTATATCAGACCACCTTCCCCTCCCAGTAATAGGAAGATGTATGCAAGTGCCTTCGAGTCACAACTGACCTTTTTTAAAAAAATAATTTTTGTTTTAAACAAACAGGCAAACAAACAAGCTAAGACACATGAGAGTAAAAATAACAACATTATATCTCTTAAACTGCCTCATACATATATATCTAATTACCAGTCTTTCAGCCATCTATCGTCTTAATAACTATCCAATACCTTGCAAGCCTATGTTAAAGACTACCTGTTTTTTTAATATTTAAGCGGTGTCAAAAACATTTCATTACCATATTCTATAATTATAGATTTAAGTATATCTTAAAATTTCATAAGCACATAGGTCTATAATTTTTTTGCAACTCTATAGATTAACAAGACACGTTCCTTCTATTTCAACGTTATCTAAGCATCCTACAAAAAATCTTCTATAAAATATGTTAAGTAAATTTATACAATTCCCCAAGTCACAGCTGTCTTATGGCAAGCCCAGCCAAGGGCTTTCATTCAAGGCAAGCAAGAAGCATAGGTGGTTGGCCATCGCCTTCCTCTACAGAACCTTCCTTGGTGGTCTCCCATTCAAGTACCCATCCTGTGTAGCTTCTGAGATCTGATGAGATCGGGCTAGATCAGACTGCCTTCCCCTCCCAATAATAAGAAAATGTACGTAAGTGCCTTCGAGTCATAACTGTCTTATGGCTTCTCCAGCCAAGGACTTTCATTCAAGGCAATCGAGAAGCAGAGGTGGCTGGCCATGGCCTCCCTCTCCAGAGCCTTCCTTGGTGGTCTCCCTTCCAAGCACCAATGCTGCTTAGCTTACGAGATCTCACACCATCAGATTACACCATGGCACCTTTCTTTCTCAGTCAAACATACATAAGTGCCGTCGAGTTGCAACTGTCTTATGGTGACCCCAGCAAGGGGCTTCCAAGGCAAGTGAGAAGCAGAGGTGGTTGGCCATGGCCTTCCTCTGCAGAGCCTTCCTTGGTGGTCTCCCTTCCAAGTACCGACCCTGCTTAGCTTCTGACTTATGGTGACCCCAGCAAGGGGCTTTCATTCAAGACAAGTGAGAAGCAGAGGTGGTTGGCCATGGCCTCCCTCTGCAGAGCCTTCCTTGGTGGTCCCCCTTCCAAGCACCAATGCTGCTTAGCTTCCAAAATCTGATCATATTGGGCAATACTATGCCACCTTCTGTCCTACCTCCTGCCGTAGAGAACTTTTTTTAAAAAAGCATAGGAATATTGTCGATGTTGTTGAAAGGCTTGGGTTGTTGTTGTTTTAATTCCGCTGGTTTTATTTACTGTTTCAGTGGAATTGTTCTCCTGTACTTCCAGGCCATCATTTTCGCTACCCATTTCCTTGATTTATGCCTATATTCATGGTTTTTATAATGCATTTTTTTTTGGTCTTGAAGTCATCTCTTTGATTCCATTGCTTCAGTCATTCATTTTGGAGACTGCAGCTGGTAAGCAACCAAAATAAAACAAATTAAATACAAGATTTCCTGAGTCTCCTCCATTGCCTCAGTCCAAAGGAAGTTATCCGTCTGTGAACAAAACAGGGCTCAAACAGATGAGATGGGCCTCTTTCTGTTCAAAAAGTGGAAATTGTGGGTTCTGGCAGCCTCAGTTAGCTCTGGGGCCATGCAGGAAAGGGAGGGAAGGTTAACCCTTCAACCTCCAGACAGTTTCCTTGTGCGAGAAGGGAAGCTATATCCTTTAAAAACACATTTGTCCCCCATTAAGGTACTATTAAGAGAAGAAGAAGAAGAGAAGAGAGAAGAAGAGAATGGATTTATACCCCACCCTTCACTACCTGAAGAAGTCTCAGAGTGGCTGACAAACTCCCTTCCCTTCCCCTCCCCACAACAGACACCCTGTGAGGTAGTTGAGGCTGAGAGAGCTCTTTCAAGAACTGCTCTTGAGAGAACAGGTCTGAAAGAACTTGTAACTGACCCAAGGTCACACCAGCAGCTGCCTGTGGAGGAGTGGGGACTCAAACTCAGTTCTCCCAGATTAGAATCCATGTTTTTTATACTACACCAAACTGGCTCTCACAGAAAGCCCAGTTCCAAATAATGAAATCAAATGAAGGTTGAGGAGCCAAGTCTCTTCTCCCTTCCCTGCACGACTCCAAGGCAAACTGAGGCTGCACACACCTACAATTTGCAATTTATGGATGGAGCCTGATGTGTGATCTTCAGCTCACCTGTTTGAGGCGGCGATGCACAGCCTGCCTATCTATCTGCCTCGGGCATGAACACCTGAGACTCAATGTGTGTTTTTCCCCAACAAAATCTGTCAGACTAAATGTGTTTTTTCCCAACAAAATCCGTTCTTTTTTTCCAACATAATCATGTTTGCGGGGATATGCCATAACCCTATTTCACCTGTGCTGTAAGCGTTACATGGGCTCCCACTGGGTTTCTGGAAACCATTCAAAATGCTGTGTTAACAATGCCTACTTTCTAGGGCTGCCAAACTCCTGTTGGGAGCAGGGGATCCATTGCCCAATCTCCCACCAGTTGGAAGAAGAAGGAGAAGGAGAAGAAGAAGGAGAAGGAGAAGGAGGAGAAGGAGAAGGAGGAGGAGGAGGAGGAGAAGGAGGAGAAGAAGAAGAAGAAGAGGAGAGGGAGGAGGAGGAGGAGAAGGAGAAGAAGAAGAGGAGAGGAAGGAGAAGGAGAAGGAGAAGGAGAAGGAGAAGGAGAAGAAGAAGAAGAAGAAGAGGAGGAGGAGGAGAGGGAGAGGAGAAGAAGAAGAAGGAGAGGGAGAGGGAGAGGGAGAGGGAGAAGAGGAGGAGGAGGAGAGGAGGAGGAGATTGGATTTATACCACACTCTTCACTACCCGATGGAGTCTCAGAGCAGCTTACATGTTCTTTGAGCAATTGAGAGCCAGTTTGGGGTAGTGGTTAAGCGTGCTGACTCTAATCTGGGAGAACCAGGTTTGATTCCCCACTCCTCCACTCACAGCTGCTGATGTGACCTTGGGTCAGTCACAAGCTCTGGCACAGCTGTTCTTGAAAAAGAGCCATTTCTGTCAGGGCTCTCTCAGCCCCACCTACCTCAGAGGGTGACTATTGTGGGGAGGGGAAAGGAATGGAGTTTGTAAGCCACTCTGAGACTCCTTTGGGTAGTGAAAGGTGGGGTATAAATCTAATCTCTTCTCTTCTTCTTACACTCTCCTTTTGTTTCCTCTCCCCACAACAGACATCCTGTGAGGTAAGTGGGTCAGAGAGGCACTCTCAAGGACTGCCCTTGGATATATACTCCACCTTTTACTACCCAAGGTAGTCTCAGAGCAGCTTACAAACTCCTTTCCCTTCCCCTCCCCACAACAGACACACCCTGTGAGGTAGGTGGGGCTGAGAGAGCTCTGACAGAAACGGCTCTTTTTCAAGGACAGCTCTTGTCAGAACTAGGGCTTGCCCAAGGTCATCCAGCAGGTGCGAGTGGAGGAGTGGGGAATCAAACCCGGTTCTCCCAGATTAGAGTCCGTGCACTTAACCACTACACCAAACTGGCTCTGTGAGTTAGGAGGGGCTGAGAGAGCTCTTTCGAGGACTGCCCTGGGGAGAACAGCTCTGAGAGAACTACGGCTTGCCCAAGGTCATCCAGCAGGTGCAAGTAGAGGAGTGGGGGAATCAAACCCGGTTCTGCCAGATTAGAGTCCGCGCACTTAACCACTACACCAAACTGGCTCTCTACTTGGATGGGAGACCACAAGAAGTCCAGGGTTGCTATAGAGATGCAAGTGATGGCAAATCTCCTTTATTCATCTGTCCTGACCTGGATGGCCCAGGTTAGCCCGATCTTGTCAGCCCATGGAAGCTAAGAAGGGTCAGCCCTGCTTAGAACTTGGATGGAAGTCGAGGGCGGCTATGCAGAGGCAGGCAATGCCAAACCGCCTCCCAGCGTCTCCTGCCTTAAAAACCCTCTGGGGGTTTGCCAGGACTTCCCACCCACTTCCCACCCACCATTTTTGAGGACACTTATCTGTCTGATATAAGAGGGAATTGGAAACTTAACATTAACCGCTTGCGTGTTCTTTGAGCAACTGAGACCCAGCTTGGTGTAGTATTTAAGAGTGCGGATTCTAATCTGGGAGAACCGGGTTAGATTCCCCACTCCTCCCCTCGCAACTGCTGGCTGACCTCGGGCAAGCCATAGTTCTGACAAGAGCTGTCCTTGAAAAAGAGCCGTTTCTGTCAGAGCTCTCTCAGCCCCACCTACCTCACAGGGTGTGTCTGTTGTGGGGAGGGGAAGGGAAAGGAGATCGTAAGCCACTCTGAGACTCCTTCTGATAGTGGAAGGTGGGGTATAAATCCAATCTCCTCCCTCCTCCTCCTCCTCCTCCTCCTCCTCTTCTTCTTCTTCTTCTTCTTCTTCTTCTTCGACAAAGCTCTTCCGCCAGGCCTTCAGAGCTGCCACCACTATTGACAACTGATAGCCTACAATTAGAGAGCCCTGATTCCCTGGATCCCCCAACTGACCGCCCAGGGTAACCAAAGAAGATTAAGGAACTGTATGATGGGGAAACTAGGCACTAGCACTTTATTATATATTATTATATTTATGGTTTTAAGAATTTTTGTGTACTAACTGTTTTTATGTAAGCTGGCCTGAGCCGACCTCGACCAGGAGGGCGGGGTAAAAATCTAATTAATGAGTAAAACTGAAATAAATACTAGCCAGGGCCATCCCCACGAAGCTTCTGAGATCTGATGGAGATCAAGTTAGCCTTGACCATCCAGGCTAGGGCAGAACATTATAAGGACCAGAGAGAGGATGGTAGAAAGTGTTGTCAGGTTGCCACCAACTGATGGTGGCCTTGAGGGGTTTTCAAGGCAAGAGATGAGCAGGGGTGGTTTGCCATTCTGTGCCATCTCATAACAACCCTGGATTTAGAAACATAGATTTCATAGACTGTGAAGAGTTGGAAGGGACCTTGCAAGTCATCTAGTCCAACCCCCTGCACTCTGCAGGAGCATAGCCGAAAGACAGCCCTACAACATACCCAAAAGGTTGTCGTCCGGCCTCTGCTTGAAAACGTTCAGCAAAGGAGCATCCACCACCTCCCAAGGCAGTCTGTTCCACTGCTCAACCACTCTTACAGTTAGGAAGTTTCTCCTGATACTTAGCTGGTATCGACTCCCTCGTAATTTCCACCCATTAGATCTAGCCTTGCAATCCAGAGCAAGAGAGAATAGATCTGCCCCATCTTCTACATGACAGCCCTTCAGATATTTGAAGGCTGCAATCATGTCCCCTCAAAGCCTTCTCTTTCCCAGGCTAAACATACCCAACTCTTCCAGCCTTTCCTTGTAAGACTTGGATTCCAACCCTCTCACCATGCTGGTTGCCCTCTTCTGGACACGCTTGAGCTTCTCAACATCCATCCTAAAATGTGGTGCCCAAAACTGGACACAGGACTCCAGGTGAGGCCTTCCAGCATCTGTTTGAGGAATGCTGTTGAGGAATGCTATTCTAGCAGTTCTAGTATCTGTTTGAGGAGTGCTGGTGTATAAGGAGGCTCAATCAAATGTAGCAAACAAGGTGATTTCAAAGAATCATATTAGAGTTGGAAGGGACCTTGCAGGTCATCTAGTCCAACCCCCTGCACTCTGCAGGAGCGTAGCTGAAAGATAGCCCTACATATCTACATACCTACAACATACCCAAAAGATGGCCGTCCAGTCTCTGCTTGAAAACATCCAGCAAAGGAGCATCCACCACCTCCTGAGGCAATCTGTTCCACTGCTCAACCACTCTTACAGTTAGGAAGTTTCTCCTGATATTTAGCTGGTATCAACTCTCTTGTCATTTCCACCCATTCGATCTAGTCTTGCAATCCGGAGCAAGAGAGAATAGATCTGCTCCATCTTTTACATGACAGCCTTTGAAATACTTGAAGACTGTAATCATGTCCCCTCTAAGTCATCTGTTTCCCAGGCGAAACATGCCCAACTCTTTCAGCCTTTCCTCATAAGACTTGGATGCCAACCCTCTCACCATCCTGGTTGCCCTCTTCTGGACACGCTCGAGCTTGTCAACATCCTTCCTAAAATGTGGTACCCAAAACTGGGCACATTACTCCAGGTGAGGCCTGGTCTCCCATCCAGGTATCAACCATGTCCGACCCTGCTTAGCTTCCGAGATAAGGCAAGATAAGGGCGGCCTGGTCCACCCATGTCAAGGCAGCCTCAGAAACAGATGTCCCTAATCCTCAGGCCCTGCTGATTAGAAATTCCCTGCCTTGCGTACTCTGCCAATTCAACTCATCTGTGTTTGCCCCGTCACCTCTATGCATCTTTGAATGAGTATATCCTTCTTTCCTTCCGTCCTTTTCAATCAGTGCTCTTGGGCGTTTGCCCTCAGGTGTCAAGCAGTGTTCCAAGAACTCAGAGAGAAATAATGACGTGACCCCCGCAGACCTTTACAGAAGTGGCACTTAATCTGTAGAGTTCCATGGTCAAGAGCAAATCCCTCCCGGCTCGCGGTGGATGTCAGTTGTTGAAAAAGCATCGCCCGTGGTTGCGACTGAATGCATAGCCGTTGCATCTCAGCAAACTTCACAGGATGCGACGGAAATGAATGGGGCCTGAGATATGAATATGCTCAGCCATTGTGTCCATTAGATATAATAGCAGAATCGCTCTCTCGAATGAAGAGGCTGGACAATGAAGGAAACGAACCGGAAGAAAAATGATTCAGTTGAAGTGCGGTGTGGGAGTTTTACGGATAACGTGGACCAGCAGAAAGACAAATTAGTGGGTTTGCGATCAAATCAAGCCTGAATTCTCCCTAGAAGTTAAAATGACTCAGGTCATATTATGAGAACATAAGAACATAAGAGAAGCCAATGTTGAATCAGGCCAATGGCCCATCTAGTCCAACACTCTGTCACACAGTGGCCAAAAATACCAGGTGCCATCAGGAGGTCCAGCAGTGGGGCCAGGACACTAGAAGCCCCCTCCCACTGTTGACCCCCACCCAGCACCAAGAATAGAGTGCATCACCTGCCCCAGACTGAGAGTTTCCATCTATACCCTGTGGCTAATAGCCACTGATGGACTTCTGCTCCATATGTTTAACTAATTCCCTCTTGAAACTGTCCATGCTTGTAGCTGCCACCACCTTGTGTGGCAGTGAATTCCATGTGTTAATCACTCTTTGGGTGAAGAAGTATTTCCTTTTATCTGTTCTAACCCGACTGCTCAGCAATTTCATAGAGTGCCCACGAGTTCTTGTATTGCGAGAAAGGGAGAAAAGTACTTCTTTCTCAACCTGCTCTATCTCATGCATAATTGTATAAACCTCAATCATGTCACCCCTCAGCTGTCGTTTCTCCAAGCGAAAGAGCCCCAAGCGTTTTAACCTTTCTTCATAGGGAAAGTGTTCCAACCCTTTTATCATTCTAGTTGCCCTTCTCTGCACTTTTTTCAATGCTATAATATCCTTTTTTGAGGTGTGGTGACCAGAACTGTACACAATATTCCAAATGAGGTCGCACCAATGATTTATACAGGGGCATGATGATACTGGCTGATTTGTTTTCAATTCCCTTCCTAATAATCCCCAGCATAGCGTTGGCCTTCTTTATTGCAGCTACACACTGTCTAGACATTTTCATTGAGTTATCTACTACGACTCCAAGATCTCTCTCTTGGTCAGTCTCTGCCAGTTCAGACCCCATTAACGTGTATTTATATTTAGGATTTTTGTCTCCAATGTGCATCACTTTGCACTTGGTCACATTGAACCCCATTTGCCACATTGATGCCCACTCACCCATCCTCAACAGATCCCTTTGGAGTGCCTCACAATCCTCCCTGGTTTTCACCACCCTGAAAAACTTTGTGTCATCTGCAAATTTAGCCACTTCACTGCTTACTCCCAATTCCAAATTGTTAATAAACAAGTTAAAAAGCATTGGACCGAGTACTGATTCCTGTGGTACCCCACTGCTTACCACCCTCCACTGAGAAAGTTTCCCATTTATACTCACTCTCTGTTTCCTATTTATAAGCCAGTTTTTGATCCACAAGAGGACTTGTCCTTTTATCCCATGACTATTGAGCTTACTTAGGAGCCTTTGATGAGGAACTGTATCAAAAGCTTTCCGGAAGTCAAGGTAAATAATATCTATTGGGTCCCCCTTGTCCACATGTTTGTTCACTCCCTCAAAAAACACTAACAGGTTAGTGAGAGAAGATCTTCCCTTACAGAACCCATGCTGAGTCTGCCTCAAGACTCAAGAGTGTTACCGCCGATGGCCTGCCTTGTTGTTGAGGGAAATTAGCCATGCAGCAGGATAAGCCAGAGGGGTACAGGAATTGCATACCACTTGTATACCAAGGTCCAGCACAGTAGGAAGAGTCCAGATCTCAAGAGTAAATTAAATAGGATGTATTGAAGGGTTTCCCTAATTGCAAGCACACTAAACATTCAAAAAGAGCAAGCAATACGGAACTAAGAAAGCAGAGGTGACTGATAGCGAATAGAAGGGTCAGTTACAGGGTGATACAACCTGTTCAGATGTTCAGGGGTCCACGGAGATGAGATTATGGCCGAGACCAAAGATTTAGGGGTGGACTGCCAGTTGGCATCAGGGGCAGACACACAAAATCTGAGGCCCTATGCTCTGACAGATATAGGCATTGGAAAACAATGCAGACCACTGGGAGGCCTTGGGGGATGGTCTCAGGTGAGAACAATAGATTACCTGGGCCAATCAGGTGTCCCAGGTGAAGTTGTCAGGAGGGGCCTGGTCCAGTGAAGTTCTAGAGAGGCAGAGTCTGGTTCTGCCAAGGAAGATTGAATGGTTCTCCAGACCGACACAAAAGGTGGGAGATGGGTCCCTGACAGACACCAGGAAGAATGATTAATATTTTGAATGTTTGATTAGTTATCTCGGTGTCCTGAGGGATGGGACAGGAAGGACGCGTGTTGAGATGAAGGAATTATAGGAATCACAAAAAGGACTAGGTGCAATTCTGGAGGTGAAAGGATTATTCGCCAGGTGGTCTTTGAATAGCCTTTAGAAATGCAGATACTTTACCTGGTGGAGTTGCCATTGTTTCATATGCATACCTTTTTCCTGGGGTGGGGGAGAAGACTGGAGGTTTTTTCCTCTGCGGGCTGCCTTTTATGCCACCTGAAAATGGAGAGCCTCTCTCAGGGCTCTTGCTAGCTCTGTGGTTCAGAACCAAGTGTGCCTTTCTTTGGCCTGACATTTATGGATCTCTGGCTCAGGTTAGAAAGTGCCCCTGCTCTTGGGGCTACCCTAGGGTGAAGGCAGCACCTCTGGACTACAGGAGTCAAAGACAATAAAGCTAGGAAAGTTGAAGGTAGCAGGTAAAGGGGAAGATTCAATAGCCACGGCCCTCGGTTTGCAAGACCCGAGCAAGACTATTAATGGGAGGATGTTTTGTAGGTTGTTGACTCATCGGGTTGCCATAAGAGAGAAGCAACTTGATGGCACGTAACACACACATGCAGTGAGCGTTGGTCACATTAGGAGAAGACGAGAGTCACTGGAGCAGACAATAATGCTAAGAAGAAGGCAGTGAGAAAAGGAGAAGACCTACCATGAGATGGACTGGCTCAATAAAGCCAAGCCCATTTGTTTGCAAGACCTGAGCCAGTCTGTTAACCATGGGAGGTTTTGGAGGTCATTCATTCAGAGGGTCGCTGTAAGTCAGAATGCCTTACACACAGAATACACACACATTCATCTCTCAGATACCCGAGTTTGCTGTGTGGAAGATGTCACATAAAATCAGATGCTGAATATATACACACACACACACACTAGCAGCCAGGCCCGATGCAACGGACCCTAGCTGGCGTGTGGGGGACTGCCCCCTCTGTCCTCCCATCATGGCAGTGGGGGGGGAGTTGGCAGCAGCAGCTTGCCGGTGCACCTCACCAATGGTGGAGAGGCATGAGAGGGAGGCCTTTTGGGGGCTGTGGGCTCATCACAGCGGTGCCAGCCTCCAGTGGGCATGGGGGCCGGCGGTAGCATCTGTCGGCCAGCACAGGCGTCGAGCTCCCTCAGGCCTACCTGTGTGGGCCAGCCACAGTGTTGGAGAGAGCTTTTTGCGCTTGTGGCCATGGAGGAAGCGGGCGCCGGTCCTCTTCAGGTGCAGCTGCAGCAGGGCAGGCCTGTTGGGCTGGAGGGCGAGTCCAAGCGTGCAGTGGTGCACGGCCGTGAGGATGGCCAGGGCACCTGGAAGAGGGCCAGGTGCCGAAGTGAGCTGCCAGCAGAACAGCCATCCCTCCGGGTGGCTGGCATGAGACTGGGGGAGTGAGGCCGCACGCTGCCTGCGTGGGCAGGCCTGTGGCAACGCAGGCAGGCAAGGCAGCCAGTGGCGAGGGACCGCCTCTGTGACTGACAGATCCCTCGGCCAACTGATTATGGTGCGCATTTTTACCATATAAGGGCAGACCAAAAGTCAATTATATATAAGGAAGGATTTGTGTGTGTTTCTTTTCCTGAGACCATACGCATCCAGTCCACAGGGTTAAACAAACAAGGAGATAACTTTTATTTATGGCTTAAACTTAACATTGGAGTGGTTCAGGTAGATAATTGCAAAATCTCTCCACACTTGAACTTGTAAACTATAGCTCTGTTCAGGCATTCAGGACTCTTTGTCACAAGCTGTTTTTCTTCCAGTTAGCATAAGGTTACTGTTCTGCTATTCGTTGGCTAATGTTGGTTAGAATGCTCTGTTAGAAACTAGCTGTGTAAGAAGCTGGAAGCTTTAGCCAGTGAGTGGCAGAACAACAACAACACCAGGAACAGTTCTGCCGCTCAATGGCTTAAGCTTCCAGCTTCTTACACATCTAGTTTCTAACAGAGCGTTCTAACCAACATTCTGTCTGCTCCTATTGGTCACTCTTAAGGACAGGTGAAACTTAACCTGTCCTTTACACCAGTGAACGTAATTATGGAGCTACAATGGCAAACAGACTGAACTACCAGTTCAGAATTCCCTGGTACAGAGCTCTCTTCTGAAGGTGAGTCAGGACTTCCCTGCGGACATAGTCCTGCCCTCCCTCTCTGATATTATAGACTAGGCTGCTACTCTGCCTCAGCCAACCTTCTAACAAAGCTGGTGTAGCTTTAGAGCATCCTGAGCAAAGCTGTTTTATAAAGCATTGTGAAGACCGGCGGCAAGTGATGGCACATTGAGTTGGGTCCCATAATGCTGCAAAGTTGGATCCCACGGTTCCCTTCCTCGACCTCCAATGGAGAAAGGCTACTTTGGATCTTACGGTTCCCTTCCTCGACCTCCAATGGAGAAAGCCTACTTTGGATCTCACGGTTCCCTTCCTCGACCTTCAATGGAAAAAGCCTACTTTGGATCCCACGGTTCCCTTCCTCGACCTCCCATGGAGAAAGGCTACTTTGGATCCCAAGGTTCCCTTCCTCAATCTCCAATGGAGAAAGGCTACTTTGGATCCCACGGTTCCCTTCCTCGACCTCCAATGGAGAAAGGCTACTTTGGATCCAATGGTTCCCTTGCTCGACCTCCAATGGAGAAAGGCTCCTTTGGATCCCATGGTTCCCTTCCTCGACCTCCAATGGAGAAAGGCTACCTTGGATCTTACAGTTCCCTTCCTCGACCTCCAATGGAGAAAGGCTGCTTTGGATCCCACGGTTCCCTTCCTCGACCTCCAATGGAGAAAGGCAACTTTGGATCCCACAGTTCCCTTTCTCGACCTCCAATGGAGAAAGGCTGCTTTGGATCCCATGGTTCCCTTCCTCGACCTTCCATGGAGAAAGGCTACTTTGGATCTTATGGTTCCCTTCCTCGACCTCCAATGGAGAAAGGCTACTGTCAGAAGCCCTAACCTAGTCAGCAAAACACCATGCCTTGCGGTTCAAGCAAGAATAGCATTTATTATAGAGCTGCAATAGAAAGGTCACTGTAGCAGGTACATTGTTCAGAATGACTTGGTTACAGAAAGCAAGTGGTTATACCGAGAAGGGGGTGAATGGGGACCCCCCTTCTACCAATCAGGGAATAACATGCGACTGGGAATCGAAAGTTACTACGCTAATGAAGTTCCCAACGCCCCCATTATTCTCAGGAAAGCCGGAGCTTTGAAAGCGATAGTAAAGCTCGCAGCTTGACTCCTCAAGGTCAGAATGTTCAGTCTGCGAGAGATAGGGGTTACCAGATGCACATTCCACTCTCACACCCTAGACATAAATCAACACCCCTTGGATTCCAACCTCCCGCCTGTCACGCCACTATGGCGCCCATTGCCATCCTCCCCTCCCCTCCATCCATCATGGCAGGGCTACCTGACATGCAGCCCCCTCGAAAATAATTCTACCCCTTTGGCTTATGGGGGTACAACTTGTGAAACGCCCGGATAAGCCGGGGGGCCAGAACATGTTCCGCCCGCACCCACTCCCTCTGCTCCGGCCCAAAGTCAATCCATTCAACCAGATAAAACAAGCGATTGCGAGAGATCTTAGAGTCCAAGATTTGCGATACTTCGTAGTGATGTTCCCCCCCACCAACAGCGGAGGCGGGGTTGGCCGTCGCGGTCTCCATTTGTTCTCCTCAGGCGCTCGGCGAAGAAGCCTTACATGAAAAACAGGATGAACAGACTTTAGAGATTTGGGCAACGCCAATTCGACAGTCACATTGTTAATCACTCTCACAATTTCAAATGGTCCAACAAATTTCCAACCAAGTTTGCGACTCGGTTGAATGTGACGCAAGTTTTGTGTGGACAAATAAGCAAACTCCCCACACTTCGGAATCCAGGCAAGGTTGCGTTTCTTGTTGGCCTGGAGTTTATACGCAGTCTTAGCTTCCTCTAGAGTCTTGGCTAACGACGACCACGCCATCTGCAATTGTTTGCACCAGTCTCCAGCATCTCCCGCCAGGAGGTCGGGAGAAGTCAGAAATGGCAGAGGCGGGGCGTCATATCCATGTACTGCCTTAAACGGGGACATCCCCGTCGACGAGTGCTGAGTATTGTTGTAACAGAACTCAGCCAAAGGCAAAAGAGAATGCCAATTGTCCTGTTGAAAGTTGGAAAAACACCGCAAATATTGTTCCAGAGTCTGATTCACACGTTCAGTCTGCCCATCGGATTCTGGATGGTACGCACTGCTGACCCCCGCTCCACCCCAAGCAGTGACATCAACTCGCTCCAGAACCATGAAACGAATTGCACCCCCTGTCCGAGATCACTTTAGCAGGCAAAGTGTGGAGCCTTACTACGTGTTGCAGGAACGCAGAGGCTAGTTTCTTGGCAGAGGGGATAGAGGCAAACGGAACGAAATGAGCCTGTTTCGTAAACAGGTCCACTATCACCCATATGACAGTCTTCCCCCGCTAGGGGGTAAGTCAGTAATAAAGTCCATAGAGATTACTTCCCACGGGCGAGCCGGCGTGGGGAGGGGTTGCAGAGCCCCCGGGGGTTTACCGGGTCGAGGTTTACTCATCAAGCACGTTTGGCAAGCCGACGTGAAAAGTGAAATGTCTTTTCTAAGCCCTGGCCACCAAAATTGTCTTTGCAGGAGCTGGAGAGATTTCACAAACCCCGTGTGCCCAGCCAGTTTCGATCCGTGCGCCCAGCTCATCACCTCCCCCCTAAGGGAACGTGGGACAAATAGCTTGTCATTTTTAGTCCAGCAGCCATGCACATTTTGGGAGACTCCTTCTTCCCCCCCACCTCCTCTCTATCAGCGTCCGACATAGCTGTAGAGAATTTCGTCATCCAGTCATTGGTAGGAGGGTCTGGGTACGGGGGGAATGTTTGGCCTGCCTCCGAGTGGTTACTGCCCCTCCCAACTGGGAAGGCGTGAAGACCGAGTCATGAATCTCCTCCCTCTTGCTGTCGTGTTGAGGGAGGCGTGACAGTGCATCGGCCAGCGAGTTAGACATTCCCGGGAAGTGGTGCAGTGTGAAATTGAACTTGGAGAAGAAATCAGCCCAACGCAGCTGTTTGGCGTTCAAGGAACGGGGGAGCGGAGAAGCTCGAGGTTTTTGTGATCAGTCCAGACCTCGAACGGAACTCGCGCCCCCTCTAGCCAATGTCGCCAGGTAGCCAACGCTAAGCGGATCGATCCCGCTTCTTTTTCCCACACTGACCAATTCCGTTCAGTATCGTTAAATTTTCTGGAAACATAGGCAAGGGGTGTAATTTACCATCCTCCCCTCTTGGAGGATCGCCCCCCATAGCAACATCGGAAGCGTCTACTTGGACAATGAATTTTTTAAGTTCATTCGGGTGGGCTAAGACAGGTTCCGACGTAAAAAGGGCTTTCAATTTGTCAAATGCCCTCTGGCACTGTGGCGACCACTCTAGTTTAGCCCCGGGTCGAGTGCATTCAGGTGGCTTCCCTTTGGTTTTCAATAAGTCAGTCAGGGGAAGGGCCACCTGGGCAAAGTTCGATAGGAACGATCTATAAAAGTTCGCGAAGCCGAGGAACCCTTGGAGTTGCCTCCGTGTTTTGGGGGCCTCCCACCCTATCACATCTTTGATTTTATCAGGGTCCATCTCAATCCCCTTTTGGGATATGCGGTAGCCCAGAAAAGGGATCTCTGTTTTGTGAAATTCACACTTGGACAGTTTAGCGAACAGTTTATGCTTGTGCAACGTTTGTAACACTTCCCTCACCAGTTTCACATGGGATTTCATGTCGGGGGAATATAAAAGAATGTCATCAAGGTAAACAAGGACCCCTTAAACAAATACTTGTGGAGCACCTCATTAATTAAATTCATGAAGACTCCCAGGGCTCCCTGAAGCCCGAACGGCATGACCAGGTATTCAAATTGGCCCAGAGGGGTGTTGAACGCCGTTTTAAATTCGTCCCCCTCCCGAATTCGGACCCTGAAGTAGGCATCACGGAGATCTAGCTTCGAGAAAACCTTCCCCCCAGCTACCGCAGCCAACAAGTCTTTTATCAGGGGCATGGGGTAGGCGTTTGTGTTGGAGACTGCATTCAAGCCATGATAGTCGGTGCACAGCTGCAACCCCCATCCTTTTTCTTCCAGAAAAGCACAGGAGCCGCAAACGGGGAGGATGCGGGCCGTATAAAACCCCTACTCAGGTTTTTGTCAATGAATTTCCGCAGTTCCACTTTTTCTGAGGGGCTCATAGAATACAACTTCCCTTTCGGTAGTTTCTGGTTAGGCAAAATTTCAATCGCACAGTCTGAGTTCCTGTGGGGGGGCAATTCGTCGGCTTCCTCCTCCCCAAAAACAGGGGCCAGGTCGTGATACTCAGGGGGAATGCCTTCCAGTTCGGCTTCCGCCACTCCCACCGACACTAGGAGTTGCCCCCCGTCATGGGTCCCCACTCATTCTTCCATAAGTGGGACCGGCATTTGTCGGAGATGAAATTCACTTTCCCCTCCCCCCATAGGACGTGTGGATCGTGATCAAAGAACCACGCGCTTCCGAGTACTAGGGGAAAGCGGGCAGACGGGGTAACAACGAAAGGCCTTTCTTCCCAATGCTGCCCAATTCCCACCCTCAAGGGCACAGTCTCGTATTTACAGGGTTCTTTCATGGTGGAGCCATCCATCTGAGTAAATATCAAGGTGTCGTTTAGTTTAATAACTTTCGCCCCCAGTCCCGTCACCAGTGTGGGATTGATGAGGTCTCTCCCACACCCAGAGTCAATGAGAGCCCGTACTCTCACATGGGTCAATAGACCCGGGTCCATTAAAGTCACTGTAAGAAAGAAAAGAGAGGGGGTTTGCTCACCAGGGTTTGCGCCTGGGAGTCCGGGACCTGCTGTTCAGCGCTGTTCACAGCAGGTCCGTCTCGTTTCCCTGCGGCGCAGCTTCGCCATCGGATGAGTCGGATGCCTCGCTGAGCGGTTTGGCTTGCAGGGCTTTCGCCCCCTCGGCTTTGCCACCGGTTTTGGCGTGGAGGTGTCGAACTTCTTCTTGGCTCCCTTGGGCGCTCCTGACGCTGCAGATGCGGTCGGGCAGTTCGCGGCGAAGTGGCCCCCTTCTCCGCATTTGAGGCAAAGACCTTGCTTCATTCGAAGTTCCCTCGTACCCTCCCTCGGTTTTGGATTCGAGGTAGGGGTTTCCCTCTCGCTGCCGGCGCAGGGCCGCTGTTGGCCATCGCTGCGGCGTCATCTAGTTTGATGGTTTTCAGCCGGTTCTCCATCGTGATGGCGGCTTGTATCCATCCCGAGAGGGTGTCTGGGTCTTGGGTTTTGGTGACTTCTCGTCGGATCTCCGCGTTGAGTCCCAACTTGTAGTAGTCTACGAGGGTCCCGTCTTGCACCCCTCGGATTTTAGCCGCACACCTACGGAACTCCGCCGTGTAATCTCTCACCGATCTCGTGCGTTGCTTGAGGGCTCGGATCGCTGCCTTTGCCGCTTTGTTAGAGTTCGCGTCCTCGAATTGCTCTTTCATGGCCCACATAAAGGAATCGATTTCTCTCAACTCACGCCCATCAGCCTGGTGAAGTCCCACATACCAGTCAGCGGCCGCTCCCTTCAGGTGGGCTGCTATGACATCGACCATACGCTCTTCGCGCTGGAATAGGTGGCCCCAAGTCTCGATAAACCTCTCGGCTCTCACAAGGAAGAACGGAAATTTCTCGGGATCTCCGTCAAAATCTGCATCCAGTAGTTCCGCAGGTTTCGGTGGCAAAACCCCCCAAGGTCGAGGGGGTGGCTGTCCCGGCGGCCCCTGCGGCCCCGGCCCCACGGGTTGATCCGGAGGTCCGGCCGGTACATTCTGCTGGCCTTGATCTGGCGCCGGGCGTTGATCCTGGGGAGCTTGGTCTGGTGGCTCCTCTCGCCTTTGTCGCTCACGCTCCTCTCGGATGCCCTCCGCGATCATCTGTGGGATGCGGGCGAGGGATTCATCTAGGTAGCGCATCAGGCGGTCTTGGCCCGGTTCCCCACTCCACCTCCGTCTCACCACGGCACCTTCCAGGCTCTCGGAGTCTCGGCCGGTTTCCTCCAGGGCTCCCGCCATAATCAGTCTGCGGACCGATCTTTCGGGGTGGCCTCCCCCACCGATGCTCGCGGGGTTCCAAACCATGTCTCGTGGGTTTCAGCCAGGGGTTTCACCCAGTCTCGTCTACGTCCGACTCGGTGGGTCACCCCTCCATAGGCCGCCCCATATGGATCCCCGTAGGGCCCTCCAAAGTCGTACTCCGGACCCCATTGTCCCGGCACGTATGTGTCAGGGGTCTCTCTGGGTACGTCCTTCCCGGGAGGTTTCTTCTCCTTTTTCTTTTCTTCTTCAATCGGGAGAGTGTCTTCTTCACCGCTACTCATTTTGGAGTTGCGGGTTTCTGACCAGTCCCGAAGTTGATGAGGATTCTGAACAAACTGTCAGAAGCCCTAACCTAGTCAGCAAAACACCATGCCTTGCGGTTCAAGCAAGAATAGCATTTATTATAGAGCTGCAATAGAAAGGTCACTGTAGCAGGTACATTGTTCAGAATGACTTGGTTACAGAAAGCAAGTGGTTATACCGAGAAGGGGGTGAATGGGGACCCCCCTTCTACCAATCAGGGAATAACATGCGACTGGGAATCGAAAGTTACTACGCTAATGAAGTTCCCAACGCCCCCATTATTCTCAGGAAAGCCGGAGCTTTGAAAGCGATAGTAAAGCTCGCAGCTTGACTCCTCAAGGTCAGAATGTTCAGTCTGCGAGAGATAGGGATTACCAGATGCACATTCCACTCTCACACCCTAGACATAAATCAACACCCCTTGGATTCCAACCTCCCGCCTGTCACGCCACTATGGCGCCCATTGCCATCCTCCCCTCCCCTCCATCCATCATGGCAGGGCTACCTGACAGCTACTTTGGATCCCACGGTTCCCTTCCTCGACCTCCAATGGAGAAAGGCTACTTTGGATCTCACGGTTCCCTTCCTCGACCTCCAATGGAGAAAGGCTGCTTTGGATCTCACGGTTCCCTTCTTCGACCTCCAATGGAGAAAGGCTGCTTTGGATCCCATGGTTCCCTTCCTCGACCTCCAATGGAGAAAGGCTGCTTTGGATCTCACGGTTCCCTTCCTCGACCTCCAATGGAGAAAGGCTACTTTGGATCCCATGGTTCCCTTCCTCGACCTCCAATGGAGAAAGGCTACTTTGGATCCCAAGGTTCCCTTCCTCGACCTCCCATGGAGAAAGGCTACCTTGGATCTTTCAGTTCCCTTCCTCGACCTCCAATGGAGAAAGGTTGCTTTGGATCCCACGGTTCCCTTCCTCGACCTCCCATAGAGAAAGGCAACTTTGGATCCCACAGTTCCCTTTCTCGACCTCCAATGGAGAAAGGCTGCTTTGGATCCCACGGTTCCCTTCCTCGACCTCCCATGGAGAAACACAACTTTGGATCCCACGGTTTCCTTCCTCGACCTCCAATGGAGAAAGGCTACTTTGGATCCCACGGTTCCCTTCCTCGACCTCCAATGGAGAAAGGCAACTTTGGATCCCATGGTTCCCTTCCTCGACCTCCAATGGAGAAAGGCTACTTTGGATCCCACGGTTCCCTTCCTCGACCTCCAATGGAGAAAAGCTGCTTTGGAACCCATGGTTCCCTTCCTCGACCTCCCATGGAGAAAGGCTACTTTGGATCTTATGGTTCCCTTCCTCGACCTCCAATGGAGAAAGGCTACTTTGGATCCCACGGTTCCCTTCCTCGACCTCCAATGGAGAAAGGCTACTTTGGATCTCACGGTTCCCTTCCTCGGCCTCCAATGGAGAAAGGCTACTTTGGATCCCACGGTTCCCTTCCTCGACCTCCCATGATTCCCCCCACCCATGATCCCATGATTCCCCCCCAGTGACTGGTGTTCCACTCCCAGAAGGTGACAAAAAAACCTCCAGGATCTCCAGCCAATCTGGCCTGGAGAAAAATCGCTTCTGAACCCCAAAATGGCAATCAGCATTTCCCTGGGCTTGTAAGAAAGGGCCACAAGAACTAAGCCCTGAGGCAACCCTTCCTGCCCTCCCTTCTCATGATCTGCCTATGTTCACTGAACCAGCATTGCTGTCAGGTGGCCCTCTAGCCTCTGTTTGGAAACCTCCCAAGAAGGAGAGCCCACCACCTCCCGAGGAAGCCTGTTCAACTGAGGAACCCGCTCTAACTGTCAGGAGGGTCTTCCTAAGGTTTAGCCAAACGTTCTTCTGATTTAATTTCAACCCGTTGGTTCTGGTCCGACCTCCTGGGGCAACAGAAAACGACTCCGCACCATTCTCTATATGACAGCCCTTTGAGTACTTGAAGATAGAAACTTCCATCCCTCCCATGTGCATTACATGGCTGATGGTGTTGACCTCTTATATAGGATTGTTCTCTGGATTACTGAGATATGTACCCTAAGAACATAAGAACATAAGAGAAGCCAATGTTGGATCAGGCCAATGGCCCATCCAGTCCAACACTCTGTGTCATACAGTAGCCAAAAATACCAGGGGCCACCAAGAGGTCCACCAGTGGGGCCAGGACACTAGAAGCCCTCCCACTGCTGCCCCCCCCCAAGCACCAAGAATACAGAGCATCAATTTCCCCAGAGTTCCTACCTATACCTTGTGGCTGATAGCCACTGATGGACCTCTGCTCCATCTGTTTATCTAATTCCTTCTTGAAACTGTCCATGCTTGTAGCTGCCACCATCTCCTGTGGCAGTGAATTCCATGTGTGAATCACTCTTTGGGTGCAGCTGCGGTCTTAATTCCAAGCATTTTTACTCTGTCCTCAGCTTCTGTTTTTAGAGGACCATTTCAGAAGCAAACCTCTCTCTCCATTCACTCTCCAATGACTATCTGCCCACTCGTTCCCAGATAATACATCAATGTCTCCTTCCTCCACTGGAGAATGCCGTATGGCTTTCTTCCACTTCATTCCCAGATCTCTTTTTGCATAAACGTCTCAAGGGCTGTTGACGCGCGAGTCCTTCCCGCTGCTTTCTAGCTCCAAGGAGACAATACGAAGATCCGAACGAAAAACAAACAAAACTCTTGAAGGGGTTTGCACCCTGAGATGAGACGTGGACATTCGAGCGTCAGCGGGTGGGTGGAAGAACGGTGTCACTAAATCGTTCGCCCCATCCATGGAAAAACCAGGGTAGCAAAACTCATTTGTTGCATCTGACCTGCTTCCGGCAAGATATACACATCCTTCAAGAACACCTTAATCGAGTGCTCCCGCTTGGGTTGACGTCTTCAATCGGCGGTGTTTGCTGTGATTTCAGTTACATTGCCTCATTGTGTCAAACTGGATGTCAAGGAAATGTCGGTTTGATTATCCCGAGTGGTGCCGATCGTACTTCTTTGTTTAAGAAATCATTGTCCCACTTTCCTTCCCATACTGCTGATGAAATATGGTGGTGACAAAGGGGGTGGTTGAAAGCGCCGTCGAGTCACAGCCGACATGTAGTGAGTCCCCTTGGGGTTCTCAAGGCAGGAGGAGGAGGAGGAGGAGGAGGAGGAGGAGGAAGAAGAGATTGGATTTATACCCCGCCCTTCACTACCCAAAGGAGTCTCAGAGCGGCTGACAGACTCCTTTCCCTTCCCCTCCCCTCAACAGACACCCTGTGAGATAGAAGAAGAGGAAGAGATTGGATTTAGACCCCGCCCTTCACTACCCGAAGGAGTCTCAGAGCGGCTGACAAACTCCTTTCCCTCCCCCTCCCCACAACAGATGCCCTGTGAGGTAGAAGAAGAAGAAGAAGAGATTGGATTCATTCCCCACCCTTCACTCCCCAAAGGAGTCTCAGAGCGGCTGACAAACTCCTTTCCCTTCCCCTCCCCACAACAGATGCCCTGTGAGGTAGAAGAAGAAGAAGAAGAGATTGGATTTATACCCCGCCCTTCACTACCCAAAGGAGTCTCAGAGCGGCTGACAAACTCCTTTCCCTTCCCCTCCCCACAACAGATGCCCTGTGAGGTAGGTGGGGCTGAGAGAGCTCTGACAGAAACTGCTCTTTTTCAAGAACAGCTTTTTATCAGAACTATGGCTTGCCCAAAGTCATCCAGCAGGTGTAAATGGAGAAGTGGGGAATCAAACCCCGTTCTCCCAGATTAGAGTCTGTGCACTTAACCACTACACCAAAATGGCTCTTTGCAAGGAGATGGGGATACGGTTTGGTGGGCTGGGGTCACCTAGAGAGAGCCCCCCCCCCAGGAGATTGGGGATGTGGCAGCCCTAAGCCCAGCCAATACCGGCTTCTAAGCTTTTCCAGCTTTATACAATAACAGGTTTATACAATAAGAGGTTCAATTCACTGCCACAGGAGGTGGTGGCAGCTACAAGCATGGACAGCTTAAAGAGGGAATTAGAGAAACATCTGGAGCAGAGGTCCATCAGTGGCTATTAGCCACAAGGTATAGATAGGAACTCTGGGGCAAGTGATGCTCTGTATTTTTGGTACTTGGGAGGGGGGGCAGCAGTGGGAGTGCTTCTAGTGTCCTGGCCCCACTGGTGGACCTCCTGATGGCCCCTGGTATTTTTGGCCACTGTGTGACAGAGTGTTGGACTTGATGGGCCATTGGCCTGATTCTCTGTCTTCTTGGTGCTTGAGGGGGCAACAGTGGGACGGCTTCTGGAGTTCTGGCCCCGCTGATGGCACCTGGTATTTTTGGCTACTGTGTGACACAGAGTGTTGGACTGGATGGGCCATTGGCCTGATCCAACATTGGCTTCTCTGATTTTCTTATCTTCTTATGATTTTCTTCCCACTGCTTTGCGTTTCAGTTAGTCCCTATCAGACTCCCAGTCCAGTTACACTCAGCAACTCTCTCTTGGGAGTGATGAGTTTATTGAGATGTATGCAAGATCCAGAAAGTCACTGTGTTAGAACTGAAGCTGGGTACAAGCTTAATATAGATAATTCGAACAAAAGCCCCTTCCTTCCACCAGGCACACATCACATTCACGCCCCGCCTAACGTTGCCATCCAAACCAAGTGTCTTGGTTATCTGCAGCCCAAGCCGGTACAGAGGAATTCTCAAGGACAACTTCCTCTGGGAAATGGAAAGGAGGCGGGACTTGAAATTTATGACTTCTAGAAGCAAAGGTCGCATTTTCTCACTCATTCACTCAACCCCCCTCCCCCAAGAATTCCCTCCCCCCAAATAACCATGGCAACCAAAGCGAGCAAAATAAATCATGGTTTGACATCCCCAGTTTGGTGTAGTGGATAAGTGTGTGGACTCTAATCTGGGAGAACCGGGTTTGATTCCCCACTCCTCCACTTGCACCTGCTGATGTGACCTTGGGTCAGTCACAAGCTCTGGCACAGCTGTTCCTCAAAAAGAGGTTAGAGTTCTCTCAGCCCCACCTACCTCACAGGGTGTCTGTTGTGGGGAGGGAAAGGGAAAGGAGGTTATAAGCTCTGAGACTCCTTTGGGTACTGAAGGGTGGGGTATAAATCCAATCTCTTCTCTTCTTCTACCTCATAGGGTGTCTGTTGTGGGGAGGGGAAGGGAAAGGAGGTTATAAGCTCTGAGATTCCTTTGGGTACTGAAGGGTGGGGTATAAATCCAATCTCTTCTCTTCTTCTACCTCATAGGGTGTCTGTTGTGGGGAGGGGAAGGGAAAGGAGGTTGTAAGCTCTGAGACTCCTTTGGGTACTGAAGGGTGGGGTATAAATCCAATCTCTTCTCTTCTTCTACCTCACAGGATGTCTGTTGTGGGGAGGGGAAGGGAAAGGAGGTTGTAAGCCGCTCTGAGACTCCTTTGAGCAGTGAAGGGTGGGGTATAAAGCCAATCTCTTCTCTTCTTCTACCTCATAGGGTGTCTGTCGTGGGGAGGGGAAGGGAAAAGAGTCTGTAAGCTGCTCTGAGACTCCAAGTGAAGGGTGGGGTATAAATCCAATCTCTTCTTCTTCTTCCCATCCCTTTTCTTATTCTGGTTCTGTTCTGTTTGTTTGTTTTTTACATGGTGGCCCCTAGATGGATTTGTGCAAGCTTTATTCATTGGTTTTACCGCTGGTATTATTATAACTGGCATTTCCTGTTTGATCTGTTGATCGCCTTGCTGTATTAATTATTGTTTGGGGAGGCCATCTGAGAAACAGAGATGCTACAGGGATAGACAGCTTTAAAAGGGGATTGGATAGCTTCATGGAGGAGAGGTCTCCCAGTGGCTACTAGCCATGGTGACTGAGGGGAAACCTCCACGTTCGGAGGCGCTGATCCTCTGGATCCCAGGAGACAATATCAGGGGAGGGCCTCAGTGTCTATGGCAGGGGTGTCGAACTCATTCGTTATGAGGGCCGGATCTGACATAAATGAGACCTTGTTGGGCCGGGCCATGGGTGTCATGAAATGTAACGCCAGGTAGCGGAGAGATAAACTTTATAAAGGACACAAACACAAAGGGTGGGGGGTTTTTTTACTTAAAATAAAAACATGCTTAAAACGTTAGCACTCTTGCAATGTTTTGCTTATTGAACTGTGTCTGATAACTGACCCCTCTCGCTCTGAATTATTGCATCAAACTGTCTGTGCTGTTGCCATCTTGAGTGTGCTGTTCAGGAGTGTATCTGTAAGCTGCAAACCTACAACGATGCAGCAGCAGCAGAACTGGAAGAAGAAGCAGAAGACAGCCAGTTCCACTATGGGCCTGATAGAAGCCCTCCAGGGGCCTCATCCAGCCCCTGGGCCACATGTTTTGCACCCCTGTTCTATGCCATGTTGTTGGCATTCCAGTGTAATTGGCTGTCCACTGTGTGAGACAGGATGCTGGACTAGATGGTCTACTGGTCTGATCCAGCAGGGCTCTTCTGATGTTCTTATGAAGGCCTTGGCCTGTATGCCCTGGTCTTGCCCCTCCAGAGGAACTGGCTGGCCACTGTGTGAGAGATAGGATGCTGGACTAGATGGTCTACTGGTCTGATCCAGCAGGGCTCTTCTGATGTTCTTATGAAGGCCTCAGCCTCTATGGCCTGTCACTGGCTCGCCAGATAATGTGATTGGCCAGTTTGTGAAACAGGATGCTGGACTAGATGGACCCCTGGTCCAATTCAGAAGGGCTTGTCTTATGTCCCTATGAAGGCCTCAGCCTCTCTGCCTTGTTGTTTGACCTCCAGAGGAACTGGTTGGCCACTGCGTGAGACAGGATGCTGGACTAGAGGGACCACTGGTCTGATCCAGCAGAGCTTATGTTCTGATGTTCTTATGAATATTTCCATCCTGACCTGGATAGCCCAGACTGTTCCACATTCATTACATCGTGGAAGCTAAGCAGGGTTGGCCCTGGTTAGTACTTGGATGGGAAACCACCAGGGAAGTCCGAGGGTGCAATACAGAGACAGCCGATGGCAAACCACCTCTGAATGTCTCACCTTGAAAACCCTACTGGATCGATCCTAAGTTGGCTGTGACTTGACACCACCATAAATGGTCTACAGGCGACAAGTACCGACAGAACTCCTTATATTAATCATATTTTTGTTGTTTTAAAGCCAGTTTAGCGGCACTGCAGCATCTCGTCTCATTGGGTTCCAAAGCCCGATCAGACATGCTGAGGAAAAGCTATTGTTTTGATTTGGCTTCCGACCTTCCAGTTTGGTGAAGTGGTTAAGTGCGTGGACTCTAATCTGGGAGAACCGGGTTTGATTCCCCCACCCCTGCACTTGCACCTGGCTGGATGACCTTGGGCAAGCTGTAGTTCTGATAAGAGCTGTTCTTGAAAAAGAGCAGTTTCCATCAGAGTTCTCTCAGCCCCGCCTACCTTACAGGATGTCTGTTGTGGGGAGGGGAAGGGAAAGGAGTTTGTCAGCCACTCTGAGACTCCTTTGGGGAGTGAAGGGCGGGGTATAAATCCAATCTCCTCCTCCTCCTCCTCCTCCTCTTCTTCTTCTTCTTCTTCTTCTTCTACCTCACAGGGTATCTATTGTGGGGAGGGGAAGGGAAATGAGTTTGTCAGCCACTCTGAGACTCCTTTGGGGAGTGAAGGGCGGGGTATAAATCCAATCTCTTCCTCTTCTTCTACCTCACAGGGTGTCTGTTGTGGGGAGGGGAAGGGAAAGGAGTTTGTGAGCCGCTCTGAGACTCCTTTGGGTAGTGAAGGGTGGGGTATAAATCCAATCTCTTCCTCTTCTTCTTCTTCCCGTTTCAGCTGTAGTTCTCCCAACAGATTTATCACTGTCCTATTTCCTCGTTAATAAAGACCACATCTCTTCACCATTTCTTCTCCTGACATTTGCACGGCTGCTTGACTGCTCTGGACAACGAATGAACAGATGGAAGCAGTGTATCAATCACAGCCGTCGCAACCCTCCTGCATTCCGATTGCTGCCTCCCCCCCATCCCTGTAAAACACGGGAAACTGGGGCTCTACGGTTCAACACGGCCATTGTGGATGAGTTATTATCCCCAAGAGGTGGAAACCATCTGCTCGGGAATGCAGGCAAGATCTGTGCTGCTTAAGAACAGAGCAGTTAACAGGCCTCTTTGCTCAAGCGGAAGAAGATAGGTAGAAGGGGGGAGAGATCACTTCTGAATCAGAGTCTGTGCAAACCTCCCTGTCTTCCTAGACAGCTGAGGGCGGCTGTCTGTTCTCCGGCCATCTTCTCCATCATTTCGTCAGTTATACAATGTGATCATTCATGCAGCTAACGGGGCTTCAGACCTCCAGTTCTGTTATTAGGTGCCCCGCTATTAGGTAGAGTTGCCAACCTCCAGGTGGATAAAGTCAAGGACGAGAGATCACGGGACAGGCTGAACTTAGTAAGGAAAAACAACCGTGATACGATAACGAAACCTTGTAAGAGAAAAAAAATATATCCTCTTTAATTATCCAGTGAATAACAAATAATTGAAGGTAGTTTCTTTGGTAAATTGTTCTCCAGTTTTTCTTTCTGACGCGCAGCACTCAATGGACCATTTCACTCAAGGTTTCATCAGACGGGACCCTTTTTGTATTTTTTCTACCCCCTCTTCCTTTCTAACTTAACTTAGATAAACACATGGAGCAGAGATTCAAGAGGGAACTAGAGAAACATCTGGAGCAGAGGTCCATCAGTGGCTATTAGCCACAAGGTATAGATAGGGGCACTCAGGCCTGATCCAACATTGGCTTGTCTTATGTTTTTACGTTCTTAAGTTCTGCAAAGCCCTGACATCCTCGGGGAGCTCATTCCACTGGTGTGGAGCTGCCACAGAAAAAGCCTTGGCCCTAGTTGAAGCTAGTCTGGCATCTTTAGAAGAAGAAGAGAAGAGGAGTTTGGATTTATACCCCGCCCTTCACTGCCCAAAGGCGTCCCAGAGCGGCTTACAAACTCCTTTCCCTTCCCCTCCCCACAACAGACACCCTGTGAGGTAGGTGGGGCTGAGAGAACTTCTGACAGAAACTGTCCTTGGGAGAACAGCTGCGCCAGAGCTTGTGACTGACCCAAGGTCACATCAGCAGGTGCAAGTGGAGGAGTGGGGAATCAAACCCGGTTCTTCCAGATAAGAGTCCGCGCACTTAACCACTACACCAAACTGGCTCTCTTGTTGTTTAGGACTGGGGAATCATAGAATCATAGAACGTTAGAGTTGGAAGGTGTTAGCCAAATTGCTCTATTTTAAATATAGCAATTGGTATTATTATTATTATTATTATTATGGGTTCTCGCCTGTATATACAGAGAATGCTGCTGCTTTGTAATGGTTCCCAGTAAAAGACACAGAGACCAGGTATAATTAATAAAATATTATTTTACTGAATGTAATCCTTATTTATCCATTCACAAACACACAAACAGTATTCCAACATTCACACACATAAAATAGAACTAAGAAAGCGGAGGGGATTGATGGCTTATGGAGAGGTGATACTACCTGTCAGATGTGCAGAAGTCCATAAAGAAGGATTGTGGCCTAAACCCAGAGGGTTCAGGGGTGGACTGCCATTTTGGCTCATGGCAGAGACACACACTCTAAGGCCATCTGTGTGCTGGGATATACCCACTGTAAGACAATGCAGCCCAATGGGTGGCCCAGGGGGCTGGTCTCAGGTGAGAACAAAAGATTTCCTGGACCAATGATGAGTCCCAGGGGTGTGTGATGTCAGTAGAGGCAGACCTTAGGTATGACCAATCAGGTTCCAGAGAGGCAAGGTCTGGATTAAACAATAGAAGCCAGGTGTTGGGTAGCCAGTTAAATGGATTATAGGACTTGCTGGCCAGGTAAACAAAAGGTGGGAGACTTCCCTGATTGTCCCTGATTAGCATCAGGAAGGGTCGTTAACAATTTGAATGCTTAATTGGGTAATAATCCCTTCATGCAAACGACTGGCAGAGGGAAAGTCCTTTGTCTGCTGTATGGCCCTTAATCCGTGTAGGTGACATGCAGCAGGTATGCAATGGAGTCCCTCAGAGTAAAAAGACAGCTTTTTCCTTTCTCTATGGGCTTCTACCTTGGCATCCATTTTACAGTCTAGCAAGTACACAAGCCATGTGGCAACAGCAAACAGTCCATAGCAAGGCCCCATAATGGCGTCGGGGCTAACATATCCCCTCCTTGCAGACGTGGCAGCGTTAGATGACATCGTCTGCACATACACACTTCGATGGAGACTTCCCGGTATCTTGAGGGACAGAGGCAAGAAAGACAAAGAATAGGACACAAAAGGCTGGGTGAGGTGCTGAAGAGTGCCAGGTGGCTTTTAAATACTTACCTCTGGAACTCATTGTTATTCCATAAACATAATCTCTGTTGGGTGGAGGGGGGAAGACTGGAGGCTTGCTCTGAGGTCACCTTATGAAACCTGAATATGAAATCTCTTTTGCAGACCACCTGCAGCCCGACTCTATGGTCAAGCTGAGAGTGCCTGGCTTTTTGGACTTCAGGTTAGAAAGTAGGGCACCCCTGTTTTGGGGCTACCCAAGTGCCTCTGGTAACAATTGGACCTTGCAGGTCATCTAGTCCAACTCCCTGCACTCTGCAGGAGAGTAGCCAAAAGATAGCCCTACATACCTACAACATACCCAAAAGATGGCCATCCAGACTCTGCTTGAAGAAGAAGAGGAAGAGTTTGGATTTATATCCCGCCCTTCACTGCCCAAAGGCGTCTCAGAGCGGCTTACAAACTCCTTTCCCTTCCCCTCCCCACAACAGACACCCTGTGAGGTAGGTGGGGCTGAGAGAACTATAACACAAACTGTCCTTGAGAGGACAGCTGCGCCAGAGCTTGTGACTGACCCAAGGTCACACCAGCAGGTGCAAGTGGAGGAGTGGGGAATCAAACCCGGTTCTCCCAGATAAGAGTCCGCGCGCTTAACCACTACACCAAACTGGCTCTCTGAAAACGTCCAGGGAAGGAGCATCCACCACCTCCCGAGGCAGACTGTTCCATTGCTCAACCACTCTTACAGTTAGGAAGTTTCTCCTGATATCTAGCCAGTAACAACTCCCTTGTCATTTCCACCCATTAGATCTAGTCTTGCAATCCGGAGCAAGAGAGAATAGATCTGCTCCATCTTTTACATGACAGCCCGTCAAATATTTGAAGGCTGCAATCATGTCCCCTCTAAGTCTTCTCTCTTTCCCAGGCTAAACAGACCCAACTCTTTCAGCCTTTCCTCGTAAGACTTGGATTCCAACCCTCTCACCACCCTGGTCGCCCTCTTCTGGACACGTTCCAGCTTGTCAACATCCTTCCTAAAGTGTGCTGCCCAAAACTGGACACAGGACTCCAGGTGAGGCCTGACTATAGCAGAATAGAGCGGGACTACCATGTCCCGTGATCTGGACACAATGCTTCTGCTAATGCATCCTAAGATTGCATTAGCTTTCTTCACAGCCACATCACACTGCATGCTCATGTTGCGCTTGTGATCAACCATAACACCTAGATCCCTTTCACATGGGCTGCTGTCAAGCCAAGTCCCTCCCATTCTATATCTGTGCCTTTGATTTTTGGTACCTAAGTATAGGACTTTGCACTTATCGCTATTGAATTTCATTGTATTTGCCTCAGCCCACTGTTCCAGCCTATCTAGATCATTTTGAATCCTGAGATCCAGGAGATTTTGTGTTCCTGAACGTGGGCCTCCTGGCACCTGGTATTTTTGGCCGCTGTGTGACAGAGTGTTGGACTAGATGGGCCATTGGCCTGATCCAACATTGGCTGTTCTTATGTTCTTATTTAGTTGTGTGAAAAGCAATTTACTTCAAAGAAAACACTTTCAATGATTGGTCATTCATTGGATATTTAAAGAAGATATATTTTTTTCTCTAACAAGGCTGCATTATCATATCACGGTTGTTTTTCTTTACAAAGTTCGGCCTCCAGGGGGGGGCTGGAGAGCTCCTAGAATTACAACTGTTCTCGAGATGGCAGAGATCAGTTTCCCTGGAGGAGACGGCTGCTTTGGAGGTGGGCTCCGTGGCATTGTACCCTGCTGAAGTCCTGCCCCTTTCCAAACACCACCCACCCCAGGCTCCACCCCCCAAAATATCCAGGTATTTCCCAACTCAGAGCTGGAGACCCTAATATTAGGAGGTGTAGAAGGGGGTGGTATCAAACCCCCACTCTGCTCAGAAAAGGGGAGGCCCTTTCATTGAGCCGTGATTGATCACGGCACTATCACAACTCATGAGTAACACCGACCGAGGTCCTGAAAAAGGCCGAGGACAGACTGGCAATTTGCCCCGGGATGGGACCCGGGCTGACAATGATTCAATACCGGAGTAAATGGAATGTTCACACAGGCACATCTGCCTGGCGTCCCCCACCCGTAGCCTACCGGTGCTCTTGCGCTTCACTGCCAGATTAAAAAAACACCTGATAAAAGCCTTCACAAATCTTGAAAGCCTGCATTCGTCGCGCATTTCTCCACTTCCGGGGAGTCTGAACGCGCAGCCGAAAAGCCGGGAGCAACCCGCGTTGGGCATGAGGCAGCAGCGGTGTGATTGGCTGCGCTCCGCTCCACTGCCCAATGCGGTGCCGGCGTTGCAGGGCAAAAAAAAAAAATCGGCAAAATGCGCTCATGCGCACACCCACCCACAGCCAAATTAATAGGGAAACGGCGAATACAGCACGCCTCTGGCGCGGCAGTCTGAATGCTCCCGCGTGCCTCCGTCCTGTATCTTCCGGCAGCGGCCGCCGCTGTGTGGACGGGAAAACCTGGTATTGTTTAATCCGAGGTTTTTTTGCCGCAACTGGCTACTGGGGCAAATTGCCAGTCTGTCCTGGGCCAAAGTCACGGAGGAAGAAAAATTAGGAATGGGCACGAACTGGGGAAATTCGTGGTTCAAGACGTGCCCTGTTCACGAACCGCAAACAACGGATTTTAGCTGTCTCATAAACTGGTTCGGTTCATGGGGTTCGTGAGACACACACACACCAGCATGCTAGAGACACCAAATTCCCAAGGGATCTCCAGCTGTCTCTCCTCTGCGTAAAATGCTTTTTGTATAAATGTATATTGCAACACTGAAGTGACTATATGTATGTCTTTGTAGATACATTCTAGTACTTGAAATCATGGCATGGAATACCGTGTGAAGACATTGAGAACAGTAGGTTTTCAAGAGAGATTACCACGGTGCATTGTCATATTTTATTGAATAGGAATATGTGTATAAAAATAGCTTTAACACATGTAGAATTTCTACTGCATTGTAGCATCTTGTTACATCATTGTGTAAGGTGCTTCAGAGTGTTCGGATGAAGTTGTGAACGAAACGAAAGTCAACTCCGGGGAGTTTCATCAACCCACTTTTTTCTGTACTTATGTTGTGCTTATGAAAAAAAAGAGCGTGCATAGAATGGGGATATGTTAATTACCACTATAAAACAACATTGTCAAATGCATTAGAGAAATTGTATTTCATTTCATCTTGAAGTGCTGAGTGTCAGCCTGCTTTCTGGTTCACTGGTTATCTTGGGCTGTTACCATTTATATTGCTTTGTCCTCCAAGTTTGGCGTCTCTAGCTTACCCAGGGTCTGTTCTATACTCTCCTGAACCTGCACCTATCAAGATGATGGAGGTTCGGGATTGTTTAGAGTGGATCCTGTGAAAACTACAGACATCAAAGGAGCAGGGGACCGCCCCCTGATGCTTCTCTGCACGTCTTCCAAATTGTTGCTTTGAAGTTCTGTAAAGGTTTTGATTGAGTTGAGAACTGGCACGAACCGCCACAAACAGCTCGAAGGTTTGTGGAAAGTTTGTGCCGGGTGACCTGCCACAGACTTGACTTCACGAAGCACAAACTGGTCAAAAGTCATCACAAACTTTGTTAGCTGGTCCATGCCCATCTCTAAGGAAAATACAATGGGTGCCTGTTCTTCAGAAAATCAGGGGTGAATTCAAATCTCTCGGCCTGGCAGTTTAGACCCAGCCAAGTTCCCATTTCAATTTTGCTCTTCCCTCGAGTGAATTGAGCCTGGCTTTCATTTGCATCATCTTCCGTCTCCTTGCACTGATCATTTCCCATAAAATGTTATCTACTTTTCATCCTAAGTCGTACGTCAATAAATCAACACGGAACAGTATTTGTGCATTACGTGTACGGATTATGAACAAATACCATACAAAATTGCCAGCAACAAAGAAATGGAACAGGGAGTCTTCAGTCAGCCTAACACAAAAACCTTCCCTTTACTCAGAACTTTTAAAGATCCATTTATAACCAGGAGTGTCAAACATGAAGCCCGGGGGCCGGAACTGGCCTGTCCAGGGCTCTTACTCGGCCCGCAAGCAGCTGGTACATATGGAAATGTAAGGTAGTCCCTCTCTTATGGTATCCCTTGGGGAAAAAAAACTAGTCCTGCATAGTAAAGGTAAAGGTTCCCTTGCTCGAAAGTCAGTCAAATCCGACTCTAGGGTTGCGGCGCTCATCTCCATTTCAAAGCCAAAGAGCCAGCGCTGTCCGAAGATGTTTCCGTGGTCATGTGGCCGGCGTGACTAAACACCAAGGTGCACAGAACGCTGTTTCCTTCCCACTGAAGTGGTACCTATTTATCTACTTGAAATTCCTTGCTTTCGAACTGCTAGGTTGGCAGGAGCTGGAACTAGAGAAGGGAGCTCACTCCCTCATGCGGCACTCTCTGGTCTTGAACTGCTGAACTACTGACCTTCCACAGCCTGCAGTTCAGTGTCTTAACCACTTGAGCCACCACAGCTCCTTGCATATGATTGTATAAATTTATTGGGTCTTTTGTGAGTTCCCCAGTAAATCAATTGCTTTCACTGCTAGGAATCAATTGCTTTTGTTTGTGAATATGTTGAGTAAAATATAATATTGTCATTGAAGGCTTTCACGGCTGGAGTTCGTTAGTTGCTGTAGATTTTCCGGATTGTGTGGCTGTGGTCTTGGCATCCGAGTCTTGGCTGTGGTCTTGGCATTGTAGGACCTGATGTTTCACCAGTAGCTGTGACTGGCATCCATATAATATTGTTAATTGGTTTTGCCTGTGTTCTTTATAAAGTTTATATCTTCAGTAAAGGTTCCCTTGCTCGAAAGCCAGTCGAATCCAACTCTAGGGTTGCGGTGCTCATCTCCGTTTCAAAGCCGAAGAGCCAGCGCTGTCCGAAGACGTTTCCGTGGTCATGTGGCCGGCATGACTAAACACCAAGGTGCACGGAACGCTGTTACCTTCCCACCGAAGTGGTACCTATTTATCTACTTGCAATTTCTTGCTTTCGAACTGCTAGGTTGGCAGGAGCGGGAACTAGAGACGGGAGCTCACTCCGTCTTGCGGCACCTGGGTCTTGAACTGCTGAACTACTGACCTTCCACAGCCTGCAATTCAGCGTCTTAACCACTTGAGCCACCGCAGCTCCTACATATCTTCAGTACCTGGCGTTAAATTTTATGGCACGCATGGTCCGGCCCAACAAAGTGACATTTCTGTCAGATCTGGCCCTCGTAACAAATGAGTTTGACACCCCTGGTTTATATAGAACCAAGAACTGAAGTTTTTCTGGATTCTACTCTCTCTCTTTTTGCCATCAGGTCACTGCTGACTTATGGGGACCCTGTGGGGTTTTCAAGACAAGAGACGTTCAGAGATGGTTTGCCATTGGTTACCTCCGCATCACAACCCTGGACTTTCTTGGTGGTCTCCCTTCCAAATACCGACCAGGGTTGACTCTCCTTAGCTTCCAAGAGCAGATAAGATGAGGTGAACCTGTACAATCCAGGTCAGGGCTGGATTTTACTACTTGAAGTTTTGTTTTGTTTTTTTAAGAATCCTTGCACATGGATGACAAGAAGCCAAGATCAAACTCTGCTCCTTTGTAAGCTAAGTTTCTGTAGGTATCTTTCCCCCCATGGCAAAATGGACGTTCAGTTGCCTGACCTGAAAAGATGCCTTAAGAAACATGGAGAAATCCCAGTGAAGGTGGTCTCCAGGGGGGGCCAGTCCAGGCAAATCTCAGTGATTGTCTAGGGTGCTATATTTTGACGGGAGCCCAAAAAGGGGAAAGAGAGCCAGTTTGGTGTAGTGGTTAAGTGCGCGGACTCTTATCTGGGAGAAGTGGGTTTGATTCCCCCACTCCTCCACTTGCATCTGCTGATGTGACCTTGGGTCAGTCACAAGCTCTGGCACAGCTGTTCTCTCAAGGACAGTTTCTGTCAGAAGTTCTCTCAGTCCCACCTACCTCCCAGGGTGTCTGTTGTGGGGAGGGGAAGGGAAAGGAGTTTGTAAGCTGCTCTGAGATGCCTTTGGGCAGTGAAGGGCAGGGTATAAATCCAATCTCTTCTCTTCTTCTTCTTCTCTTCTGACTTCAGGGGAAGAAGAAGGAGAAGGAGGACGACGACGAGGAGGAGGATTTATACCCTGCTGTTCATTCGGAGTCTAGAGTGGCTTACAAACTCCTTCCCCTTCCCCTCCCCAGAACAGACACCCTGTGAGGCAGGTGGGGCTGAGAGAGCTCTGAGAGAACTGCTCTTGAGAGAACAGCTCGGAGTGAACTGTGACTGACCCAAAGTCACCCAGCTGGCTGCATACGTAGGAGTGGGGAATTAGGATCTGATTTTCTCCAGTAACACAGAGTCAAAGCTACAGAAGTAACACTTAGAACTGTATTCCCTAATGGAGAAAGGGAGAATGACGTGAGCTAGTTGGGATACCCATAGGGGGAGACGGGTAGGATACAAATCAACAAAATAATAATCTCCCATGTTTATCCTCACAACAACCTTGCGAGGTAGGTTAGGCTGAAAGTGTATTACTGTCCCGAGCCATGTTCCCTCTGAACTGAGTTAGTGCGAGCTAGCTCACAGTTCTTTAGCCTCCGGCTCACATATTTTTGTCTTAGCTCAGGAAGGATGGCTCCAGAGCAAACTCATTTATGCAGGAACCAAATCACTCAATTACAGCTTTAATGCCAGTAGCTCACAAAATAGAATTTGTGCTCACAAGACTCCACAGCTTAGAGGCAGTGTTGGTCCCAAGGTCCCCCAGCAAGCTTTCATGGTAGAACAGGGATACGAACCTAGAAGAGAAGAAGATGAGATTGGATTTATACCCCGCCCTTCACTACCCAGAGGAGTCTCAGAGTGGCTTACAAACTCCCTTTCCCTTCCCCTCCCCACAACAGACACCCTGTGAGGTAGAAGAAGAAGAAGAAGAAGAGATTGGATTTATACCCCGCCCTTCACTACCCAAAGGAGTCTCAGAGCAGCTCACAAACTCCTTCCCCTTCCCCTCCCCACAACAGACACCGTGTGAGGTAGAAGAAGAAGAAGAGATTGGATTTATACCCCGCCCTTCACTACCCGAAGGAGTCTCAGAGCGGCTTACAGACTCCTTTCCCTTCCCCTCCCCACAACAGACAGCCTGTGAGGTAGAAGAAGAAGAAGAAGAAGAGATTGAATTTATACCCCACCCTTCACTACCCAAAAGTGTCTCAGAGTGGCTTACAGACTCCTTTCCCTCCCCCTTCCCACAACAGACACCCTGTGAGGTAGGTGGGGCTGAGAGAGCTCTTTCAAGAACAGCTCTGAAAGAAATATGGCTTGCCCAAGGTCATCTGGCAGGTGAAAGTGGAGGAGTGGGGGAATCAAACCCAGTTCTCCCAGATTAGAGTCTGCGCACTTAATCACTACACTAAACTGGCATCCCTGTTCCTTTCCCGACACTCTGAACTCTACACCATGCTTGATACATGCCAAAATTCCAAAGCTATGACATTATTCATCTTCAACTCGAGCTGCAACCTGGGGGGAGCTGCCACCTCTCCACTAACGCTCCCCATTGAAGCCCCCCCCGGGCAAATCTCAAGTGATTCAGCCATCGGGGAAGGTATTTGCAATTCCAAATGCTCCCGAACCAATTTCAGTTCTGAAAATGGGTTTTAGGGGGGACTGAGTCAAGGTTGCCAACCGTGCACCGGGAGTGGAGTGTCAAAAGCCCTTTGTAAAACGTTTCACACTTCCCTTTTGAAGAGCAGTCGCTTAATCCCACATTAACTTCAGTGGCAAAGCGCTTCGTTTCTCCCGTGCTCACGCTGCCACTTCAAAGAGGATTAAGCCACTGATGTTCTCCACCAACTTGCCCCCTTGTGGAGAGGAGAAGTAGCTGCTCTCTTACTCCCTTGCCTTGGTTAAAAGTGGTGGTGGAGAGGGCCATCGGGTCATGTTTGAATCATGGCAATCCTGTAGGGTTTAGGCAAGAGAGAACAGGGGGTGGCTTGACATTGCTTGGTTCTGCGTAGCATTCCTGGACTCCCTTGATGGTCTCCCATCCTTGTACTAAACAGAGCTGACCTTGATTAGCTTCTGAGATCTGACATGATCAGGCTAACATGGACTATCCAGGTCAGGGCAGAGGAACAGAGGTGGTCTGTAGAAGAAAAGAGTCCAGTAGCACCTTAAAGACTAACACTCGATCTATCTCCATATAAGGTGGTTGGCCGTCATCTGCCTCTTTGTAGCAACCCTGGACTTCCTTGGTGGGCTCCCGTCCCATCCAAGTACAAGCATGCTTGTTAAAAGGTTCCTCATCCTCTTGGAGAAAAGTGACAAGTAGAATGCCTGAGGGATCTGCCCTGGGACCTGTTTTTTTTTCAACATCTTTATCAGTGATTTGGATGAAGAAGGAATAGAGGGAATGCTAATTAAATTTTCAGATGATACTAAATTGGGAGGGGTAGCAAATACAATAGGCAACAGAGTCAGGATACAGGATGATCTTGACAGGCTGGAAAACTGGGCTAAAACAGATAAAATGAATTTCAGTGGGGATAAATGTAAAGTTCTGCATTTAGGTAGGAAAAATCAAGTGCATAATTATAGGATGGGGGAGACTTGTCTTGCCAGTAGCAGGGCTCTTTTTGTAGCAGGAACTCCTTTGCATATTAGGCGACACACCCCTAATGTAGCCAATCCTCCAAGAGTTTACAGAGCTCTCCTTACAGGGGCTTCTGCAAGCTCTTGGAGGATTGGCTATATTAGGGGTGTGTCGCCTAATATGCAAAGGAGTTCCTGCTACAAGAAGAGCCCTGGCCAGTAGTATGTGCAAAAAGTAACTAGGGGCCTTATTAGACCATACACTGAACATGAGTGAGCAGTGTGATGTGGTAGCTAAAAAGGCAAATGCCATTTTGGGTTATATCAATTGAAGTATACTGTCCAGATCACAGGAAGTGATGGTATCGCTTTACACTGCTCTGATTAGACCTCAGTTAGAGTATTGTGTTCCATTTTGGGCACCACACTTTAAGAAGGATTTATACAAGCTGTCCAGAGGATGGCAATGAAGATGGTGAGTGGTCTGGAGACCAAGTCCTATGAGGAAAGGAACTGGGTATGTTTAGTCTTCTGAGGAGAATCATCGTCATCATCATCATCATCATCATCATTATCATCTTTCAATTTATTGATCGCTCACCCCGTGGGCCTCCAGGCTCTGAGCAATTTACAGTTACACTTTGAAATGTGGGACTAACAATGTTATATATAAGGGGTAGGGAGGACAACATATAATTCTTTAATTCCACACACACTTGCAGCTGACGGAGGGTTCGTCTCTGCCTTCGGAGTTGTCCTGTTCCGGTTGGCATTTCAGTCAGTCGGCTTGGTAACATCAGGCTTTCAGGACTCTTCGTGTCGCAGCGCCATACTGCCACCCCCTGGCCGAATCAGCCCACTGCAGGGCTTCTTGATGCCGAGAGAGATTTTTCATGGCTTCCGGTCTTCACAGCAGGATGTTCCACCATCGGCTAACACCTCCCCCATGGGGGGGGGGGCTTGGTGTGCCCACCCTCTCTAAGGAGTGGTACCCATTTTATCTACTTGCCAAAGCTTTTGAATCGCTGGGTAAACAACGAGCTAGGGACACAGGCTGGCAGCTCACACCAGCGTGGGGTTAAAACTGACAGTAGTTCAGATGTTACTTATTAAGCAGTGGGATATATCCACTGCACCACCGCTCCCCTCAGATGACTGAGAGGTGATATGACAACCATCTTCTTCTTTTTTTATATAGAATTTTTATTTTTTTTAAGAAAGCAAAGACAGAAAACAGGAAATAAACAGATACAGAATAGAAAGTAAGTAGATGCTGGAGTCCATACTCTACATTTACATAACCACATGCTTATTTGAATCAGATTCATTTATATCCTTTGGTAATTCTTAAAGTCTATCCGTTTAAGGTACCCTGGTAGTTTTGTAACCATTTATAAAATCTCGCCCATTTTTTTTCAGAGTCATTCTCTGGTTTCTCATGTAGTTGTAGCGTTAGTTTGTCAATTTCTGCTGCGTCCAATAGTTTACATATCAATTCTTCTTTTCTCAGATCTTCTTCCTTCTTCTAGTATTTTGCATATAAAATTCTGGCGGTGGTTACAACTTGTACAATCATGTATATATCTTGTACACTAAAGCCATGTGATACCATATTCAATAAGAACATTTCTGGTACAAATGGAACAGATTTTTCTAATATTTTTTGTAATATTTCATGTACTCATTTCTAATATTTTTTTTATACCATCACAAGTCCACCACATGTGGTAAAATGAGCCGGTTTTAAGTTTACATTTCCAGCACAAGTTTGGCATATTTGGATGCCTTTTAGCTAATTTCTCAGGAATCATATACCATCTATAAAACATTTTATACAAATTTTCTTTATAAGATGACGCTTTAGTAAATTTTATATTAACTTTCCAGATCTTTTCCCATTGCTCCAATTGTATACTATGACCTATATTCTGTGCCCATTTGATCATTACATCCTTTACCACTTCATCTTGCATTTTCCATTCCAATAAGAGATTGTAAAATAATTTTACATACTGTTTCTTAGAAGACTCAACAATTTTGTCTATTTCTGTGGGGGTGGTTTGAAATCCAACTGCTTTATCCTTCACAAATCTAGAGTCTAGTTGTGCTTTTTCCCACCAATTCAATTTGATACCTTTTTATTATCTCTTCTTTCTGTAGCATGTTATTTTGATATCTCCATAAATGTTCTTTAGTAAATGTCATTGGATTTACAAATGCTTCTAGCAGTGAAACCCATTTTGGCATCTTGTTATAATACAATTTTTGAGTTTGTTCCCATACCTTACTCAGTGCTGCTCTAAGTATATGTTGTTTAAAGTATTTGTTTGTATCACTTTTTCTGTACTATATGAATGCATGCCAACCCATTTTCAAGTCATGACCTTCTAATTTTAGAAGTCTCATATCTTCCAATGTAATCCATTCCTTTATCCATGTAAGAGCTTCCAGTTTATAATATAGTTGCCAGTTTGACAGTACAAATCCTCCCCTTTCTTTGTTTTCCTGGAGTAGTTTCAATTTAATCCTTGGTTTTTTGCCTTGCCATATAAATTGCCTTATCAATTTTTCTAACTCTTTAAAATAATTTTGATTAACTAAATTGGAATTGTCTGGAATAAGAAAAGTAGTCTTGGTAAAAGGTTCATCTTAACTGCCGCTATTCTGCCCATGAATGATATTTGTAAGTGCTTCCAATTCTCCAAGTCATTCTTAACTTCTGTTAAAAGTTTCATATAATTGTCTTTGTATAATGAGGGCCCTGGTCACACGGAGGATTTGCCCCACAAGAGGGATGGCTTGCCAGTGGATTAAATGGGCACGATCATACCACAACATCTAGGAAGCATGGCACGTGCGGGTGTCTGATCTGGAAGTGCTGGTAGCCCATCACAGCCAGCACCCGTCAGTGTCCCACACATGCGCATGAATGCGGTACTGCTGTGTTGCCTCACTTCGTGTGATCAGCTGCCAAAGGCCTGAACATGAAGCCTTGGGGGAACATCAGATTGCGCTACCATGCTTCGTTTTGCTCTGGTTCTAAAAGCCCCACTTCCCCTGCGGATTATTCCGCTCATGTGACTGGGGCCGAGCTGCATCTGTTTGATAATATAATTCCTAGATCATTCCTAGTCCTGAGAGGTTTGGTATTTCTTGATTTTGAGCTAACGTACAAGTTTTTAAAATCAACTTTGTTTTTCTTAAATTAATTTTCAGTTCTGCAAATTGTCCATATTTTCTCATTACTTGCAAAAGATATGTTATTGTAGACTGAGGTTCTTCTAGTATAAATACTAAATCATCTGTGAAAGCTTGTAATTTGTATTCCTCTCTTTTAATTCTAATCCTTTTTATAGATTCATCTTCTCTAACCATATTGTTTAATGTTTCCAGTGCAAAAATAATTAACAGTGGTGATAGCAGACATACAAATATTTTGCATAAGATCTCCATTCACTATAGATTTTGCAGATTGTGATGTGTATATTGCTTCAACCAGAGTATAAAAATACTCTCCACATTTCCATGCTAACAATTGTTCTAACATAAAAGTCCAACCATCTTCAAGTACTTGAAGGTCTATCATACTGAGGACGGTATGGAGATTCCTGCTGCCCTAGAAGGCCAGACCAGAACCAACAGGTTGAAAACTGAAGAGTTTTCAATTAAACATTAGGAAGAGCTTCCTGACAGAGCGGTTCCTCAGTGGAGGATTGTGAGGCACTCCAAAGGGATCTGTCGAGGATGGGTGAATGGGCGTCAACATGGCAAATGGGGTTCAATGTGGCCAAGTGCAAAGTGATGCACATTGGAGCCAAAAATCCTAAATATAAATACACGTTGATGGGGTCTGAACTGGCAGAGACTGACCAAGAGAGAGATCTTGGAGTCGTAGTAGATAACTCAATGAAAATGTCTAGACAGTGTGTAACTGCAATAAAGAAGGCCAACGCTATGCTGGGGATTATTAGGAAGGGAATTGAAAACAAATCAGCCAGTATCATCATGCCCCTGTATAAATCATTGGTGCGACCTCATTTGGAATACTGTGTACAGTTCTGGTCACCACATCTCAAAAAGGATATTATAGCATTGGAAAAAGTGCAGAGAAGGACAACTAGAATGATAAAAGGGTTGGAACACCTTCCCTGTGAAGAAAGGTTAAAACGCTTGGGGCTCTTTAGCTTGGAGAAATGATGGCTGAGGGGTGACATGATCAAGGTTTATAAGATTATGAATGGGATTGAGCAGGTTGAGGAAGAAGTACTTTTCTCCCTTTCTCACAATATAAGAACTCGTGGGCACTCAATGAAATTGCTGAGCAGTCGGGTTAGAACAGATAAAAAGAAGTCCTTCTTCACCCAAAGAGTGATTAACATATGGAATTCACTGCCACACAAGGTGGTGGCAGCTACAAGCATGGACAGTTTCAAGAGGGAATTAGATAAGCACACAGGGTATAGCCACAGGGTATAGATGGGAACTCTCAGCCTGGGGCAGGTGATGCACTCTATTCTTGGTGCTGGAGGGGGCAGCAGTGGGAGGGCTTTTGGTGCCCTGGCCCCACTGCTGGACCTCCTGATGGCACCTGGTATATTTTGGCCGCTGTGTGACAGAGTGTTGGACTAGATGGGCCATTGGCCTGATTCAACATTGGCTTCCCTTATGTTCTTATGGAATGGGCTTCCTCGGGAGGTGGTGGTCCTTCCTTCTTTGGAGGTTTTCAAACAGAAGCTAAGCGGCCATCTGTCAGCAATGCTGATTCTGTGAACTTAGGCACATCATGAGAGGGAGAGCAGGAGGGGTTGCATCAGTGTTTAGTTCTTGTGGCCTTTTCTTACACACCCAGGGAAATGCTAATCACCACTTTGGGGTCCGGAGGCAATTTTTCTCCAGGCCAGGTTGGCCGGGGATCCTGGAGGTTTTTTGCCCTCTTCTGGGCATGGAGCAGGGGTCACTGTGTGTGTGTGTGGGGGGGAAGTATTTGTGAGTTTCCTGCATTGTGCAGGGGGTTGGACTCAGGGCCGGCTCACCCACTAGGTGAGCTAGGCGCTCGCCTAGGGCGCCGGCCCTTCAGGGGTGCCAAAATGACCCCCCGTCCCCCCGAAAAGTCCCCGCCGGCGCCACTGCTGGGAAGAAAGGGAGAGCCGCGCCGCCACTGGGAGGGAAGGGGCAGGCGTTCCAAGCCCACCCGTTCCCTGGCTCTCCCCAGGCACCTCGCAGTTGCGAGGCGCCCAGGACAACAGCCTGGGCCATCTCCAGGCCCCACTGGGAGGTTGGCATCCCCGGTGGGGTGGGCGCCCCAGGCTCCTGAGGACTAGATGACCCTGGAGGTGCCTTCCAACTCTATGACTCCATGATTCTACTAGCCAGTGCCACCCTCACTGAGATCTGGTGAGAGTTAGCCTTGAGCGTCCTGGCTAGGACAAAGCACTATAAGGTCCAGAGAGAGGACTGAGCCCTTGGTGGCAGAAAGTGCTGTCAAGTTGCCGCCAACTTATGATGACCTTGTAAGGTTTTCAAGGAAAGAGACATTCACAGGCGGTTTGCCATTGCCTGCCTCTGCATAGCAGCCCTGGACTTCCTTAGTGGTCTGCCAGGGCTCTTTTTGCAGCAGGAACTCCTTTGCATATCAGGCCACACACCCCCTAATATAGCCAATCCACTGAGAGCTTACAGTAGCCCCATAAGAAGAGCTCTGTAAGCTCTTGGAGGATTGGCTACATTAGGGGGTGTGTCACCTAATATGCAAAGGAGTTCCTGCTACAGAAAGAGCCCTAGTGGTCTCCCATCCAAGTCCTAACCAGGACTGACCCTGCTTAGCTTCTGAGATCTGACAAGATCAGACTCGCCTGGGCCATCTTGGTAAGGGCTGAGTAGGAGTGTAGAAAACCTGGCACTTTCCACCAAGGATTTTAAATTGTAACGTTGAACGTTCAGTTGTTGGAAGCTGCCCTGAGCCTTTTTAGGCAGGGAAAGGAGCGGGACAGAAGTTGAATGAATGAATGAATATAAAGTTGAATGAATGAAAATAAAGGTGCTTCTACCATTTGCTTCTACCCTCAAGAGTGATGGTTGCTATTGCAGCAATGTTGTTGTCATGGCAACGCAGAAGAGGAGGGGCAACACCGTAAAGGTTTATAAAATGACGTATGGAACAGAGCAAGTGGAGTGAAAGAGACGTTTCTCTTTCTCTCGTCATACTAGAACTCCAACTAAAGGTAGAGGTTTCCCTTGCTCGAAAGCCAGTCAAATCCGACGCTAGGAATGCGGTGCTCATCGCCGTTCCCAAGCCAAAGAGCCAGCGCTGTCTGAATACATTTCTGTGGTCATGTGGCCAGCATGACTAGACGCCAAGGCACACGGAGCACTGTTACCTTCCCGCCGAAGCGGTACCTATTTATCTACTTGCAGTTTCTTGCTTTCGAACTGCTAGGTTGGCAGGAGCTGGGGCCAGAGATGGGAGCTCACTCCATCACGCTGCACTAGGGTTTCGAACTGCTGAGCTACAGACACCCAAATGAAGTGGAGAGTAGAATCAGCGCAGACAAAAGGAATTACTCCTTCAAACAGCAATTAACTAGCAGAACTCACTGCCAAGGATGTAGTTATAATTACTAGCTTACTACTAGTTTGTAGTTACGATTACTAGCTTACTATTGAGAGCCAGTTTAGTGTAGTGGTTAAGAGCCGCAGACTCTGATCTCGAAGAACTGGGTCTGATTCCCCACTCCTCCACATTCAGCCACTCGCGTGACCTTGGGCCACTCACAAGTTCTCTCGGAGCTGTTGTCTCAGGAGCAGTTCCCGAGTGAGCACTCTCAGCCCCACCTACCTCACAGGCACTGTTCCCTCTAAGCTGAGTTAGTGTGAGCTAGCTCACCGCTTTTTAGGCTCCGGTTCACGCATTTTTGTCTTAGCTCAGGAAGGATGGCTCCCAAGCGAACACCTAACCACTACACCAAACTGGAACCAAAGTTATAATGACATTTTCTTTTATCCACCACCATCCCAAAAGGTGTTCCGAGGTTCATAATCAGGCCTGTAGTTATGGTGGGGCATCTCGGGGCCCAGCCCCCTGACTTCCTGCCAGGGCCCCCCAACTTTCAGTCCAGGCCCCTTGACTCTCTGGCAAGATGTGGCAGCTGCCACAAAATCCCCCTGAGCTGCCACTTCTCCCTGCCTTACCCCTGCACCACACCTCTCTGGGGCTGGCTGAAGCATGTGAGTTACCTTTGATTTAGCCAGTGCCCCAGTGCCCCCTGAAGAATTAAAAGGCCCCCTGACTTAAGAACATAAGAACATAAGAGAAGCCAATGTTGAATCAGGCCAATGGCCCATCTAGTCCAACACTCTGTCACACAGCGGCCAAAAATACCAGGTGCCATCAGGAGGTCCAGCAGTGGGGCCAGGACACTAGAAGCCCCCTCCCACTGCTGCCCCCCCAGCACCAAGAATAGAGTGCATCACCTGCCCCAGTCGGAGAGTTCCCATCTATACCCTGTGACTAATAGCCACTGATGGACTTCTGCTCCATATGTTTATCTAATTCCCTCTTGAAACTGTCCATGCTTGTAGCTGCCACCACCTCCTGTGGCAGTGAATTCCATATGTTAATCACTCTTTGGGTGAAGAAGTATTTCCTTTTATCTATTCTAACCTGACTGCTCAGCAATTTCATGGAGTGCCCATGAGTTCTTGTATTGTGAGAAAGGGAGAAAAGTGCTTCTTTCTCAACCTGCTCAATCCCATTCATAATCTTATAAACCTCGATCATGTCACCCCTCAGCTGTCGTTTCTCCAAGCTCAAGAGCCCCAAGCGTTTTAACCTTTCTTCATAGGGAAGGTGTTCCAACCCTTTTATCATTCTAGTTGCCCTTCTCTGCACTTTTTCCAATGCTATAATATCCTTTTTGAGGTGTGGTGACCAGAACTTAGAAATTCGTGGCTATGGGCCTGTTCATAATACAGATCTCGATCTTCATCACCCTTCACCTGGACAGTTGGCTTAACTGCAGATCAGCTCGGTGCATCCAGGTGGCAAATACTGTCCTCGCTGATCTGACAATAACCTCCTCGTATCTTCTGGCTGTTCGGAAGGCAGTGACAAATGTGCGGGAACGGGAGGGGGAGGAATCACAGCTAGTTCCAGCATCAATCACGGCTGACAAGAAATGCTAAATCTTTACGCCACCCGCCCTGGAGCGAATCCGAAACGTACAGTCTCATCCCCCTCCCCTCTTTGCTTGTCGAAAGAGCCGAGAGAGAATGCTAATTGCGCTGCCCCTGGGGGATCCGGTTCATTCTGACAGCGCAAACATTCCCTCCTAATCAGAACCGCGTGTCAAAAGCCTCCCCTGGGCCACTGATCATTAGTTAAGGAGCGAGGCACGTTCTGATCTGAGAAACCTCAAGGATTTTGCATGCATTTCCAACAACAAGGAACAGCACACCGCGTCCCGTTAAATCAACTGGGAATGCAAACCCCAGCCACCATCAGCGATATTTTAGAAGCATTTTCGGTGTGATTAATTGGTTCATTACCAGAGATATATGTGCTTTTGAATAATAACACAACCAGTGGTCTGAAAGACAGAGGAGGGAGTGTCCAGCAACCACAGCGACTAGCTTACAAGGGTCCTTTCCATACATGGATCTCATCCCTGGTTTTGTTGTTGTTGTTGTTCAGTTGCACAGTCGAGTCCGACTCTTCGTGACCCCGTGGACCACATCACGCCAGGCCCTCCTGTCTTCTGTCGTGCTCCGGAGTTTGCTTAATTTCATGTTCGTTGCATCGATAACACTGTCTAACCATCTCATCCTTTGCCGTCCCCTTCTTCTTTGACCTTCAGTCTTTCCCAGCATCAGGGTCTTCTCCAGTGAATGCTCCCTTCTCATTTGGTGGCCAGAGTATTGGAGCTTCAGCTTCAGTATCTGGCCTTCCAGGGAACCATCAGGGTTGATTTCCTTTCGGATTGACTGATTGGATCTCCTGGCAGTCCAAGGGACTTTCAAGAGTCTTCTCCAGCACCATAATTCGAAAGCATCTATTCTTTGGCGCTCAACCTTCCTTATAATCCAACTCTCACAGCCATACATTACTACTGGGAATACCATTGCTTTGACCATACAGACTTTTGTTGACAGGGTGATGTCTCTAGTTTTTATTATGCTGTCTAGATTTGCCATCGCTTTCCTCCCAAGGAGCAGGCGACTTTTAATTTCATGGCTGCAGTCACGGTCTCAAAGGGCTCCAGCCTTGTCCAGGGTCAAAACCTGAAAGGGCTCCAGCCCAGTAGGAAATTGGGTTGGCAATTTGTGGGTCTACAACATATGATCAATGAGGTGACAGCTGAACTCATTTTGCCAAAAGCATTAAAAGCTATCCATCCTGCGTTTCACCTTAGATTGTTACGGCATGACCCCGGGGAAAACGCGTGGCGTCCTCAACGAGCTGTACCACCCCCCCTCATGGTCCAAGGGGAACTGCATTATGAAGTTACTGAAATCCTGGACTCTAAGTTGTCTTGCAACAAACTGTATTATCTGGTTGAATGGGTTGATTTTGGTCCTGAACACAGGGAATGGGTGCAGATGGAGCATATTAATGCCTTCCGTCTCCTCCGCAGGTTCCATCACTGCTACCCAGATAAGCGGGGGGGGATTTATCAGGAGGGCAAGATGTCAGGTAACCCTGCCATTGCTGTGTATGGTGTGGAGGGAGACATCTTTCACTGTCCTGGAATGCGGGAGTAACTCAGAGTCTCCAGCCTCGCTGATTTAGAGTGTCTGTTCTGTTTCTTATCAATGCGTCTGACCTTGGGTCTCATGCTACCATGGCATGGGGAATTTACTGGTCTGAGGTGTTTTCTTTCCTGGCTTAGCACGCACGCGAAATGTACTCATTGGCTTGTAGGTGGGGAGGGTAGTTTGAATGGGCTATAATTGCTAATGCTTTGTATTATCTGGCATCACTGACAAAGAACTAGTTCATGCGGCTCTATGACTGGTCTTTAATAAATACTGTCTTCTTATGAAGCCTGGTGTTTCACTGACTATCTGGAGAACTTGACAGTCTTGGATCACTGCTTCCACGATTTCCCCTTCTTTTTGCCAAGGAGTGATACCTTGCATTTATCCCTGGTTATAACAGCATCCGTTTATCCTGGAACAAGTGTGGGGTAAAATTGGGTGACCTCAATGTAATGTGGAAACAAAAAATACCCCGAGATAATTACATGGGTGAACTCAAGTGTAGTGTAGAATGTAAGTGCAGGGACAGGGTTGAACCAAGATTTACAATAGCATTGATGAAATTATTCCAGTTTCTAAAGAAATGGCTCTCTTTCCTGAAACATGGCTAAGACCCCATGGAGAACAGTGCTCAAAATAGCTACATGAAGTGTGTCAAAGAGCCAAATGTGACCCCCCCCCGTATGGCATTGTGTGTGGAATAGCCAGGAGATCCTGAAAGATTCTTTGGCTGCCTGAGACTGTAGCTCTTTTTTGCCAACACTAAGTGGCGAGCTATGCTTATTTTTAGACTGGGAGTGCTGTGACTTGCCCAAGGCCACCCAGCTGGCCTCAAGTGGGGAAGTGGGGAACCGAACCTGGTTCTCCAGATTAGAATCCCCAAAGCAGTTGAGTGAGTATCACTGGGTTAGTAGACTGGGTAAAGTCGATGGCACAGAATCTATATATCTAGTTCTGAACAGTTTCCTTGGCCTGCAAATACTCAGACAGAGGGCACACTCTCCCCCAAAAGGTTTTTCTACAGAACCAGGGGACTCTGTGGGTCTGCAGAAAAATCCAGAAGGTTAAAAAAAACCTCAGGGAGGTTGAATACTTTTGAAATAGCCACCACAGGGATCTACTCCAGGCCCTGCCACATAGACAGTGAGAGATAGTCAGTCAGAGAGAGACAGAGAGAGATGATGAGTGGGGGAAGAGAGGAGGAAGCAAAAGCAGAACTGAAGCTGGGATTGGGGAGGATTACTCCTACAGTATGAATTACTAAATAGCAGGGGGACCAGTTTGGTATAGTGATTAAGTGCATGGACTCTAATCTGGGAGAACCGGGTTTGATTCCCCACTCCTCCACTTGCACCTGCTGGATGACCTTGGGCAAGCCATAGTTCTGATAAGAGCTGTCCTTGAAAAAGAGCAGTTTCTGTCAGAGCTCTCTCAGCCCCACCTACCTCACAGGGTGTCTGTTGTGGGGAGGGGAAGGAAAAGGAGTTTGCAAGCCATTCTGAGACTCCTTTAGGTAGTGAAGGGTGGGGTAGAAATCCAATCTCTTCTTCTCTTCTTCTTTTTTAAAAGGACATCTGAGCTTCTCATCCCTATCTCTTTTGCTGCAGGCTCCACTGTCCTCTTAAAACTTTCTCGGGGAGGGGAGGCTTCTAATCACTTCTCCCCCTCCACCAGCTCAAGAAAAATTCACTGGACTAACAAATATTACAAACAACAGAAGAATACAGAAATTGAGAATTAACACACAGAGAAAGAAACAAAACCAACAAGGAAACAAAATAAAAGGATTTAAAGCTTTGCATACATTCTGTGTACTGTGCTGAGTGGGTCCCATCACAAGGAGTAAATACATTTAGTAACTACAAATCCTGCGCTGCTGTTTCAAAAAACGCAATTACAATTATTGTTGGGCGGCCGGTCTGACTCTGGTCTGGAAGATCGGGGCCTGGTGTTAAAAGCTGTGGCTGGATGGCTTAGACTGAGCCGACTGAAATTGAATCCGGCAAAGACGGAGGTTCTGTACCTAAGTCACAGTGGTCCAGGGTTAGGGATCTCACTCCCGACCTTCGATGGGGTCCCATTGGTGCCATTGTCAGAGATTAGGATTTTGAGAGTGCTCTTGGATGCCTTCTTAACGATGGAGGCCCAAGTAGCAGTCACTGCTAAGTCAGCCTTTTACCGTCTTCGGCTGATTAGGCAGATTAGGCTGATTGGTTACCTTCCAACTTCTGTAGTGGATCAGAGGTTAAGACGCTGAGCTGCAGACCGGAAGGTCTGTAGTTCGGCAATTTGAGGCCCTAATGCTGCATTGCGGAGTGAACTCCCGTCTCTGGCCCCAGTTCCTGCCAACCTAGCAGTTCGAAAGCAAGAAATTGCAAGTAGATAAATAGGCACCACTTCAGTGGGAAGGTAACAGCGTTCCTTGTGCCTTGGTGCTTAGTCATGCCGGCCACATGACCATGGAAATGTCTTCAGACAGCGCTGGCTCTTCAGCTCGGAAACAGAGATGAGCACCATCCCCTTGAGTCAGATTCAACTAGCTTTCGAGCAAGGGAAATCTTTACCTTTACCTTTTACTTCCTTCCTTGAATGCAGTGACTTGGGAACAGTAATCCATGCAATGGTGACCTGGAGATTAGACTACTGCAATGTTCTCTACATGGGGCTGCCCTTGTCCCAAATTTGGAAGCTGCAGCTGTTGTAGAATGCAGCAGCCAGGATGTTGCTGGGACTTCCCATGCGAGAACACCTCCAACCTGCCCTGAAAGCACTGCACTGGCTGCCTACAGCATACTGGATTCACTTCAAGGTGCTGGTTCCTACATATAAACCCTTATATGGTCATGGACCAGCATACCTGGGACCACCTTTCCAACATGTTCCCCCGAGAGTACTGCACTCAGGAACACAAAATCTCCTGGATCTCCTTGGTCCTAAAGATGCCAGACTAGCTTCAACTAGGTCCAGGGCTTCTTCTGTGGCAGCTCCACGCTGACGGAATGAGTTCCCCGAGGATGTCAGGGCCCTGTAGAATTTGTTACAGTTCTGCAGGGCCTGCATGACAGAGTTCTTCCACCAGCCACTTGTTTGAGCTGCCATATTTAACAATTGTTATAACCAGGGCTCTTTTTGTAGAAAAAGCCCAGCAGGAACTCATTAGCATAATTGGCCACACACCTGACAGCACAGCACATTAGCATATTAGGCCACACCCCCATTCTACCAGAAGTGTGATCATCCAGCCACACCTACCTTTTGCTTCTTATTCTGTTTACCTTCTTTGTTGTCAAAACTCCAGGGCTTTTTTTGGAGCAGGAACTCCTTTGCATGTTAGGCCACACACCCCTAACGTAGCCAATCCTAATGAGTTTCTGCTGTTGGGTGTGGCCTGTTATGCTAATGAGTTCCTGCTGGGCGTGGCCAACTCGGGAGCCAGCCGGAACGCCGTTCCTGTGCGTTCCTGTGCGTTCCTGCCTCAAAATAGCCCTGGTTATAACTTCTGAGCCTTGTCCTGGAAGATATCCAGTGTGGGAGCCGGATAGTGGTCTGTAACCATTCTTGGCGTGAGCTGCTGCTGACCTGACGCCTTCTAGGTGTGACTCAACGCACGACCACGGAAGAGAGCTTAAGTCGTCTTTAATGAACTTCACATGCATACAGAAGATCATTTACTCACGATCTAGCTGATAGCTGGGTGGAAAAGTTACATCTTGTGAGCTAGGTCAGTTCTATGGGCCATGGTGAAAAAAGAGATGCGTCTCCCTTTCTCCTTGTGATTAGGATAGACAAAGAAAATAGAAGAGAACAATAAAACTCCTATCTTCTATGCCTCTGAGCTCAGGAAATTACCCTAATGAGCCAGTCAGAGGGAAATTTTTAGGGTTGCCTAGGCTAAGACTACAATTCCCAGGGACAACTGCTCTTAAAGATACACAGCAGTCTTACTGAACTACTAATACTTATAGTTCACACTGACTGGGGGCAGCACAATTCTGACCAGACACTGGTATGGTTAATGTTTTAAAAACTATGTTTCATTATCTTTTTCGTGATGTTTGTGCAGCACTTTCAAACTGTTTTTAGGATTTTAATTTGTATCATCACGCCCCTGTATAAATCGATTGTGCAACCTCATTTGGAGTACTGTGTACAGTTTTGGCAACCACACCTCAAAAAGGATATTATAGCATTGGAAAAAGTGCAGAGAAGGGCAACTGGAATGATAAAAGGGTTGGAACACTTTCCCTATGAAGAAAGGTTAAAGCGCTTGGGGCTCTTTAGCTTGGAGAAACGACGGCTGAGGGGTGACATGATCGAGGTCTATAAGATTATGCATGGGATAGAGCAGGTAGAGAAAGACGTACTTTTCTCCCTTTCTCACAATACAAGAACTCATGGGCACTCCATGAAATTGCTAAGCAGTCAGGTTCGAACAGATGAAAGGAAATCCTTCTTCACCCAAAGAGTGGTTAACACATGGAATTCACTGCCACAGGAGGTGGTGGCGGCTGCAAGCATGGATGGCTTCAAGAGGGAATTAGATAAGCATATGGAACAGACTCTTGAGAGTCCCTTGGACTGCAAGGAAATCAAATCAGTCAATCCTGGAAGAAATCGGCCCCGACTGTTCCCTGGAAGGCCAGATCCTGAAGCTGAAGCTCAAATACTTTGGCCACCAAATGAGAAGGGAGCACTCACTGGAGAAGACCCTGATGCTGGGAAAGACCGAAGGTCAAAGAAGAAGGGGACAGCAAAGGATGAGATGGTTGGACAGTGTTATCGAGGCAATGAACCTGAAAGTGGGCAAGTTCCGGAGCACGACGGAAGACAGGAGGGCCTGACGTGATGTGGTCCATGGGTCGGACTCGACTGCGTGACTGAACAACAACAAATGGAACAGAAGTCCATCAGTGGCTATCAGCCGCAAGGTATAGATAGGAACTCTCAGTCTGGGGCAAGGGATGCTCCATATTCTCAGTGCTTGGGGGGGGGGGCAACAGTGGGAGGGCTTCTAGTGTCCTGGCCCCACTGCTGGACCTCCTGATGGCACCTGGTATTTTTGGACACTGTGTGATGGAGTGTTGGACTGGATGGGCCATTGGCCACCCTGATCCAACATTGGCTTCTCTTATGTTCTCATGTTCTTATGCTGTTTTGGAAAACTTTAATGTAAGCTGCCCTGAGCTTGCCTTGGCGGGAAGGGCAGGGTATAAATTTAATAAATAAATGAATAAATAAAAGGCTGGACTCTGAGGGTCCTTCCCAGTTCAGGCTTCTGTGTTTTGCACCGGATCCAAGAGTTTCTCGTATGCCCTGGAGCAGAGAAACTTTCTTTTCCACTTCTCAGCTCTTCTCGGAGCTCAGCAGGAGCTGTCAAGAAGCCGAGAAGCCAGCTGGAATTTATCGGCTGGTAATTGGTAGGTTCACATCACGCCAGCAGCACACTTCAGCTGAACGTTAATCTGATAATGGCAGCTACCTGAGGAATGTCTTGACAAGGACCCCAATTGAAAAGCCTCTGTTTAAGCATCCTGGCTTTATGCCTCCGAGCCCTTGGGGTGAAATACTGCAATGCAGGGCTTAGGAAGGGGCCGTAACTCATGGCACGGCATGTGCTTAGCATGCAAAGAGTTCCCCGTTTTGGCTGCTGACTTGCAACTCGAGAAAAGACTCTCCAGAGGAGGCTGGAGCCCGCGATGGCTGACTTAGAATTCACCAGAAGGCTCCATTGCATTAACCGGTGCTTAAATATAGACAGATTTCTCACCCTGGAAGGTCTAAAATTGACTTAAGAAAACTAGGGAGGATGTGTTACTACTAATCACATCCGCTGTGAATGGTCACTGTCTGCACTCTTGCGTACTTCTGCGGCACATATAAAAATATCACAGATTGTGCCTGAATGGATCTTTTCAGGAGAGGAGGATGTGGAGCTTAGGCAAATAGCCGTGATGAGGGAGGAAGTTCTAGAACTTCTAGACAAATCGCAAACTAACAGATCGACAGGACAAACAGTGAAGAGCAGATGCACAATTTTAGGGGAAGGGCCATGGCTCAGTAGCAGAGTCAGCTTGGAGTAGTGGAGTAGTGGTTAAGAGCAGCAGACTCGAATCTGGAAAACCGGGTTCGATTCCTCACTTCCCCACTTGAAGCCAGCTGGGTGACCTTGGGCAAGTCACAGCACTCTCGGCCTAAAAATATTGGTTTTATGATGTTGTAAGCCGCCCTGAGCCGCCAAGGTGGGAGGGTGGGATAGAAATGGAACAAACAAATAAATAAATAAAACAAGGATAGCTCACCACCTAGTGGTGCCAAAAAAGAGCTACAGCATCAGGCAGCCAAACGATCTTTCAGGATCTCCTGGCTATTCCACACACAATACCCTATGATAATTTATTTATTTAGCAGTGGGGCATCCACTTGGCATGCAGAAGGTCCCAGGTTTCATTCCCGCCATCTCCAATTCGAGGATCACATAGTAGGTGATGTGGAAGACCTCTGCCTGAGACCATGGAGAGCCACTGCCAGTAGGTGATACCGACTTTGATGGACCGATGGCCTGATTCAGTATAAAGCAGCTTCACATCTGCTAAAAGCAGTTTCTGTCCTGGCCGAGAAGGAGCTAACTGGACAACTCAGTTGGGTGTGTTGATTCAGCTCCACCAGCCATCTGTTGTTATTTCCAATAACCCTACTGTGGATTCTTATAAGCTTTTCTGCCACAGCTGGTTGCATTAAAAACTCATTATTTCATAAATCTGGAGGGGGATCAAAACCCAGGAACATTCATATTTTGTCCCCTATCCAATTTATTCAGCATTTCCCCAACACGTCTATGGTTATCCGTTCAGAAATATCCCTTTATGCGCTGAAAAGCTTTCAAGACAGGCAAGTCCATTCACAATGTATGTATTCATCGACACAGAGCTGTAGGCACTGGCGGGGGTGGATTGACAGTCTCGAAGAGGTCCCCTTCCTCTTGCTTCGGGAGGGGGCAAGGCTCGGTGGTAGAGCGCCTGTTCCACAAGCAGAAGATCTCAGGTTCAAATGGGTCGTTTCAGCTGGCAAGTGATACAAAGGACTCTGAAATCCTTGGAGAACCACTCCTGGTCAGAGTAAACGATACTATGTCAGGGGGGTGAACAGTCAGAGTTATAATAGGGCAGCTTTCAGTGTGAGAGGGTGTTAAGTGCCGTCACGTTGCCTCTGACTTCTGGAGACCCTGTGAATGGATGTCCTCCAGAACATTCTATTGTTAACAGTCCTGCTCGGGTCTTGCAAACCGAGGGCCGTGGCTTCCTTGACGGAGTCAATCTGTCTCATCTTGCATCTTCCTCTTCTCCTGCCACCTTCGGCTTTTCCCAGCCTTGTTACTTTATTGTATTTATTGCAGCAAACAAACATAAGAGAGACTTTCAGGGGTTCCTCTGAAATAGCACCTGTTCGGAATAAGGGCACTGTTGATTCCAGATGCATTACCCTCACTCTAAATGTACTTTAAACCTGATTGGCTATGCAGTGTTTTGGTAGGAGGGTACGTGATGGCCCAGTCTGGGAGAAGGAGGTCAGTGGGGGAACCACTGCAACCCCAGAGGGAAACTCACTGGTGGGATGGGAGCCTGTGTTAGCAAAAGAACCTACACCAGGGGTGTCAAACATGCAGCCCGGGGGCCGGATAAGGCCCCTGGAGGGCTTCTGTCAGGCCCGCAGTGGAACTGGCTGTCTTCTGCTTGTTCTTCCAGTTCTGCTGCTGCTGCATCATCATAGGTTTGCAGCTTACAGATACACACTTGAAGAGCATACTCAGGATTGCAACAGCACAGACATTTCGATGCAATAATTCAGAGCAAGAGGTGTCAGTTACATAAGAACATAAGAGAAGCCAATGTTGAATCAGGTCAATGGCCCATCTAGTCCAACACTCTGTCACATAGTGGCCAAAAATACCAGGTGCCATCAGGAGGTCCAGCAGTGGGGCCAGGACACCAGAAGCCCTCCCACTGCTGCCCCCTCCAGCACCAAGAATAGAGTGCATCACCTGCCCCAGACTGAGAGTTCCCATCTATACCCTGTGGCTAATAGCCACTGATGGACTTCTGCTCCATATGTTTATCTAATTCCCTCTTGAAACTGTCCATGCTTGTAGCTGCCACAACCTCCTGTGGCAGAGAATTCCATATGTTAATCACTCTTTGGGTGAAGAAGCATTTCCTTTTATCTGTTCTAACCCGACTGCTCAGCAATTTCATGGAGTGCCCACAAGTTCTTGTATTGTGAGAAAGGGAGAAAAGTACTTTTCTCAACCTGCTCAATCCCATGCATAATCTTATAAACCTCGATCATGTCATCCCTCAGCCGTCGTGTTTCCAAGCTGAAGAGCCCCAAGCGTTTTAACCTTTCTTCATAGGGAAGCTGTTCCAACCCTTTTATCATCCTAGTTGTCCTTCTCTGAACTTTTTCCAATGCTGTAATATCCTTTTTGAGGTGTGGCGACCAGAACTGTACACAGTATTCCAAATGAGGTCGCGCCGATGAGTTGTCTGACACTGTTAAATAAACAAAATATTGCAAGAGTGCTAATGTTTTAAGCATGTTTTTATTATAAGTTAAAAAAAACCCTTTGTGTTCGTGTCCTTTATAAAGTTTATATCTCCGCTACCTGGCATTAGATTTTATGACACACATGGCCCGGCCCTCATAACAAATGAGTTTGACACCCCTGACATAAGTGTTCTTCCTCGAGACTGGTGTCCCCTGGGTGTCATTCAAAGCAGCTCACACAACAGTGATGTCACGGCTTCACCACAGTGCTCCAGCAATCTCTAAAATCTCTGTGGTTTTATCATAGAGATTGGGGGGTGGTAGAAAACAACAGTGACATGTGATTCCACTTCCGGGCAGGGGACTAAAAATGACATTACAGCAATGGCTAACCCCTCCTGCATTTTACTCCCGCTATAGCGGGAGCAATGTCCCCTCTAAGCTGAGTCAGTGTGAGCTAGCTCACAGGTTTTTAGCCTCCAGCTCACACATTTTTGTCTTGGCTCAGGAAGGAGGGCTCCAAAGCAAACTAATTTATGCAGCAGCCAAATTGCTCACTCACAATTTTCATGCCAGTAGCTCACAAAGTAGATTTTTTGCTCACAAGACTCCACAGCTTAGAGGGAACATTGAGCGGGAGACCTCAAAATCGTACAAGCAGAGCTCTTTCACCCACTTCCTGGGAGCTGGCACTGCCAGGGACTGAATCTGAGACCTTCTGTGTGCAGAACAGACACTCTGCCCTGAACCATAGCGCCTGCCTGGGATGATGTCAGCCGGCGGGAAGATTTGTAGGGGAGAAGGGTTACTCCTTCGAGTATAACATCCCCAGACCATTCAGTGCTTTAAAGGTCAAAAACGACACTTTTGAATTGTGTCTTGAAATTAATTAAGAGCCAGCAGAGATCTTTAATCACAAGCATTATATGCTTAGTTTAATGTATTCCAGGGAACAGTTTGGTCACCAAGCAACCCAGAAGAACATCATTATCGATGGCAATGAAAGCCATCAATGCACACAGGGGAATCAACAGGACCACGTTGCTCCCGTCCGTCTTCGGGGCAAGATTGTCCAACAAGATGACCCCGGCAGTTCCCGTTCTCAAAACTAGATCAGAGCAGGTCTAGTTCATAGAATCATGGAGTGGGAAGGGGCCACAGAGGCCATCTAGTCCAACCCCCCTGCTCAGTGCAGGAACAGCCAAAAGCATCCCTGACGAGTGTTTGTCCAGCCGCTGCTCGAAGTCTGCCAGGGAGGGGGAGCTCACTAGGGATGGGCACAAACCACTTTTGTGAAGTTCGGTTTGTAGATCATGGCTGCACTGTGAGCCGAACCATGACCCAATACAATGGTTCACAAATTGGACCAGTTCATATTGGTTCATGAGCTCTTTAAAGTTTAAACCCCAGCTTTCTGCTCCTCGCAGCTTTTCACGGGGAGCAGAAAACAAGGGTCTCCAAACAGCTGAGAAGAAGGGACTGCCACTCCATTGTTTGGTTTAAATGGCTCCGGGATTGGACTTATACCCGCCCTTCACTACCCAAAGGAGTCTCAGAGTGGCTTAAAATCTCCTTCCCCTTCCCCTTCCCACCACAGATACCCTGTGAAGTAGGTGGGGCCGAGAGAGCTCTCCCGAGAACTGCCCTTGAGAGAACAGCTCTGAGAGAGCTTGTGATTGATCCAAGGTCACACCGGTGGCTGCATGTGGAGGAGTGGGGAAATCAAACCCAGTTCTCCCAGATTAGAGTCCATGTTCCTAACCACTACACCAAACTGGCTCCCCAAACAGTTCCCCCTGGAGAAAACAGCTGCTTTGGAAGGTGGACTCTGTGGCATTCTACCCCACTGAAGTCCCTCCTCTCCTCAGACCCCGCCCTCCCCAAGCTCCACCCCAAAAAAATCACCAGGAATTTCCCCACCTGGAGCTGGCAACCCTGCTCAGAGACCTCAGTTCAAGCATAGCCAGGACAAACTTGAAAAATGAGAAGTACACAGCGGACCTGCACCATACCGGTCCTAGCACCTCTCTCAGAGGCATTGAACATAAGAACATAAGAACATAAGAGAAGCCAATGTTGAATCAGGCCAATGGCCCATCTAGTCCAACACTCTGTCACACAGCGGCCAAAATATACCAGGTGCCATCAGGAGGTCCAGCAGTGGGGCCAGGGCACCAGAAGCCCTCCCACTGCTGCCCCTCCAGCACCAAGAATAGAGTGCATCACCTGCCCCAGACTGAGAGTTCTCATTCTATACCCTGTGGCTAATAGCCACTGGTGGACTTCTGCTCCATATGTTTATCTAATTTCCTCTTGAAACTGTCCATGCTTGCAGCTGCCACCACCTCCTGTGGCAGTGAATTCCATATGTTAATCACTCTTTGGGTGAAGAAGTATTTCCTTTTATCTGTTCTAACCCGACTGCTCAGCAATTTCATAGAGTGCCCACGAGTTCTTGTATTGTGAGAAAGGGAGAAAAGTACTTCTTTCTCAACCTGCTCAATCCCATTCATAATCTTATAAACCTCGATCATGTCACCCCTCAGCCGTCGTTTCTCCAAGCTAAAGAGCCCCAAGCATTTTAACCTTTCTTCATAGGGAAGGTGTTCCAACCCTTTTATCATTCTAGTTGCCCTTCTCTGCACTTTTTCCAATGCTATAATATCCTTTTTGAGATGTGGTGACCAGAACTGTACACAGTATTCCAAATGAGGTCGCACCAATGATTTATACAGGGGCATGATGATACTGGCTGATTTGTTATCAATTCCTTTCCTAATAATCCCCAGCATAGCGTTGGCCTTCTTTATTGCAGCTACACATTGTGTAGACATTTTCAGCGAGTTATCCACTACGACTCCAAGATCTCTCTCTTGGTCAGTCTCTGCCAGATCAGACCCCGTCAACGTGTATTTATATTTAGGATTTTTGGCTCCAATGTGCATCACTTTGCACTTGGCCACATTGAACCCCATTTGCCACGTTGACGCCCACTCACCCATCCTCAACAGATCCCTTTGGAGTGCCTCACAATCCTCCCTGGTTTTCACCACCCTGAACAACTTCGTGTCATCTGCAAATTTAGCCACATCACTGCTTACTCCCAATTCCAAATCGTTAATAAACAAGTTAAAAAGCATGGGACCGAGTACTGATCCCTGTGGTACCCCACTGCTTACCACCCTCCACTGAGAAAGTTTCCCATTTATACTCACTCTCTGTTTCCTATTTATAAGCCAGTTTTTGATCCACAAGAGGACTTGTCCTTTTATCCCATGACTATTGAGCTTACTTAGGAGCCTTTGATGAGGAACTGTATCAAAAGCTTTCCGGAAGTCAAGGTAAATAATATCTATTGGGTCCCCCTTGTCCACATGTTTGTTCACTCCCTCAAAAAACACTAACAGGTTAGTGAGACAAGATCTTCCCTTACAGAACCCATGCTGAGTCTGCCTCAATAGTTTTTGTTCATCAATGTGCCTACTAATTCTTTCCTTAATAACAGTTTCCACCAACTTACCCGGTATCGATGTCAGACTGACTGGCCTGTAATTTCCTGGATCTCCCCTGGAGCCCTTTTTAAAGATGGGAGTGACATTAGCTACCTTCCAGTCATCAGGAATGGAGGCAGATTTTAAAGAAAGATTACATATTTTTGTCAGGAGATCCACAAGTTCACATTTGAGTTCTTTCAGAACTCTCGGATGAATGCCATCCGGGCCTGGTGATTTATTAGTTTTTAAATTGTCCATCAGTCGGAGGACTTCCTCTCTTGTCACCGCAATCTGATTCAGGTCTTTCAAACCCCCTCCCGAAATCAGTGCTTCTGGAGTGGGCAAACACTTCTCCTCTTCCACAGTGAAGACAGAGGCAAAAAATGCATTCAGCTTCTCAGCCATTTCCCTATCATCCTTCACTACTCCTTTTACCCCTTGGTCATCCAAGGGCCCCACTGCCTCCCTGGCTGGCTTCCTACTTCTAATGTATTTGAAGAAAGTTTTATTGTTGGTCTTTATGTTTTTTGCGATATGCTCCTCATATTCCCTTTTTGCTTGCCTGATCACAGACTTGCATTTTATTTGCCATAGTCTGTGTTCCCTTTTATCAAACTCACTAAGACTAGCTTTCCACCGCTTAAAGGAATCCTTCTTACCTTTTACAGCTTCCATTACTTTATTTGTTAACCATGCAGGCTTTTTTCTATACCTATTTGTACCTTTCCTAACCTGCGGTATATATTTTTTCTGAGCTTCTAGGATTGTCTTTTTAAATAGTCTCCAAGCTTCCCCAATGGTTTTGACCTTCTCCACTCTTCCTTTCAATTTCTTCCTCACATGTCCCCTCATACCAGAGAAGTTACCCCTTTTAAAGTTAAAAGTGGTTGCGTCAGTCTTTTTGGGCAACTCCCTATCTGTACAAATGTTAAACTCAATGACATTATGGTCACTGTTTCCAAGTGGTGCAATCACTTTTACATCTCTCACCAGGTCTTGGGTGTTACTTAGGACCAAATCCAGGATCGCCTCTCCCCTGGTAGGATCTGTGACCATCTGTTCCACAGCACAGTCATTGAGAGTGTCTAAGAACGCAATCTCTTTTTCCCGACTAGAACTCATATTGACCCAATCAATGTGTGGGTAGTTAAAGTCGCCTATTACAACACAGTTATTTCGTCTAGCCGCTATCTTTAATTCATTCATCATTTTATAATCCTCCTCTATCTTTTGATCTGGTGGGCGATAACAAACTCCCACTGTTAAGCCTCCTTTTGGACCCACTATTTCAACCCATAGCATTTCCAGAAGGGAATCCAATTCTCTTACCCTCTCAATCTTACTGGATGGTATACCCTCTCTGACATACAGAGCCACCCCACCTCCAACCCTTTCCCCCTATCCTTCCGATATAATTTATAACCAGGAATCACCGTATCCCACTGATTTTCCTCATCCCACCAAGTTTCTGAAATACCCACAATGTCTATTTCCCCCCCAACACCAAGCATTCCAACTCCCCGATTTTACCTCGGAGACTTCTAGCATTTGTGTATAAACACTTATAGTTTCCCACGTTTGTTAAGCCCACAGCCTTCCTCTTGCTGCCTCGAGACCTTGCCAGGCAGTTCCTATCATTAGCCACAGTCTCAGTGGACAATTGTAATCCATTTCCTTGTACAAAAGTAATAGCTACCCCTTCATCTCTTTGAGATGAGCCATCCCGAACCAGAGACTTTTCATCTCCTGTCGGCTTTCCCCCATTATTCAGTTTAAAAACTGCTCTGCCACCTTTTTGATTTTGAGCGCCAGCAGCCTGGTTCCTTCTCGGGACAAGTGGAGACCGTCCCTTTTGTACAGCTCCCTCTTGTCCCAAAAAGCATCCCAGTGCCTAACAAACTTGAACCCTTCCCCCTACACCACCGTCTCATCCACGCATTGAGACTCCTGATCTGTGCCTGTCTCTCCGGCCCTGCGCGTGGAACAGGTAGCACTTCCGAGAAGGCTACCTTGGAGGTCCTGGCCTTGAGTTTCCTGCCCAGCAGCCTAAATTTCTCCTCCAGGACCTCACGACTGCATTTCCCCACATCGTTGGTGCCGACGTGCACCACGACCACTGGCTCCTCCCCAGCACTATCTACCAGCCTATCTAAAACACGCGTAATGTCCGCTACCTTCGCACCAGGCAGGCAAGTCACCATACGGTCAGTACGCGGGTTCGCCACCCAGCTGTCTACCTGCCTAAGGATCGAATCACCAACTACCAAGAGCCCCCCTCCCACCCTTCCCAGGGACGGTTCCTTGGTACGAAAGGATACCCGTTCACCAGCTGAAGAAGAGGTCCCTTCTGAGGGCACATTCCCCTTATCCTCAGCATGGTGCCCTTTTCCCCTTGACCCTCATGCTCCCTGGCAGCAGCCGGGCTGCCAGATCCAGAGTGGGACATATCTAACAAGTCCCCGAGAGTCTTCCCCGTGCACCTAACTGACTGTCCCTGCTTCACCAGGTCAGCCACCTTGGCCTCAAGGGGAGCAAACTCGCTCCCTGAGAACCAGGAGCTCCTTGCACCGAGCACACACCCAAGACTTCTGACCAGTGGGCAGATAGTCATACATGTGACACTCCATGCAAAACACTGGATAGCCCCCAACCCCCTGCTGGCATTCTGGCTTCATAATTGTTTTTAAACAAATACTTTTCTATAACCCCCTTTTAAAACCCTTTGTATTTATATGGCTCCTGTTGTAGGAGTCTACTTACCTTACCTTACCAAGGAGCCAAGGTCCTGGCTTCCTGGCTCTTCCTGGGCTTCTTACAGAGCCCCTAGGCCAAGAGCCACAGGCAAAGAGCCTGCCCTTTTGCTCTCGCCCTTCGGCTCGTGCCAGAGGCTCGTGCCTCTTGCAAACTTCCTGCCTTAAATGGAATTGTCTCCCAGGAGAGGGTGTGGCCAGCAGCTACTCAAAATCACCCAAGGCACTTAATGACGGTCAAACAAAGCCCCTTTCACACTCCAACTCCAGCAGCCAGGAGTCTGCTATTCAATTTCACCCAAGCACTTAATTACAGGCAAACAATGACCCTTTCACACCCTAACTCCAGCAGCCAGGAGTCTGCTATTCAATCTCACCCAAGCACTTAATTACAGGCAAACAATGACCCTTTCACACCCTAACTCCAGCAGTCAGGAGTCTGTTACAACTCACCCACACACTCCCAAATACAGTCCCTGACACAGTACCTTTTCAGCTAAAGCACCTCAGCTGAAAGTAAATAAATAAAAATACCACTCACCCCTCTGGCAGCTCAAACACCTTGCTCCTTCTCAGAGCTCAGCTGGGTTGCCCTTCCCTTCAAATGCTGAAATGTTCCCATCGCTTTGCCATTGGCCTTCATCCTAGTGCTGCCAACCTCCAGGTGGGGCCTGGAGACCCCTCCCAGAATTACAGCTGATTTCCAGACTATAAAGAGAAAATGACAGCTTAAGAGGTTAGAGCAGGGGTGTCGAACTCATCTGTTACGAGGGCCGGATCTGACATAAATGAGAGCCTGTTGGGCCGGGCCACGTGTGTCATAAAATGTCACGCCAGGTAGTGGAGACATAAACTTTATAAAGGACACAAACACAAAGGGTTTGTTTTTTTACTTAAAATAAAAACATGCTTAAAACATCAGCACTCTTGCAATATTTTGTTTATTGAACAGTGTCTGATCACTGACACCCCTTGCTCTGAATTATGGCATCAAAATGTGCTGTTGCGATCTTGAATGTGCTGTTCAGGTTAGGGTTGCCAGGTCTAGGTTGGAAAATACCTGAAGACTTTGGGGGTGGAGCCAGGAGAGGGCAGGGTTTCGGGAGGGGAGGGGCCTCAGCATACCGCAACACCATAGAGTCCACCCTTCAAAGCAGCCATTTTCTCCAGGGGACTTGATCTCTGTCAGCTGGAGATCAGCTGTAAAAGCGGGAGATCCCCAGGCCCCACCTGGAGGCTGGCAACCCTAGTTCAGGTATGTATCCGTAAGCTGCAAACCTACGATGATACAGCAGCAGCAGCAGAACTGGAAGAAGCAACAGAAGACAGCCAGTTCCACTGCGGGCCTGATATAGAAGCCCTACGGGGGCCTGATCCGGCCCCCGGGCCCGCATGTTTTACACCCCTGGGTTAGACTCTATGCCTTTATACCTTGCTGAAGTCTCTCCTCAAACCCCGCCCTCCCCAGGCTCTACCCCCAAACCTCCAGGAATTTCCCAACCTGGAGTCGGCAACCTTACTTCTTCCCCACCTTTGGAGGCCAACAGGATTCTAAATTCTCTTCTCTCTCTGCCTCAGAACATTTAGAAGCTTCCGGAAGACCCGGAGGCTCTCAAGGAGGGCTTGACCTTCACTCTGTCCTGGATATTACACGTTGTTAGCCTTGTAGGGAAGGGCAGGCTATCGAATTTAGCGTCGTAAATGAAAATAAATCAATAAGTAAATTGAAGGTTGGCGAAAGTGTACAGGTTTGCCCCGCGTCTAATCCGTCATGCAAGCAATGAAATCAGGGGATTCTCCTCCTCTGAGGAGAAGAACTGACAGCAAAGATGAAAAAGGGGTGGATGGGTCATGAAACAAACATCAAACGTGAATCCTCCCAGGGAGGGGAGAGAGGAGTAAATCTGGCAGAAAGGAAGTCGGCTAGGCAGTAAATTTTTTAACTATTCTGCTGGAAATCAACTAATTCATTCGCTTGGACTCTTGAAAGCTTCTGCCCTGGAAATCCTGTTGGTCTTTAGGATGGTGCTAGACTCAAATCTTGCTCATTCGCTACACAGATGAGTCGTATATATGGTGGTAGAACCAACTAGGTTTCCGGTTCAAGTCTATGGAGCGTGTCAGGGGTCAATCTAGTCCAGCATCCTGTCTCACACAGTGGCCAACCAGTTTCTCTGGAGGGCCAACAACAGGTCAGAGAGGCCAAGGCCTTCAGAAGAACATCAGAAGAGCCCTGGCTGAATCAGACCAGTGGTCCATCTAGTCCAGCATCCCGTCTCACACAGTGGCCAACCAGTTCCTCTGGTGGTCCAACAACAGGACTCAGAGGCCAAGGCCTTCACTAGAAGATAAGAAGAGCCTTCTTGAACCAGACCTGTGGTCCATCTAGTCCAGCATCCTATCTCACACAGTGGCCAACCAGTTACTCTGGAGGGCCAACAACAGGGCAGAGAGGCCGGAGGCCTTCCCCCACGTTGCCTCCTGGCACTGGGATTCAGAGGCCGACTGCCACAAATCTCCAGGAATTTCTCGACCCAGAGTTGGCAACCCTAGCATGGTTGCCATCCCAAGCTTTTTGGAGGATGGGTGGGATGAATATGTGATAGATACATGCCACGGAGGCTGTCAATGGGCTCTTCTATCTCCAGGGGATAATATTCGCATGGAAGCGCATGCGTGCGTGAGTCCTTGATTATAGCCTGAAGTAGGAAGGTCCAGAGGTTAGTCACCTCAGCTTCCCACACTGCCGTATGTGGGAGTAAGCCTAATTCAATCTCCCCAAAAGGAGCAGCCTCGCTCTTCACCACAGCAGTGGTAAACAAATCAGAGAAGGTCACAGCAACCTTCAAAATCTCTCAGTTGTTCTCTCTTGGCAGACTGAAGTACAGGGGCCCCGCGGAGAGCTGAAGCTCAGATTCTGATTGGATGCCAGATGCGGCTTGCCAACCAGCCCAAGTTTAGAAGCCTGAGAATAATGGGGGGAATATATTATACTTAAGAGTTGTCAACCTCAAGGTGGAGGCTGGAGATCTCCTGGAATAACAGCCGATCTCCAGGCTATGGACATCACTGATTTATTTATTATTTATTTACTTAAAACATTTATTCTACTTCTAGAGAGCCAATTTGGTGTAGAGGTTCAGAGTGCAGACTCTAATCTGGGAGGAGTGGGTTTGAGTCCCCCACTCCTCCATGTGTAGCTGCTGGAGTGACCTTGGGTCAGTCACAAGTTCTCTCAGAGCTGTTCTCTCAAGGGCAGTCCTGGAAAGAGCTCTCTCAGTCCCACCTACCTCACAGGGAGTCTGTTGTGGGGAGGGGAAAGGAGTTCGTAAGCCGCTCTGAGACTCTGAGAGAAGGGCAGGCTATAAATCCAATCTCTCCTTCTTCTCCTTCTTCTTCTTCTTCTTTTTCTTCTTCTTGTAAGGGGAGAAATTGATAGGGAACTTTTGGGAACCCATCACCAGTATTCTGTAACAAGATTATTAAAGCTTGCTTTTAGGAAATGACACACACAAAAGGGTGAACTCTGCCATAAAATAGGTTCATTGACAGGCTAAAAGCAGAAAGCAGGCTACTATAGATCAGAAGATAAGACATCTGCAAGACCAGACTCTGATAAAAGTGGAGAGCAGGATTCTATAAATTAGACAATAAACATCTCCTATGTCACAAGAAGAAGAGAAAGGAGATAATATCTCGGTCACGCTTGGCAAAAAAAAGCACCTAGTTTTACTGCAACATATAATCATATTTGGCAAGGAACATATGTACATATATGGAATTAGCAGAACAGGAAAGGGGAGGGAGAGGGATGTGATTTAATTAAAACAAACAAAGGCAGTGCAAGTTAGATTGTAAGTCTGGGAGTCACTTAGGTGAAAGACGGGGACTTATCGGGATAGGGCATTAAGGTTTGCATACGTTAATGATGCTATTGTATAAAAACTGTATGTAACCACAGAATCTTTGAACTCCTTGCCTGAGTCTTTTAACTCAGGTTGAGCTTCCCTGTTGCGCAACAGACAATAAAAGATTTTTTTTTAAAATCATCTCCACCCTTGACTTTGCCTGATTTCTTTCTGGGACAAGTCTTTTGTCTCCTACATTCTTCTTCTTCATCATCATCCCAGGAGATCTCCAGCCATCACCTGGAGGTTGACAACTCTAGGGACTGAGGCCATGGAAGCCAGGACAAGCAGTGTAGATACAGGGACCACTTGATTCAGTTTGGTCCTCGCTGCCATTTCTTTCAAGCCCCGAGTTGGTGTGTCCTCACTGCGAAGCCCCATGGACTAGAGGAGGGTGCAGGTGAAAACCTGCATGAGCAGACTGGAGACTCAGCTAGGGTTGCCAGCCCCTTGGAGGGAGTGGGGGAACCCCTACTTTGACAGGCTTTTGCCCGGTGCTAGCTAGCTGGCCAGCAGGGCGAAATCCTGCCCTCAACTGACCTTTTCAGACCTGCTGGCTGTTTAGGGCCTACTTCCAATTTCAGGCCAACCTCCAGTTGGGGGTGACGCTCTGGTTTTTGAGCAAAACTCTATGGTTTGAAGCCAAATTGACCATAGAGTTTTGCCCAAAACCAGAATGCCACCCGCAAGCTGGAAGTAGGCTCGAAAGTGGAAGTAGGCCCGAAAATACCTAACATCACTTCCGGTCTCCCAGAAGCAGGGCTATTTTGGGGCAGGAAGGCCCAGGAACGGAGTTCTGGCCAGCTCCCAAGTTGGCCATGCCCAGCAGGAACTCATTAGCATAACAGGCCACACCCAACAGCAGGAACTCATTAGGATTGGCTACATTAGGGCTGTGTGGCCTAACATGCAAAGGAGTTCCTGCTCCAAAAAAAAGCCCCGGGTTCTGACAACAAAGATGGTAAACAGAATAAGAAGCAAAAGGTGGGTGTGGCTGGATGACCACCCTTCTGGTAACATGGGGGCGTGGCCTGATATGCTAATGAGTCTGTGATGTTGGGTGTTGCCTATAATGCTAATGAGTTCCTGCTGGGCTTTTTCTACAAAAAAAGCCCTGCCCAGAAGGACATCGGGAGACCCCCTACTGGCCAGGTAAGTCAATCTGGCAACCCTAGACCCAGCAATGCAGTACAGGGCAGACACCCCTGCCCCGCCCAGAGGGCGGGGTCGCCCCTTCCTCAGCCACCTCCCCACAACCAATGTTGTGAGCCCAGGCCACAAGAGGAAAATACGAAGAGGCTGGGAAGCCACTGCAGAAGGGGACCAGGAGGACGAATTGAACTCACGCACTCACCTGTCTGCAGAACCGGGGACTGGAGGCCTAGGAGCAAGGTCCCTGTCCTCCCCAGGCTCCATCCCCGAATCTCCAGGACTTTTCAACCTGGATCTGGCCAAAAACCCTCCCCACCAGTGTCCGGGGGAACCTGACAACCTTAATCAAGGTGCCTCTTACCCATTTGATCTGATGCCTTCTGCAATTTGCGATCTAGTTTTAACTGGCTGAATTATTTATTGGCAAGTCCATTTTAATTTCCCATCCAGGTCTGTGCTTCCTAATGAGTTTGGAATATTTGGTGGGGGGTACTAATTTTCAAGTCCAATGAAAACATCAGGGATCCGTAATGTGGTTTGCATAGCTCCGCTCGGCTAGTTCGGTAATTGCAAAGAGACTTCTTCATTTACTGGAATGACAGGATATGAGATTAATCTATTCTCCGTCATATTGGACCTGGATGCTGAGAGATTTGCCAAACAGTGATGAACGGTGCCTTTATGAGTCAACTCCCCCCACCTCCCAGTTGGATGATCTTTGCGCCATTCAAAGTTCTTCTTTTGTTCTGCTCAGTTTGGTCGCGTGTTCTTCTATTCATCTGCTCAAGTGCTCCAGATCTCTCTCCCCACCTTCAGACTTAATAGGATTATTCTTCTTGTTGCTGGGAGCAAAATAGATGGTGGGGAATCCATCTGCTTTGTAGCTGTCGTTGGTGACGTCATTGGCAGTCGCATCCATCTTGGCAATCACCAGGTTCTTCCGATTCTTGTACTTTTTGGCCCAGCTCTAGATAGATAGGCTCAAGTTTCTTGCAGTGCCCACACCGGGGGGCGTAGAGTTCTACGAGGATGTCAGAGCTAGGATCCAATACTACAGAATCAAATGTTTTACCAGCCACAACCTTCACAGGGCCCTTGTTGTTTTGGGGCATTGGCTGGGATTTCACAATGGGTTTTAGTTTACCTTTTTTGAATGCCAAGACAAATCCTCATAGCACACCTGAGTCAAACCCTTCTGGTTCCATGGTGTATTTCTTGCCCCCCTTCATCAAAGATGGCCTCATTGACACCTTCTCCACTGTCAATGAACCCCAAGTCCTGTATCTTAGTAGAATAGTCTTCTTCATCAGCAATAGCAAACGTATATTCTGGGAAGTCCTTCACCATCTCCAGAACTTTGCTTCGCCAGTACCGAGTAGCCACATGATAGTCAAAACTGAAGCCTACCATACAATACACAACCACAAGATGTTTCTTTCCGTATCTCTTAGCGTCACTGGAAGTCTTCCGATGACTAGCTAGAGGCAACACGTTTTTCACCACATGACTGCAACAGCATCGGTGGACTCTTCAATATCCAAGACATGCATTTGGGGCTCATATTTTGACTTTATAATTCACACGGAGGGAGACAATTTTTGGAGAGAGTGACTCAACACACCTGGACATTGGGGGGGCCTTACATCACTCTGAGGGTGTACAGGTCTTATCTCCTTGAATGGGATGCCTCTCTTTGTCTTAACCTGGGAGCCGCCCTCTGACCCCTCCTCTCTCTCCCTTTGTCCTCTCACTCTGTCCACATGGCCTTCCATGGAGATATAATAACAATAACCCTCACACAATCGTTTTCTCATCCATCGCGCCCGTCTTGATCAAATTTATCAGGAGAGTTAAATGGACTAATGGAGGCGACATGAATATGCAAAATACTTTGAAAAGCTTATTTGTCCCATTCTCAGATGCATCTCTTGGGGCCAAGTGCAATTTAGGGTGTGATCCGAAACTAGGGTTACCAGGCAGTACCTGGCAACTGGCAGGAGGACTGAGGAGAAATGTTTTTAAAATTAAAAAATGCAGCCTTGTGTACTTATCGGAAGTGACAAAGGGCAGTTCTAGAAATTGCCAGAAACTCTATGGTAAAACCATAGAATTCCTTCCCATTCCTAGAGCTACCCTTTGGCTGTGATCACACACACTAAATAATCCACTTTCAATCCGCTTCTAATGCACTTTCCAACTGGGTTTTGCCCATTCACACAGTAAAATCCAGTTGGAAAGTGCTTTGGAAGTGGATTATTTAGTGTGTGTGATCGCAGCCTTTGTCACTTCCGGTAAAGCACTTCCAAGAACTACACAAGGCTGCATTTTTAAAAATAAAAATTTCCTCTGTAACAGTAGGAAACAGGACTTGGGTGCAGGGGATCCTATACCCCCACCAAGGGCTTGGCAGCCATATCCAAATACATACCCTTGGAACGATTAGTGTTGAGATCAGTTATTAGTTGCCAGCAGGGCTATTTTGGGGCAGGAACGCACAGGAATGGAGTTCCGGCTGGCTCCTGAGTTGGCCACACCCAGCAAGAACTTATTAGCATAATAGGCCACACCCAACAGCAGAAACTCATTAGGATTGGCTACATTTGGGGTGTGTGGCCTAACATGCAAAGGAGTTCCTGCTACCAAAAAAGCCCTGGGTTTTGACAAGGAACAAGGTAAACAGAATAAGAAGCAAAAGATGGGTGTGGCTGGATGACCACACTTCTGGTAACATGGGGGTGTGGCCTAATATGCTAATATGCCATGCTGTCAGGGGTGTGGCCTACTATGCTAATGAGTTTCTGCTGTTGGACATGGCCTATTAAGCTAATGAGATCCTGCTGGGCTTTTTCTACAAAAAAAGCCCTGGTTGTCAGCTCCAGATTGGGAAATACCTGGAGATTTGAGGGGGTGGAACTTAAGGAGGACCCGGTTTGGGGAGAGGAGGGACCTCCGCAGAGTGAAATGCTTCCAAACCTTCCAAAGCAGCCATTTTCTCCGGGCAAGCTGATCACTGTCACCTGCAGATCACTTGTGATCCCAGGAGATCTCCACCCACCCACTGGAGGTTGGCAACCCTCTTGATTAGAACAGCTCTCTAGGCTACAGAGATCAGACACCCTGGGGGAAATGGCTGCTTTGGAGGGTATAAAGGTAAAGGTAAAGGTTTTCCCTTGCCCGAAAGCCAGTTGCATCCTAGGGGTGCGGTGCTCATCTCCATTTCCAAGCCGGAGAGCCAGCGCTGTCCGAAGACATTTCTGTGGTCATGTGGCTGGCATGACTAGACGCCGAGGCGCACGGAACGCTGTTACCTTCCCACCAAAGCAGTACCTGTTTATCTACTTGCAATTTCTTGCTTTCGAACTTCTCAGTTGGCAGGGCTGGGGCCAGAGACGGGAGCTCACTCCATCATGCGGCAGTCGGGTCTCGAACTGCCGAGCTACCGACCTTCCGGCCTGCAGTTCAGCGTCTTAACCACTTGAGCCACCGCAGCCCCTTTGGGGGTTATACCCCATGGCAATCTAACCTTACTGAAGTCCCTCCTCTCCCCAAGGTCCACGGTCTCTAAGCTCCACCCCCACCCAAATCCCCAGGAATTTCCCAACCCACAGTTGGCAACCCTAAGAGCGGACTTACCCATGCAGCGTTTGGGATAGACATTAGGCGTTCTTTGTTTCTTTTCCTGCTGGCCCTTTTCATAGTCGGCAAGAGGTATCGCGCTGGGACAGAGAAATTCCATTTGGCAGCGGCAGGGGCATGTATCAAAGGCCTTTAATAAAGCACGGCGGGCCCCTCCGGTCGCTTTCCGCGAAAGCCTCCCGGCTTCTCCGCCAAGCTGACAAGGCCATCCAGAAAGGAGGCACGGCCGACGGGCCTCGTTTTTCTTGCCCGTTTCTCCCAGCAAATAAAAACTCCCCGAGGCGCCTTAACAAAGCAGTTTGAAGCTCCTGTCAGAGGAGGAGAACAAATGGGCAGACGGTCCCACTTTTCATGCGGCTAAACAGACACTTTTTGCAGGGAATGGAGGGTTCTGCCCTCCCCCCTTCTCTTTTGGCTTAGCGGTGAGCCATTGGATCCTAGGGTCGCCAGGTCCCTCTTGGCCACCAGCAGGGGGTAGTGGGCAATGGTCCCTCTAAGCTGTGGAGTTTTGTGAGCAAAAATTCTACTTGGTGAGCTCCTGGCATTAAAGTTGTGAGCGAGCATAAATTAGTTTGCCCTGGAGCCACATCCTTCCTGAGCTAAGATAGAAATGTGTGAGCCGGAGGCTCAAAAACTGCGAGCTAGCTCACACTAACTCAGCTTGGAGGGAACACTGGTAGTGGGCAATGCTCCCTCTAAGCTGTGGCATCTTGTGAGCAAAAATTCTACTTGGTGAGCTCCTGGCATTCAAGTTGTGAGCAAGCCATTTGGCTACTGCATAAATCGGTTTGCTTTGGAGCCATCCCTTCCTGAGCTAAGGCAAAGATGTGTGAGCTGGAGGCTGAAAATCTGTGAGCTAGCTCACACCAACTCAGCTTAGAGGGAACACTGGTAGTGGGTCATAGGGTTGCCAGATCCAGATGGGGAAACTTCTGGAGATTTGGGGATGGAGCCTGGGGGGGGGGGGCAGGGACCTCCATGGGGTACAATGCCACAGAGTCCACCCTCCAAAGCAGACATTTTCTCCAGAGTAACAGATGTAGTTTGGACATCCGTTGTAAACTCCACGAGATCCCCAGGTCCCCTGGAGAAAGCAGCAGCCTTGGAGGGTCAGGCCCGTAGCAAGGTTTTTTTTAAATTTGGGGGCCTTTAAATAAGTCAGGGGGCACCCCATACACACACACCAAGTGAACACCACAATACAATTTAAAAATGGAAGTCGGGGGGCAGGGCTGAGCTGGATGGGAAGTGGGGGGGCTTGGTGGTAAGTGGGGGGCCAGGCCCCGAGATGCCCCACTGTAGCCACAGGCCTGTGGAGGGTGGACTCTATGGCATTGTACCCCACTGAGGTTCCTACTGTCCCCAAACTCCATATCCCCTAGGTGCCACCCCCCAAATCTCCAGGAGGTTCCCAAGCCAGAGGTGGCAAGCCTCGTTGCACCTAGGACCAGTCATTCTCTGTCACCCTGACCTGCCTTACAGTGTTCCTGCGAGAACAAACTGGAAGAGGGAGAAGCGCATCCACCACCCTGAGCTCATCAGAAGACCAGCAGGATAAAAACATGACAGGGAGATGGTATCGGGGGGGGGCACGTGTTGAGATGGGGAAAGGTTTCAGCTCTTGAAAGCCAGATTGGTGTTGTGGTTAGGAGCATGGGCTCTGATCTGGGAGAGTCGGATTTGATTCCCCCACTCCTCTGCATGCAGCTGCTGGCATGACCTTGGGCCAGTCACAAGTTCTCTCGGAGCTGTTCTCTTGAGGGCAGTTTCTCTCAGAGCTCTCTCAGCCCCACCTACCTCACAGGGTGTCTGTCAGGGGAGGGGAAGGAAAAGGAAATTGTAAGCCGCTTTGAGACTCCGAGGGAAGGGCGGGGTATCAATCCGATCTCTTCTCCTCCTCTTCTTTTTCTTCTCTGAAAAAGAAATGCCCTGTGATTTAAAAAAAAATAAATCAGTCAGTTACTGGGGGAGGGGGGGACAAGAGGTGTGGCTAGAACTCGGCCTTCTTCAGCCCTTTTGTTAAAAACAACTGTACTCAGAAGTCAGCTCTATCAAGACAGCCAGCATGATTTAGTGCTTAGAAGAGGAGGAGGAGGAGGAGATTGGATTTATACCCCGCCCTTCACTACCCAAAGATGTCTCAGAGCGGCTTACAAACTCCTTTCCCTTCCCCTCCCCACAACAGACACCCTGTGAGGTAGAAGAGGAAGAAGAGATTGGATTTATACCCCGCCCTTCACTACTCGAAGGAATCTCAGAGCGGCTTACAAACTCCTTTCCCTTCCCCCTCCCCACAACAGACATCCTGTGAGGTAGGTGGGGCTGAGAGAGCTCTGACAGAAACAGCTCTTTTTCAAGGACAGCTGTGCCAGAACTATGGCTTGTCCAAGGTCATCCAGCAGCTTCAAGTGGAGGATTGGGGCATGAAACCCGGTTCTCCCAGATTGGAGTCCGCACACTTAACCACTAGTGGTTCTTAGAGTTTCGGACTAGTATCTGGGAAACCTGCATTTGAATCCCCACTCTGACATGGAAGCTTCCTGGGTGACCTTGGGTGGGTCACACTTTTTCAGCATAACCTACCTCTCAGGGTTGTTGTGAGGATAAAATAGGGGACAGAGAACAATTTAAGCTGCTTTGGGTCCCCACTGAGGAGAAAGGCGGGGTATACATGAATTAAATAAATTAATTTTGATAGATTGTTGATTTTCAGGGGTCATTTCGTAGAAAAAGAGGTGCAGGAGCTCATTAGCATAACTCATTAGCATAGTTCATTTGCATATGCCACACCCCCTGTCATCTCCCTTCCCTTCGCCTCCAAGCAGGGCGAAGGGAAAGGGGGGGATCTCAGGCACTTCTGCCTGACAGAAGCAAGCCAGGGCGGGCCAGAGAAGGCAGCAGACTCTCTTCAGGCCTTCCCAGACTTATCCACTTTGCAGGCGATTTAAATTTAAATGCTTCCCCATTCTTTGCAGGGCCTTCCCCAGCTTGCCCGCCTTGGCAGGCAAGCTAGGGAAGGCCAGGGGGCTCTCCAACCCCCCCAAAGCATTCCCTGCCAGCCCGTCAGCTTCACCCCCTCCCCCACCTGAAAGGCAGCCCCGCCACACACCACCGCACCAGGTTCCCACCCACCCCACCTGAAACAAGCCCCTCCCCTTACACCCCCAGCGCCCCACCAACTTACCTTGCCTTCTGGCTGGTGGCAGCAAGCATGTGCTGCTTCCTGCTCCTCATGGCCCTTCTGAGGGCTACTGGGGGCAGGGCTTGCCGTATGTGCCCACTCTTGAGCTTGTTACTGCCAGAACACCGTCCCAGGGCCCTCCGGCTGGAAATGACCCCTGGTTTTAAACAAAACACATTTCTGAAAAACCTCCAGTGTACCCCAGATTCAACGGTGGGATTCTGAATATATATATTTTGAATGCAAAAATGTCTCCTCCGCATTCCAAGCGGTCCTGCTTTAGACTTGATGGAATTTTGGGATGGCCTTAAGTTGCAGGTACAGAAGCAGGCAGGGACATGGTAGGGGAAGGGTCTCATGGCATGGTGACATCACTTCCAGGGAAAGCCCGTCTGGCAATTCTAGAGCTATCATTTTTTTTTAACCTCTTTTTATTTCAACAGGCTTTCACACATATAATCTTCCCACTACCGTGATACAAGATTTTTTTTTCCCACCCCCCCCCCTCCCCTTAGTCCCTCCCCCTGCTCTTCTTTCTTCATTGCTTCAGCCACGGGCACAGAATCCGAAGTTTCCAGTAGGCATCCTTCATGGCTTCATCCTCCTTGATGTAATCGAAATATGATGACCATTTCTTGCTTGTTTGCGTCTTCTTTTCCTCCCAGGTGTTCTCTTCCGTTGTCAGGGTCACTATATCTGATTGAATATATTCAAACAGATAGTTATTCCAATTCTCCATTGTCCACTTATTCTTGTCTTTCCATCCTAATGCTATGACTGCCTTTCCAGCTAGTATCATTGCCTTAACTACCTCTTGATATGTGCTTTCTATTCTCTCGATCTTTAAGGTTCCTAATGTCATTAAGTTAACATCTATAGGTATTGATACACCTGTCCTTTCCTTTATTCTGGCTAATATTTCCTTCCAAAACTCCTGGACTTTGGCACATTCCCACCACATGTGTGAGTACCACCCTTTGGCTTGATTGCAGTGCCAGCAGTTCGAACTCATCCCCGATATCATATTGGCTAGCTGGGCTGGCGTCCGGTACCATTTGGTGAAGTACTTCAGCTCCATTTCTCTAAATTTATCGAACTTGATCTTTTTGACCCCCACCATTATTTTTTTTAAGGTTGTTTCTGAGGTTAGTCCCTCTCTAGCCCATCTCGTTTGAGTGCTTTTAATTACTGACTCCTCATTAGTTGTCATTATTTTATATATCTTACCCGCTAGACCCTTACTTGTCTTCCTCTTTTCTTTATACAAAATTTCTGCGACTTCTTCTGAGTCCCCCTCCCTCTTTTGCCTCTCCTTTTTTATTGCATTATATAGACCGGTCGCCTTCAACCAATACTGTTTCCCTACTGTCTCAATTATTGTTTGTAGTGGCTTAAGCCGGCCTCCTTCCCCATACATATCTCTTATTCTAGCGAACCCTTTTTCTTGGAGTAGTTTCCACCAATGGGGGTCGTCTGATTCCCCATATACACTTTCCACTGGTGCCCACTCAGAGAGCTTGCTCAACCAGATTGGTTGCCATTTCTTGTAAATATACCCAGTCTCCCAGCTCCTTCGTTTAATTCATTTTCCAATCTAACCCATTTCTGCTCTATATCTTCTCCTATCTCTATCATTGACTTGATATTAAAAGCTTCGTAATAGTCTGTTAGATTGGGTACACCCCACCCCAATACATTTTGCGGGTTATAAATGAACTTCTTTTGCATTCTGGGATTTTTACTTCCAAAGATCCATTCCCTAATTATTCCATTCCATTTTTCTAACTGTTGTATACTTAATTCTACTGGGAGTGTTTGGAATAGGTACATCATCTTAGAAATTAGGAACATCTTTACGGCTCTTATTTTGTTTGAAATGCTCAAATTTTTATTTGCCCATCTTTTCATGTCCTTACAGATCTTCTTCCAGACCATTTTGAAGTTCCCTTCCCTTGTTTTTTTCCAATTCTTCCTGATTTCGATCCCCAAATATTTTATTGACTTAGCTCCTGGGCCCATTTTTGTCATCTTTGCAATTTCTCTTCTCTCTGCTTTACTGACATTGAAGTACATAATTTCAGATTTGTCCATGTTCACTCTTAGCCCTGAATATGCTTCAAAATCCTCCAATATAGTCCTTATTTCTCTAATCCCCTCTTTAGGGTTTAGCAGCGCAATCATTATATCATCTGCAAACAAATTGATCTTTAATTCCTCACTCCCAATATGGTATCCATCTATTCTGCCGCTATTTCTTATTCTTTCTGCTAGGACCTCAATTCCCATAATAAATATGTATGGGGAGAGGGGGCATCCTTGCCTTACTCCTCTCTGTATGCTAAACTCCCTTGAATGCCCTCCGTTTACCCTTACCACTGCTTTCCCTCCCTTATATACTTCTTGTATGGCACCCTTAAATTTTTCACCTATCCCATATTCATCCATCATTTTCCATATATATTCGTGAGAGAGCTTGTCGAAGGCCTTATATACATCCAGCTTAAGGAGGGCAAACTTTTTTTTTGGCCATGTTCTATTATGTTGAGAATGTTCCTAATTGGATGGCTTATATTCCTTCCTCTCACAAAGCCATATTGATCCCCTTTAACTATTTTCGGTATCACCTCCTTTAGTCTGTTTGCTAAAATTTTAAGAAAGATCTTATAGTAATGATTAAGTAGACTAATCGGTCTGTATGAGCCGACCATTTCTGGATCCTTTTGAGGTTTGAGGATGACCACTATTTCTGCTTTCCTCCATGACTCTGGGGCTTGTTCTCCTTTCAATATCGCGTTAAACGTTATCTGGAGTTCTGGTGCTAAGACTTCTACCAATTCTTTATAGAATTCTGCAGTAAACCCATCTAGTCCTGGGGATTTCCCTTTTTTAATTTCTTAATTACCTCTTCTATTTCCTGTACTGTTATCTCCTTCCCTAGCTTCTGTCTGTCCTCTAATGTTATCGTGAACTGTATTCTTTCTTCAAATTTTGTCGTTTCTTTCTCTTTATATAAGTCTTGATAAAATCTTGCAAAGGCCTCCCTAATCTCCCTTGAACCTTGCATTACTGTGGAGCCTTCTCTTATGCACTTCACACTTTGTTTTTCTTTCCTAGCCCGTAGGTACTTTACCAATCTTTGGACTGACTTTATACTATTCCTCCGAAATTCATTTTTAATTAATATTTCTTTTTTCCACAGAGTTATTGCATCTAACTGGTCCAAATCTCTTCTCAGTTCTCTTATTTGGGTCTGCCTTTGGGGGTTATAGCCTCTCGCTTGTTGTTGCTGGAGCACTCTCAACTCCTGAATCTTTTTTTGTCTATTTTGGTGCCACTCTTTTTTAATATTGATCTCCTTCCCAATACAAACTCCTCTAATCATTGCCTTCGCTGCATCCCACAAGGTATTACTAGTTACAGAATGCCTATTTTCTTTAAAGTATAGTTTGATTTGCTTCCTTATGTATTCCTTATCCTCTTTTTTTGCTATAACTAAGTTATTGTATCTCCAAGGTCTCTTGGTCCATTCTGTGCTCAAGTCCACCTCCAGGCTTATAGGGGCATGGTCTGAGATCCAGATTGGATGGGTTCGGACCACTTTAACTGAGAGTGTTCTAGTTTCCTTAATTAACACAAAATCTATACAGGAGTAGGTTCTATGCCTGTTAGAAAAGAAGGTGGGAGTAGATTTTTGACCACTAAGCTCATATACTTCCTTTAATCCCCATTTCTTTGTCAGATTTTTGCTGTGCTTTGTAATGTTCATATTAAAGTCACCAGTTACTATTAGCTCTCCCTGCAAGAAGTTTTGAGTCTTTAGTATTACTTTGTTTAGGAACTTCTTTTGTCCTCTATTGGGTGCATATAAATTAAGGATTGTAAGATACGTATTGTTTATTTTGCCCTTCACTACTGCATACCTGCCTTCCTTGTCCGTCAATTTATCTATTACCTCTACGTTCAAATTTTTATTTGCTAATATTGCCACTCCTCTGGCCTTGTTGGTCCCTCTGGACTCACTTAAAGTCGCCCACCCCAAGTTGTTAAACAGTGGCTTAGGGTCCCTTTTGGCTTTATGTGTCTCCTGTATGCATATTACATTGATACCCTCGTCTCTTGCCATCTTAGCTAGCCTATATCATTTGAGATTTGAGGATAAGCCATTTACATTCAATGAGAGTAGTCTGATAGGTCTAGCCATATTCTTTGGAACATTTCGTGCCCCTCCCCCGTTGCTGAAGCATGCTGCCTATTCCCCTATTATTCCTCCATTCCCCTTCCCCCTTCCCTTGTGTGAGAGAAATTCTTCTGGGGTTCCCCATCCCTTCTCTCCACATTCCAGAGATCCTGCATCCCCCTCCTCTCCCCGCACATTTCCCTTATACCTTTATTCAATGTTAGGCCCAGCTTTAAATGTATACTTCCCTTTAATTGCTGGCTCCTCGGGAGTTAGCTCTTTGCCGCTTGGATCCATGTGGCCTTGAGTCCTCCTTCTCGGCGTCTGAGTCACTGCCTTCGTCCATTCCACCTTCCTCACAGTTGCTGGAGTCCACTCCCAGTTCATCAAGCATCCTGACTGCCTCCATTGGATTCCTGGCTCTGTATCTCTTGCCTTCTCGAAATACAATCAGAGTTGTCGGGTACCCCCACGTAAAGTTTATACCTTCCTTAAACAGTTTTTGTGCGTAGGGTTTCAGCTTCCTCTTTTCCTGGAGCGTGCTTGGGCTGAAGTCATGGCTGACGTATGCTTTCTTGCCTCTAAAGTTCAGGTCTTTAACCTTCCTGAGCGTTCTAAAAACCTCATCCTTTAATTTTTCTCTGGCAAATGCTATTATCACTTGTCTTGGCTCTCCTCCCCTCTGTTTCCTAAAGAGCCTGTGTGCCCGTTCCACCTCTGCCTTGTTCACGCCGGCGCCATTTTGTTTGAACCACCGGCATAGTTCAGATTCTAATTGTTTTGGGAGTATTTCCTCACTGATACCCGATATTATCATATTCCTCCTTCGCTGCCGGTCTGACTGCCTTGCTAAATTTTTCTCCAATTCCTTAATTTTTTCTTCATTAGCATCGGCTTTCTTCTTTGCTCCCTCAGCAATTTCTCTCACTATGCCTATCTCCTGTGCTATCTGCGTGGTGTCTTCTTTCACCGCTTCTATATCTCCAGAGATTTGTTTTTGGAATGCTGCTATCTGCTCTGATAGTTCCTTAATGCTCCGGGCCATAGTCGCTCTGTTTACAGCTTCTGGCTGCTACCTTGTGTTCCTAATAATTTTGATTTGTAACTCTGGCAGCGTGCCTGGTTACCTTTATCTCCAATTTGTTTTCTTTTTCTCCTATGTTTCCTCCTCCTAATCCTGACCTCGTTAGGAGCTTGTTCCTCTTCCTCCCGAGTAATTAATTACCTTTTTGTGTCCTTCTAGGCCATAAATCTTTTTAGTTTAGCGGAGAGAGTCTGAGGCACGGCTTCAGTTGCTAGCGCATGCGTGGATCTCCATTCTAGAGCTATCACAGTCACTTCTGTGGTTTCCCCAGAAGTGATGTCATCACGCTTAGGACTCCAGTGAGTATTTTAATTTTTTTCAGCTACTGCTGAAGAAGAAGAGGAAGAAGATGATGAAGAAGAAGAGGAAGAGGAAGAAGGGGGTGAGGAGGAGATTGGATATATACCCTGCCCTTCACTCAGAGTCTCAGAGCCGCTTACAATCAATCTCCTTCCCTTCATCTCCCTACAACAGACTCCCTGTGAGGTAGGTGGGGCTGAGAGAGCTCTTTTGAGGACTGCCCTTGAGAGAACAGCTCTGCGAGAACTGTGGCTTCCCCAGCGTCACTCCAGCAGCTGCATGTGGAGGCATGGGGAATCAAACCCAGACCTCCCAGATTAGAGTCCTCACTCCTAACCACTACGCCAAACTGGCTCTGGTGGTGGGCAACAGGTGCTCAAGGCGGGGTATATCCTGCCCCAACCAAGGACTTTTCAGGCCCCATTGGGGGGCAGCCATCAAAGAGGAAATCCCCACTGTATGCCAGCGAACACACAGTGCCAGATATGGACAATACTATATACTAGGGCTTTTTTGTAGAAAAAGCACAGCAGGAACTTATTAGCATAATAGGCCACACCCAATGGCAGAAACTCATTAATATGTTAGGCCACACCCCTGACAATACAGCTCATTAGCATATTAGGCTACTCCCCCATGGTACCAGAAGTGTGGTCATCCAGCCACACCCACCTAGTGCTTCTTATTCTGTTTACCTTGTTTGTTGTCAAAACCCAGAGCTTTTTTTGTAGCAGGAACTCCTTTGCATGTTAGGCCACACACCCCTCATGTAGCCAATCCTGATGAGTTAATGCTGTTGGGTGTGGCCTATTATGCTAACGAGTTCCTGCTGGGTGTGGCCAGCTCAGGAGCCAGCCGGAACTCCGTTCCTGTGCGTTCCTGCCCCAAAATAGCCCTTCTAAATACTGAAACGGAATGCAGTTGTTATCAAACACAGAGATCGAGTCTCTGGAAAATATCCGGTGAGCATCCAAGCGCAGTGAGCGAATCTGGAAAATGTCTGGCTTTAGTATTGGCAGAAGTTGATCATTTTGGGAGCAAAAGAGTTTCGGCTCTGTTACGCATCATGAAACATCGGGAAACAGTGTGACTCAACCCCTCGCCGCCTGATGAGCTAATTCAGTGCCCTTTCTTGAAGGGCCAGCACCCCCGTCTAATTATCCGACTACTCATAGGGCCACGTTCATACCCAGCACACAATTCAGCCTTCCAGGACAAACTGCTCCATCCGTTCGACATATGCAACTCTGTTTACTTCAAGGAAAGGGCGCTTGGCAACCAGGCTAATTAGCTGGTAACGAACTGACAGTTTAAGTGAAGGGTTTTTGTTTCATCAAGCTCGGGGTTTTCAAGAGAAGCGACTAAGAAAACAACTCATTGATTTTTTTTTTTGGCTTTTCGGTTACAGCGAGCGTCTGCGGCAGTCTTGGAAGACAGCAAAGGACTCCTTAATCGCCACTGTGTGTTCTGTCTGGCCCAGAGTCAAAAACCACAGGAAGAGGCTGGAAACCACAACATCTCCCGGGCTGCTCAGCCACTAGAAAGCATAAGACAGGTGCTCACCCACAAATAGCTATTGACTTCTCTTAGAGCCATCTTTGGTGTAGTGGTTAAGAGCGTGGACTCTAATCTGGGAGAGCCGGGTTTGATTTCTCTGCTCCTCCACATGCAGCTGCTGGTGTGACCTTGGGTCAGTCAGAAGTTCTTTCAGAGCTGTTATCTCAAGGGCAGTTCTTGAGAGAGCTCTCTCAGCCCCACCTACCTCATAGGGTGTCTGTTGAGGGGAGGGGAAGGGAAAGGAGTTTGTCAGCCACTCTGAGACTCCTTTGGGTAGTGAAGGGCAGGGTATAAATCCAATGTCTTCCTCTCTTCTTCTAGGAATGTCAACCTCCAGGTGGGGCCTGGGGATCCCCTGGGATTACAGCTCATCTTCAGACAAGAAGGAGGAGGAGGAGGAGGAGGAGGAGGAGGAGGAGGAGGAGAGAAGGAGGAGATGAGAAGGAGAAGAGGAGGAGGAGGAGGAGGAGATTGGATTTATATCCCACTCTTCACTTTTATCTGTTCTAACCCGACCGCTCAGCAATTTCATTGAGTGCCCACGAGTTCTTGTGTTGTGAGAAAGGGAGAAAAGTACCTCTTTCTCAACCTGCTCAATCCCGTGCATAATCTTATAAACCTCCATCATGTCACCCCTCAGCCGTCGTGTCTCCAAACTAAAGAGCCCCAAGCATTTTAACCTTTCTTCATAGGGAAAGTGTTCCAACCCTTTTATCATCCTAGTTGCCCTTTTCTACACTTTTTCCAATGCTATAATATCTTTTTTGAGTTGTGGTGACCAGAACTGTACACAGTACTCCAAGTGAGGTCGCACCATTGATTTATACAGGGGCATGATGGTACTGGCTGATTTTCTAGGCCTTTCTGGCCACGAAGCTGAACAAGGCCCAGCCTCTCTTGCAAGCATCTCTCGAATATTGGCCTGCCCGATGATAAACTGCCACGAAATCTGCCCGGAAGTCAGCCGCTGAATGGTGGATAGCATTTAAATGAGCTCAGGGAGCCGTCTGAAATCTCTGCGAGCGTTCCAGCTTCTCTCCCTTCCAAGGCAGAATGACAACCATGTTGCCAAAGATAAGGAAACCAGGAGCCGGCGGTCTTTGTCCAGGTCACAGCTGCTTATCGACCAGGTCCGCCTGCCACAGTGAGACATTTCTTCATTTGAAAACGCGGGCACCCTGGGGAGCCCTTGATTTGGAGCGGTACCTGGCACCCACAGCGCCTGCCAAAGCAACCCACGGAGCAGCATTTCTGGACAGAAGCAGGGTTGCCAACAGGCCAGGAGGAAATAATAGACCATGTTCCTTTCACAGAGGTTATTTATCCGGTGGTGCTAGCGACCTTCCATGCCACGAAAAGTTTCAGTTGCCCAACTGCACTCCTCAAGCCTCTATAAGAGCTGGTTTATTTATTTATTTATTTATTTTAAAAGATATGATTTATTGAGTCTTTAAGGTGTACAGAGATAGGAAAGGGGAAGGAAACAGAAAGAATAAGTTTTCTGTGTATAGATCTTCTCTACTTATCGTTTCATATTACGAAGAGATAGAATGTGAGGTTTCAAAAGTTCATAAAGGCATCTTCAGTTGACAGGAGTCAGCTCCCCTGGAGAAAACGGCTGCTTTGGAAGGTGGACTGCATGGCCTTATACCCCACTGAGGCGCCTCCCCTCCCCTCCCCAAACCCCACCCTCTCCCGGATCCACCCAGGTATTTTCCAACCCAGGGCTGGCAACCCTAGATTCAGTATAAGGCAGCTTCATGGGTAAAGCCTCAGCCTCAGTGGCAGAATAACCATTAAGCAGACTAAGCATGCGCTTAGGGCACCCAGGGACGGCTCACCCGCTAGACAAGCTAGGCGCTCACCTAGAGCACACCAGCCACTGGGGTGCCAAACTGCGCCCCGCCCCCCACGAAAATCCCCCGCCTTTGCCGCCTCCCCTGGCGGGGCACAGGAGGTGAAGAGTGAAGAGTGCCCTGGCGGGGCACAGAAGGTGGTGGCAGCACTTGCCCGCCCTCCCCTCCCCACTCAGGAAGCCAGCACTGGGAGGGAAGACCCCCCTTCCCTGGCTTGCCTGGGTGCCCCGCAGCTGCAGAGCGCCCAGGCAAGCTGGCGCTGGGAGGGAAGGGGTGGGGGTTAAAACCCCCACCTCTTCCCTGGCTTGCCTGGGCACCCTGCAGCTGCGGAGCGCCCAGGCAAGACGGTGCTGAGAGGGAAGGGGCGAAGGTTAAAACCCCCACCCCTTCCCTGGCTTGAGGCTCGCCTGCCCTCCCCCTCCCCTCTGGGGGGGAGAGGAGGCAGGGGTGGCATGGTGGGTGTCTCCAGGCCCCACCGGGAGGTTGGCATCTGCACCCGCCTAGGGCACAGAGGCACCTCGAGCCGGCCCTGAGGGCACCAGGGCCAAAGGGGGCACCACAAAGTTGGGGAAAGGGTGAAAAAAAAGTAGAAAAATGCCTCTCAGGTCATGAACATGGGAACTTTGAGACATTTAACTTGTGAAATATTAAAACAGATGTTGTATGGCATTTTTGTACAACTTTATGTAGCCAAAGCTTGGCTTAGTTTGCACAGTATACTGTGTTATCATATGAATGAATTTTTGTATTCCTGCAACCCGCATTGTATATCTGGTTAGACGGGTCAACAACTAAAATGGACTCGGTCCGTGTGGAAAGGAGGGGGGCACCAAGATTGGTCAGGGCTTAGGGCACCAGGGAGCCTTCATCTGCCCCGGCTCAGCCTGAGTCCCTGAAGAGAGGATGAAGAAGAAGAGATTGGATTTATAGCCCGCCCTTCACTCAGAGTCTCAGAGTGGCTTATAATCTCCCTTCCTCTCCCCACAACAGACACCCCGTGAGGTAGGCAGGGCTGAGAGAGCTCCTTCAAGGACTGCTCTTGAGACGACAGCTGAAAGAGAACTGTGGCTTGCCCAAGGTCACCCAGCTGGCTGCATGTGGAGGAGTAGGGAATCAAACCTGGTTCTCCCAGATTAGAGTCCGCGCACTTAACCGCTACATCAAACTGGCTCTCAGATGCTGCCGGTGGACAACACTGACCTTTTTCTTTTCTTTTGTTTAACAAGAATACAAAATTTATTTATTTATTTATTTCCAGGGTCCGATTCCCTCGAAGCCAGCTTCCTATGTCCACGGGAACACAGCCACCGTTCTGCCGTCCGAAGACAGACAGACCGACAGTCGCCCTCCAGAACCCCCCAAACTTCGTCAAACTGAGTTTGTCGAGTCTATTTTCCTCTCCTAACTCAGAAGCCCGTACCGGTAAAATGGAGCGATTAAAATCGATGCGGTGCAGTTCAGAGGGTTTTGAACATTCCATTGTTCTGGAAATCAGGACGGCGACGCCTCCGCCTCCTCCGTGCATCGGTGGGGGAAGAGAAAATTGCTCACATTTCTTTTCAAGACAGCTCGGTATCAAAGCCCAGACAGTCTTATCCCGGGGAGGGGGACTTGATTACCCACTCCTTCGGCTCAAGTCCTGCTGGCGTGCAGGATCTGAAGCACGAAAAGGCTGTTTTTCAACCATTGAGGAACTCACAGAACCATAGAGCTGAAAGGGGCCATCCAGGCCCTCGAATCCAACCCCCTGCTCAATGCCAGATCAGCCTAGAGCGTCCCTGACAAGGGTTTGTCCAGCCGCTGCTTCAAGACTGCCAGCGAGAGGGAGCTCACCATCTCCCTGGGCAGCTCATCCCACTGTTTCCACAACTCTGACTGTAAAAATGTTTTTCCTAAGATGGCGCTGGCAATGTTCCCTCTAAGCTGTGGCATCTTGTGAGCAAAAATTCCACTTTGTGAGCTACTGGCATTAAAATTGTGAGTGAGTGATTTGGCTACTGTATAAATTAGTTTGCTCTGGAGCCGTCCTTCCTGAGCGAAGACAAAAATGTGTGAGCCGGAGGCTAAAAAACTGTCAGCTAGCTCACATTAACTCAGCTTAGAGGGAACACTGGCCACCGGTACCTTCCAACCCTTAATTTAAACCCATTACTGCGAGTCCTCTCCTCTGCTGCCAATAGGAACTGCTCCTTGCCCTCCTCTAAGTGACGGCCCTCCAGATACTTCAAGGGAGCCATCCTGTCCCCCCTCAGCCTCCTCTTCTCCAGACTGAACATTCCCGAGTCCCTCAGAGTTTTCTCACGCGGCTTCTTGGTCTCCAGGCCCCCCTTCACCCTTGTCATTCTCATTTCTACACCCGCTCTATTTTGTCCACGGCCTCCATTAAGAACAGAAGAGAAGCCAATGTTGGATCAGGCCAACGGCCCATCCAGTCCAACACTCTGTGTCACACAGTGGCCAAAAATACCAGGTGCCATCAGGAGGTCCACCAGTGGGGCCAGGACACTAGAAGTGGTCCCACTGTTGACCAAGGACCAAGAATACAGTGCATCACTTGCCCCAGACTGAGAGTCTCTATCTATACCTTGTGGCTAATAGCCACTGATGGACTTCTGCTCCATATGCTTAGCCAATTCCCTCTTGAAGCTGCCACCACTTTCTGTGGCAGTGAATTCCATGCGTTAATCACTCTTTGGGTGAAGAAGTACTTCCTTTTATCTGTTCCAACCTGACTGCTCAGCAATTTCATTGAGTGCCCACAAGTTCTTGTATCATGCTCTATCCTATGCATAATCTTGCAAACCTCGATCCTGTCACCCCTCAGCCGTTGTTTTTCCAAGCGAAAAAGCCCCAAGCGTTTTAACCTTTCTTCATAGGGAAAGTGTTCCAACCCTTTTATCATCCTAGTTGCCCTTTTCTGCACTTTTTCCAATGCTATAATATCCTTTCTGAAGTGTGGCTCCTGTTGAAAAGTCCATCCTTATCTGGAATAAACGCACTTGTTTCTAAAATCAACGTGATCCATTAAACCCTTGAATCAGTTGACAAGCTTTAGGTGTGCAAATGCAAGGCAGGTTGGTTTGATAATGGTTACAGACAGGGCTCTTTTTGTAGCAGGAACTCCTTTGCATATTAGGCGACACACCCCTAATGTAGCCAATCCTCCAAGAGCTTACAGAGCTCTTCTTACAGGGGCTACTGTAAGCTCTTGGAGGATTGGCTACATTAGTGGGGGGGTGGCCTAATATGCAAAGGAGTTCCTGCTACAAAAAGTGCCCTGGTTACAGGTCTCCAGGTCCAGATCACTTTCTTCTGCACCTGCTCCTTTCTGCCCACATCCTTTTTGAAGACAGGGCTCCAGAACTGCACATCATACTTCAGGTGCAGCCTGATCAATGTGGTGTACAGTGGAACTATGACATCTTGCAGTTTGGATCTTATGCCTCTGTTGATACACCCCAAGATTGTGTTAGCCTTTTTTGCCGCTGCATCACACAGGTTGCTCAGATTTAGCTTACAGTCCACCTGTACCCCAAGATATTGTCCACACTCACTGCTACCCAGAAGTGTATCCCCCACCCAGAAACTGTGCTTCTCATTTTCGTTACCCAAATGTAGAGCTCAAGCATAGCCGACTCTAGGATGGGAAATCCTTGGAGATTTGGGAGTTGAGGAGGAGGAGGAGAGGAGGAGAATGGATTTATACCCCGCCCTTCACTACCCAAAGGAGTCTCAGAGCGGCTTACAAACTCCTTTCCCTTCCCCTCCCCATAACAGACACCGTGTGAGGTGGGCGGGGCTGAGAGAGCTCATTCGAGAACTGCCCTTTCAAGGACAGCTCTTGTCAGAACTACGGCTTGCCCAAGGTCATCCAGCAGGTGCAAGTGGAGGAGTGGGGAATCAAACCCGGAGTTGGCACACTTAACCACTACACCAAACTGGCCGGGAAGGGTTTAGTTTGAGGAGGGATGGGACCTCAGCAGAGTATAATTCCATAGATTCCACCCTCCAAAGCAGCCATTTTCTTCAAGGGGAAAACTGGTCTCTGTAGCCTGGAAATCAATTGTAACTCCAAGTGATCTCTAGGCCCCACCTGGACACTGGCAGCCTTGAGCATAGCTGACTGATAAATTTATTAATTGTAATTAGCATCCAGCCCCAAAGTGGTTAGAGTGTCAGATTATAATCTGGGTAACCAGGGTTCATTCAGATCCCCACATTGTTTTTATGTCCACTTGGTGGGCTTGAGGCAGTCAGTCTTTCTACGCATAAGTTCACATGATGCTGTCTTACACTGAACCGAACTAGTGGCCCATCAAGGTCACTACTAGTTTCTACTCTGGGTGGCGGCCGCTTTCCAGAACCTCAGCCGGAGGACTTCCGCATCGCCTCCTACATGATCCTTTTAACCAGAGATGCCGGGGATTGAGCCTGGGACCTTCTGCATGCCAAGCTGAATCTCTGCCACTGAGCCACAGCCCCTCCCTTTCACATACTTTACAGGGCTGTCACCTGAGGTGCCAGCCTCCAGGTGGGACCTGGGGATGTCCTGGAATTACAGCTCATCTCCAGACTACAAAGATGATCCAGGGCTTTTTTTGTAGAAAAAGCCCAGCAGGAACTCATTAGCATAATAAGCCACACCCAACAGCAGAATCTCGTTAGCCTATTAGGCCACACCCCCATGTTACCAGAAGTGTGGTCATCCAGCCACACCCACCTTTTGCTTCTTGTTCTGTTTACCTTGCTTGTCAAAACCCAGGGCTTTTTTCGAGCAGGAACTCCTTTGCATGTTAGGCCACACACCCCTAATGTAGCCAGTCCTAATGAGTTTCTGCTGTTGGGTGTGACCTATTATGCTAATGAGTTCCTGCTGGGCGTGGCCAACTCGGGAGCCAGCCGGAACTCTGTTCCGGTGCGTTCCTGCCCAAAAATAGCCCTGCAAAGATCCATTCTCCTGGAGGGAATGGATGCTTTGGAAGGGGGACTCTATGTCACTGTGCCTCACGAAGGTCCCTGCCTTCCCCAGGTTCCACCCACAAATCTCCAGGAATTTCTCAGCCTGGCCACTTCACCTGAGCTCATTGGAGGAAGGACAGGATAAATCTGTTGCCAGTTTGGTGTAGTGGCTAGGGTTAGGAGCACAGACTCTAATCTGGGAGAACCCGGTTCGATTCCCCCCTTCTCCACATGCAGCCAGCCGGGGGATCTTGGGTCAGTCCCAGTTCTCTTGGAGCGGCTCTCTCAGAGCTCTCTCAGCTTCATCTACCTCACAGGGTGTCTGTTGTGGGGAGAGGACAGGAAGGAGGCTGTAAACTGCTCTGAGACTCCGAGGGAAGGGCGGGGTATAAATCCAGTCTCTTCTCTCTTCTTCTTCTTCTACTAGGCAGAGACAGTGACCGTGCTTGCCTGTAAAGACTGTGTATGCAACTGGCAGAGGAGATGGCAGAGCTTCAGTAAAAGCTCTTGGAGATTGGAGGCAGAGGAGAGGGGCTGTGGCTCAGTGGCAGAGCATCCACTTGGCATGCAGAAGGACCCAGGTTCAATCCCCGGCATCTCTAGTTAAAAAGATCCAGTTGGTAGGGGCTATGAAGGACCTCTGTCTGAGACCCTGGAGAGTCTCTGCCTGCCTGAGTAGACAATGCTGACTTAGATGGTCCATGCGTGACACTCCAACCCTCCCAGAGAGGCTGCACTGGGAAGGAAAGGCTCGTTTGGCATAGTGGTTAAGTGCGCGGACTCTAATCTGGGAGAACTGGGTTTGATTCCCCACTCCTCCACATGCAGCTGCTGATGTGACCTTGGGTCAGTCACAAGTTCTCTCAGAGCTGTCCTCTCACAAGCAGTCCTCGAAAGGGCTCTCTCAGCCCCGCCTACCTCACAGGATGTCCGTTGTGGGGAGGGGGAAGGGAAGTTGGTGCCTCTTTTAAAGGGGGGGCTGGCAGCTGATCCTGGCTTCATCCCTCGGGTATCCGGAGTTCAGTAAGGGGGCAGGAGTCTCTGTTTTCGGAACACTTTTCAGAAAACAACTCCTTTCTCTGAACAGCTAACAACTCCAAGATAAACACTTCCCTGAAAGCAATTTGGGTAATCACCATCTTAATGCACGCAGTTAAAAAAAAGGAAACCTCTGACTTTATTTCGGTGTCTGGATGCATAGAAACCTCGGCACACGACCCCCTACGCTTTGGAGATGAGCAGTGCTGGGGAAAGAATAGTCAGCATTTGGAAGATTCTTAAAGGGGGGGCGGAAATAAACTCTAGGAAGAAAAAATCACAACTTTTTGCTGTTATGAAAATGGTTTAGAAACCATCGTGGGGACAGGGGTATCTGATGGCATCCCAGGATGTCCAAGAGCTTTGAGGGCAGTGCAAAAGATGGAAATGATGTCAGGTGGTGTGCTGATGGAATATCTGGGCAGAACCCCAGGTGAGATGTCAACGTGTCCATCAGGCCTGTCGCTACAGTGGGAGTTTGGGGGCCTCCGCCCCCTTTCTTAAAGGCACGGCCCCACAAGAATTTCTCCTGTAAATGTAGTGGTTAAGTGTGTGGACCGTAATCCGGGAGAACCGGGTTTGATTCCCCACTCCTCCACTTGCAGCTGCTGGATGACCTTGGGCAAGCCATAGTTCTGGCACAGCTGTTCTTGAAAAAGAGCAGTTTCTTTCAGAGCTCTCTCAGCCCCACCTACCTCACAGGGTGTCTGTTGTGGGGAGGGGGAGGGAAAAGAGTTTGTCAGCCGCTCTGAGACTCCTTTGGGTAGTGAAGTGTGGGGTATAAATCCAATCTCTTCTTCTTCTTCTACCTCACAGGGTGTCTGTTGTGGGGAGGGGAAGAGAAAGGAGTTTGTCAGCCGCTCTGAGACTTCTTTTGGGTGGTGAAGGGCGGGGTATAAATCCAATCTCTTCCTCTTCTTCTACTTCACAGGGTGTCTGTTGTCGGGAGGGGGAGGGAAAGGAGATTGTAAGCCGCTCTGAGACTCCTTCGGGTAGTGAAGCGTGGGGTATAAATCCAATCTCTTCTTCTTCTTCTTCTTCTTCTTCTTCTTCTTCTTCTTCTTCTTCTTCTTCTTCTTCTTCTTCTTCTTCTTCATGCTTTTTCAATCATTTTTTAATCATTTCTTTAAAGGGGTGTGCTCCTTTAAGCAGAGTGGGGTGCTGTATTTGACTAATTCCCACACTGAGCAAGGGGGTGGGAGTAGGTGGCCTCAGGATCCCTTCTAACTCTGTGTCAGAAACTTGGTCTCCTTTAAGAGAGTTTTTCAGCCTAAGTGTTAGCTTTCTTGACTAGAGAACCAGTTTGGTGTAGTGGCTAGGAGCACGGACTCTAATCTGGGAGAACTGGGTTTGATTCCCCACTCCTTCACATGCAGCTGCTGGTGTGACCTTGGGTCAGTCACAAGTTCTCTCAGAGCCGTTTTCTCAAGAGCAGTCCTTGAAAGTGCTCTTTCAGCCCCACCTACATCACAAGGTGTCTGTTGTGGTGAGGGGAAGGGAAAGGAATTGTAAGCTTCTCTGAGACTCCTTCAGGTAATGAAGGGCAGGGTATAAATCCAATCTCTTCCTCCTCCTCCTCCTCTTCCTCCTGTTCTTCTTCTTCTTCTTCAGAAGCCATCACCCCCACCTGCCAGCTTGTTCTGAGACTTGTTGCTTAGGCTGGCAGAAGTGATTAACTTGCGGCAGCTGAGAACTGTCATCTAAAGTGGTTGAGGACAGCTTGCAATTTAGAGATCTCTCCTGGTCACAGTTTTCTATTTTTCTAAACAGCTTTTCTTTCTGCAACAAGAACTTTGGCCCCAGAAAAAAAATTTGCCCCACAAGCCACAAAATCCTGGTGTCTGTCGACACTGTCAAAACTCTATGGTAATATTGTGGAGTGTGAACTGACATCTGATATCATGTCTGGGGTTTTGCACATGGCTTGGTGTCTTTTCCACTCCCGGTATTTATCCTGCTAGCCAGAAGACAAGGGGGTGGGTGAGTGAGCCTTTACCTGGAAGATTGGCTACCTGTAGTGAGCACTCAACAAGCCAATTTGGGGAGAGACGGGTTGCCAATGGTTTCCATACCTGGTTAATCACTTTTCAGTTCTCTCCACAGCCTCTGTTCTGGCTCCTGTTGAAAAATCCCCCCTTATCTGTTATAAATGCATTTAACTCGATTCTAAAATCGATGTAATCCATTAAACCCTTGAATCAGTCGAAGGGCCTTAGGTGTGCAAAGGCAAGGCAGATGGGTTGGATAATTCTTACGGGGGGTGTGGGGGGGTGGTTCTTTTGCTTTTCAATAATTCTTCTACGTCTTCCGAGATCACAGCCTCCGTGCCATCTGAAATGGATGATCAATCACCGCAGATCAAGAGATTAAGAGCCTGCCAGGGATTCTTTTCATCAACCTCTCCTCCTGCCGATTCATAATTCATCTGTGAGAACTCTTCGGGGCTACGAGGCACTCCATCACTCTCGAGTGGCAGAGAAACAATGCCGTAAAAGAAGGAGGAATGTGCCCTCACTTGGATGAGTGCTTGTCTTCTGACAGAACCACCTCTGAAGGCTCGATCCTCTGGGACCCGTGTTCCCTCTAAGCCGAGTTAGTGTGAGCTAGCTTACAGTTTTTTAGCCTCTGGCTCACACGTTTTTGTCTTCGCTCAGGGAGGAGGGCTTCAGAGCAAACTGATTTATGCAGCAGCCAAATTGCTTGCTCACAACTTTAATGCCAGCAGCTCACAAAGTAAAATTTTTGCTCCTAAGACTCCACAGCTTAGAGGGAGCATTGAATTGGGACCATAGCGTTTTCAAGGCAATAGACAAATGGAGGTGGTTGGCCACTGCCTTCCAGTTTGGCGTAGTGGTTAAGTGCAGGGACTCTAATCTAGGAGAACCGGGTTTGATTCCCCACTCCTCCACGTGCACCTGGCTGGATGACCTTGGGCAAGCCATGGTTCTGACAAGAGCTGTCCTTGAAAGGGCAGTTCTCTCAGAGCTCTCTCAGCCCCACCTGCTTCATAGGGTGTCTGTTGTGGGGAGGGGAGGGGAAAGGAGTTTGTAAGCTGCTCTGAGAATCCGAGTGAAGGGCAGGGTATAAATCCAACCTCCTCCTCCTTCTTCTTCTTCCTCCTCCTCTTCTTCCTTCTCCTCTGCAGCTGCCTTGGACTTCCTTGGTGGTCTCCTATCTAGTTACTCACCAGGTCTGAACCTTCTTAGCTTCTGAGATCTCTGACATCAGTCTAGCCTGGAGAGAGCCAGTTTGGCGTAGTGGTTAAGAGCAGCAGGACTGTAATCCAGAGAACTGGGTGTGATTCCCCATTCCTCCACATGAGGCCCGCTGGGTGACCTTGGGTCAGTCACAGTTCCCAGAGCCATCTCAGCTCCCCAACGCGTCTAGCTCACCACACTAGTGGTGCATAATGCTGAAGAGTTAGAACTTCAACTGCCGGACAATCATAGAATCACAGAATTGGAAGGGACTCTAAAAGCCATCTGGCCCAACCCCCTGCTCAATGCAGGATCAACCTAGAGCATCCCAGACAAGTGTTTATCCACCCACTAGTTAAAGACTGCCAGTGAGGGGGACAACATATCCGACAACATATTAAAACCATCATGGTTACTTAGAGATGAAGACAAACAAACTACCCTGCGTGTGGCAAGATCTCTACCAGCTGTTGTCAAACATGGCAACTTTTGGAATGGCAACCTTTAAACTCTTCCACGTTCTCCTGTCGAACAAGGTTTATTGTTGGCCGAGGGTTTGCTGGTTATGACTGGGAAAAATACTTTCCTGGTTCAGCCATACTAGGCCCAAACGGCTTAGCTGATAACATGTCCTTGTGAATTGTCACCTGCACCAAATGGCATGCCCAGATGCCAGGCCTAGATATCCATTCTCCAAGGGATCTTAAAGAGGAACCACATGCTTGCAGTGGGCAATTAAGGTCAGCTTGTTGCCCACTTGCAAAATTCAGTGTTGCAGGTTTGTAATTCAAGCAGAGACTAACTCTTAGAAAGGAGCTAACTTTTCAGTAAAACTCTGTCTCAGTTCTCATAGGTGATCCCAACTCCCTCCCTCTTCCATCACAACTGGATATGGCCATTTATCCAATTGCAAGGGACTTAAGAGGTGTGGCTAGCCGCCATGCCTATGCTGAGGAAGGCACGTACGCTGGGCTTTGAAGTTTGGGAAGAGCCTCAATGTCTCGTCTTCCCCTCAGAGGTGCCAAAGTGGCTTTTGAAATGGATATCTAGGCCTGGCATCTGTGCATGCCATTTGGTGCAGGTGACAATTCACAAGGACATGTTATCAGCTAAGCCGTTTGGGCCTAGTATGACTGAACCAGGAAAGTATTTTTCCTATACAATGACTCCGGTTGCAAAAACAGTAAAGGCAATAATAAAGTGATCTCTCATCCAAGCGCTAACCAGGGCTGACCCTGCTCAGTTTCTGAGGAATGATGAGGTTGGGTTAGCCTGGGTCATCCAGGTTAGGGCAGGTCTTGATGCTTTTTGTTGTTGTTGTTTAGTCACATAGTCGAGTCCGAATCTTCGCGATCCCATGGGCCACATCACGCCAGGCCCTCCTGTCTTCCATCATCCTCTGGAGTTTGCTCAACTTCATGTTTGTTGCATCGATAACACTTTCTAACCATCTCATCCTTTGCCGTCCCCTTCTTCTTCAACCTTCAATCTTTCCCAGCATCAGGGTCTTCTCCAGTGAGTGCTCCCTTCTCATTTGATGGGCAAAGTATCTGAGCTTCAGCTTCAGGATCTGGTCTTCCAGGGAACAGTCAGGGATGATTTCTATTAGGACTGACTGATTCGATCTCCTTGTAGTCCAAAGGACTCTCAAGTGTCTTCTCCAGCACCATAATTTGAAAGCATCTATTCTTCAGCGCTCGGCCTTCCTTATGGTCCAACTCTTGCAGCCATGCATTACTATAGGGAATACCATTGCTTTGACCATACAGGCTTTTGCTGGCAGGGTGATGTCTCTACTTGATGTCTACCTTGATGTTATTGAAAGACGGGGGATAAATCTTGTAAATAAACACATCCGGTGGTCCTTTCAATTTTAAAACACCTTTGAAGCCCACCTGAAATTACAGTATATAATAACCCCAATGCAACATCCAAGGGAACGCTGAATATAATACCTCAGCATTCTATTCTGCCTAATCTTCAGAGGTCAATAGAGAATTGTTTTATTAATGCAGGGTTTAGTGGTTAAATTGTTGTTGTTGTTGTTGTTGTTGTTCAGTCACACAGTCAATTCTGACTTTTCGGGACCCCATGGACCACATCACACCAGGCCCTCCTGCCTTCCGTCATGCTCCAGAGTTTGCTTCATTTCATGTTCGTTGCCTCAGTAACACTTTCTATCCATCTCATCCTTTGCTGTCCCCTTCTTCTTGGACCTTCAGTCTTTCCCAGCATCAGAGTCTTCTCCCGGGAGTGCTCCCTTCTCATTTGGTGGCCAAAGTATTTGAACTTCTGTCTCAGTATCTGGCCTTCCGGGGAACAGTCAGGGTTGGTTTCTTTTAGGATTGACTGATTTGATCTCCTTGCAGTCCAAGGGTTAAATAGATAGATAAGTTTTATTCACAGTCATTGACCAACACATAAAACAATGTCGCTTTGTAACATGGGTAAAAGATATCACATTAAAATAGGAACAGAATTTTAAGACCGGTTATAACAACACCATAAAAACCATAATGGTTAAAATTAATAAAACTTAATCTTAATTATTCTCTTTTCAAGCTACTATAGTAGAGACATCACCCTGCCAACAAAAGTACCACATGGTCAAAGCAATGGTGTTCCCAGTAGTAATGTATGGCTGCGAGAGTTGGACTATAAGGAAGGCTGAGTGCTGAAGAATAGATTCTTTTGAACTATGGTCCTGGAGAAGTCTCTTGAGAGTCCCTTGGACTGCAAGGAGATCAAATCAGTCCATCCTAAAAGAAATCAACCCTGACTGTTCCCTGGAAGGCCAGACCCTGAAGCTGAAGCTCAAATACTTTGGCCACCAAATGAGAAGGGAGCCCTCACTGGAGAAGACCCTGGTGCTTGGAAAGACTGAAGGTCACAGAAGAAGGGGACGGCAAAGGATGAGATGGTTAGACAGTGTCATCAATGCAACGAACATGAAATTGAGCAAACTTCAGAGGACAGTAGAAGACAGGAGGGCCTGGCGTGATCTGATCCTTGGGGTCGCGAAGAGTCGGACTCGACTGTGTGACTGAACAACAACAACAATAGATTTTCTCATTCTTAGGGCAAGCCATCCGAACCTAGCCACCCAATAAGTAACTTCTGCCTGGCTATCCGATAGCAAATTTCTTAAAAGGAAGATTCTTTGACTGCGAGGGAGAGAGGGAGCGTCTTAGGGAAGAAGAGACTCATGGATGTTATTATATGCTTTACGATCAAAAATTACATGTTCTGCAGACTCAATACCATCCGCACAACAGGGGCATATCCTTTCTTCATAAGGAGTCTTGTTAAATTTTCCTTCCCGGACTGCAGATGGGAGTGCATCCCGACGCATTAACATAAACGTTCTTCTGTAGTCCTGATTTAATAAACGGGAAAGGTAAGGCATAGGGATTACTCTGTTATCTGGAGCCAAGAGGACCCGCAGGGTTTAGTGGTTGGGATGTACATCGTTGGCTTGGCAGAGGTTCCGCTCACCTCTGAGTAAAGCTGAAGATTTGGCCGGCTTCCCAGCAACAGCCCCATGGGTGGCTGCTGATCATGACATATCTTCAGACATCTCTCTGCCCTTTCAGGGTCATTTCCTTGCATTATGATGGATTTCGTCACACGTTTGCAATCCATTTTCAGTCTGATCCTCTCTTTCCTCTCCCCTCCAACACGTCGGCACATTCCGGAGGTCTGCGCATGCGTCTCCCGAACCCTTGTGCATTGCTTCAGAATAACTGGCACAGGATTTGCACATCTTACCATCTCAAGATAATGACCACATTTAGCTAAATTACTTTCCCTATGAGGAAAGGCTGAAGAGTCTGGGACTTTGTCAGTTTAGAAAAGAGGCGGCTAAGGGGGGGAGACACAATAGAGGCTTATGAAATTATTCACGGCGGGGTGGAGGAGAGAGTTGGGTAGCGAAGGTGCGAGAGCCAAGCATTCCACGGTTCATTGAAAAACACAACTCGCCTCTTTGAGCATTTAATTCAGCACCCTGGACAGCTGCCTTGGCCACTTACTTACCTGCAGGGCTCAACGAATTCCCAGCACCAGCTTTCCCGCTCAACACCTGGACAGCTGCCAATCGGTGGATTGCAACAGACAATCACATCTGTCTCTACCAACAGCCCAGTGATAATTATTTTAAAAGCGGAGAGGCTTTTGGTATGCGTACCATCCACCCTGCTGACGCAAAGAAACAACATGGCAGGCAAACGGCAATCCATCTGCTTGGAGCTGGTGAAGGATGCCAAAATCTTTCTGGTATTTGTCTTTTCTGCTGCAATTTCCTCGGTTACTCGTACTTAACAGTGGCGGGGTGGGTGGGGAGAGGCCTTCATGAGAACATAAGAGCCCTGCTGGATCAGACCAGTGAAGGTCCATCTAGTCCAGCATCCTGTCTCACATGGTGGCCAACCAGTTCCTCTGGAGGGCCAACAACAGGGCACAGAGGCCGAGGCCTTCATAAGAACATCAGAAGAGCCCTGCTGGATCAGACCAGTGGTCCATCTAGTCCAGCATCCTGTCTCACACAGTGGCCAACCAGCTCCTCTGGAGGACCAACAACAGGGCACAGAGGCTGAGGCCTTCCCCTGATAAGAACATAAGAAGAGCCCTGCTGGATCAGACCAGTGGTCCATCTAGTCCTGCCTCCTGTCTCACATGGTGGCCAACCAGTGCCTCTGGAGCCCTGCTGGATCAGACCAGTGGTCCATCTAGTCCAGCCTCCTGTCTCACACAGGGGCCAACCAGTTCCTCTGGGGGGGGGGCAACAACAGGGCACAGAGGCCTTCATAAGAACATCAGAAGAGCCCTGCTGGATCAGGCCAGTGGTCCATCCAGTCCAGCATCCTGTCTCACACAGGGGCCAACCAGTTCCTCGGGGGGGGGCAACAACAGGGCACAGAGGCCTTCATAAGAACATCAGAAGAGCCCTGCTGGATCAGGCCAGTGGTCCATCCAGTCCAGCATCCTGTCTCACACAGGGGCCAACCAGTTCCTCTGGGGGGGGCAACAACAGGGCACAGAGGCCTTCATAAGAACATCAGAAGAGCCCTGCTGGATCAGGCCAGTGGTCCATCTAGTCCAGCATCCTGTCTCACACAGGGGCCAACCAGTTCCTCTGGGGGGGCAACAACAGGGCACAGAGGCCTTCATAAGAACATCAGAAGAGCCCTGCTGGATCAGGCCAGTGGTCCATCCAGTCCAGCATCCTGTCTCACACAGGGGCCAACCAGTTCCTCTGGGGGGGCAACAACAGGGCACAGAGGCCTTCATAAGAACATCAGAAGAGCCCTGCTGGGTCAGACCAGTGGTCCATCCAGTCCAGCATCCTGTCTCACACAGGGGCCAACCAGTTCCTCTGGGGGGGGCAACAACAGGGCACAGAGGCCTTCATAAGAACATCAGAAGAGCCCTGCTGGGTCAGACCAGTGGTCCATCCAGTCCAGCATCCTGTCTCACACAGGGGCCAACCAGTTCCTCTGGGGGGCAACAACAGGGCACAGAGGCCTTCATAAGAACATCAGAAGAGCCCTGCTGGGTCAGACCAGTGGTCCATCTAGTCCAGCTTCCTGCCTCACACAGGGGCCAACCAGTGCCTCTGAAAAGCCAACAACAGAACATAGAGGCCGAGGCCTTCATTAGAACATCAGAAGAGCCCTGTGTTGTCCTGCAAGAGCCTTGCACAGCATTTATAATGCTATGGGCTATGGCTGTGAGCTGAACTGTGCAATAAATGTGCCAGGGACTGAACTATGTGGTAGCCCAATGATGGTGCCAACCCCCCAGACTGTAGAAACGTGCCCAGCTGAGGGAAGCCTCACCAGGAAGCAGTGTGCCAGCCAGACATGGACCCACGGTGCTCCTCACCCCTGCACCCATGGAGGAGGCAAATCAACCTCCCTGATGCCAGAAATACGCAGCAGCCACTGAGCAGAAGCCATGCTTCACACCAGAAGCCTCAGTGTTCCTGCAAAGGACTCCATAGAAGGACTTCTTCTCCAACACACAGGCAGCCTTCCCCCCACACACTTTCTCCTAGCATTACTGCACATTTTGTTGTTTTTCAGTCACACAGTCGAGTCCGACTCTTCACAACTCCATGGATCAGATCACGCCAGGCCCTCCTGTCTTCCGTTGTCCTCCGGAGTCTGCTTAATTTCATGTTCCTTGCATCGATGACACTGTCTAACCATCTCATCCTTTGCCGCCCCCTTCTTCTTTGACCTTCAGTCTTTCCCAGCATCAGGGTCTTCTCCAGTGAGGACTCCCTTCTCATTTGGTGGCCAAAGTATTTGAGCTTCAGCTTCAGTCTCTGGCCTTCCAGGGAACAATCAGGGTTGATTTCTTTTAGGATGGACTGATTCAATCTCCTGGTAGTCCAAGGGACTCTCAAGAGTCTTCTCCAGCACCATAATTCAAAACCATCTATTCTTTGGCATTTGGCCTTCCTTTTAGTCCAATTCTCACAGCCATACATTACTACTGGAAATACCATTGCTTTGACTGTATAGACTTTTGTTGGCAGGGTGATGTCTCCACTTTTTATTATGGTGTCTAGGTTTGCCTTACTGCACATACTGATCCTCAGACGATAGAACTTGGCCGTGACAAGATTACTTGAGTAGCCAAACACACCTACCGCCCATCAAGGTAACGATGACACATATCACCGGATCGTTGGCTAGCCAAGCACCTGGAACGACTACCTTTTTTTTTCCTTCATCCACTCTTAGAGGTATCATTGTTGGTCAACAATGAATCAATTGCCCAACACTTAATTTTATTAATTTGACCTCATTAAAGAACTGGCAGCTTCTAGCACCTTCCTGGGGACCATGTGACTTTGTGGCACACACCCCAAGCCACTTCTAGGGGAAGAGGAGGAGGAGGAGGAGGAGATTGGATTTATACCCCGCCCTTCACTACCCAAGGAAGTCTCAGAGCGGCTTACAAACTCTTTTCCCTTCCCCTCCCCACAACAGACACCCTGGGAGGTAGGTGGGGCTGAGAGAGCTCTGACAGAAATGGCTCTTTTTTCAAGAACAGCTCTTATCAGAACTATGGCTGGCCCAAGGTCATCCAGCAGGTGCAAGTGGAGGAGTGGGGAATCAAACCCAGTTCTCCCAAATCAGAGTCCGCGCGCTTAACCACTACACCAGGAAGAGCATCTGCCCATTGTTCTCTCTTTTGCCTTCTGCCTACCTGACCCCACCCTACGTTGCTGACTGTAGTCCTAGCATGGCCTAGAGTCTACCACATATGCTGCTGGCTAACACATGACCCCTTCACTAGTATTTCCCCCATTTCTCACTGCAGAATCAACTCACTGCGTCGGACTGATAAAGTATCACCTCTCGTTGATATTTTCCTGTTAATGAGACAGTCTCTGCACCTTTCTTTCTAAATTCCTAGCTCTGTATCATTTGAGTGTATGATTGTTTTATTGTGTGTGTGTGTGTGTGTGTGAAATTATTCAGTAAAGAAACCATTTTATTTAAGATCTAGTTCCCCAGACTATTTCTGGGGATTTGCAGGGCTATTTTTGGGCAGGAACGCACAGGAACTGAGTTCCGGCTGGCTCCCGAGGTGGCCACGCCCAGCAGGAACTCATTAGCATAACAGGCCACACCCAACAGCAGAAACCCATTAGGATTGGCTATATTAGGGGTGTGTGGCCTAACATGCAAAGGAGTTCCTGCTCCAAAAAAAGCCCTGGGGTTTTGACAACAAACAAGGTAAACAGAATAAGAAGCAAAAGGTGGGTGTGGCTGGATGATCACACTTCTGGTAACACGGGGGTGTGGCATAATATGCTAATGAACTGTGCTGTCAGGGTTGGGGCCTAATAAGCTAATGAGTTTCTGCTGTTGGGCATGGCCTATTATGCTAATGAGTTCCTGCTGGACTTTTTCTACAAAAAGAGCTCTGGGGATTTTGATAAATTGGACTCTGGTATACACAGGTTATTGGTCCCATAATTAAGCCATTTAATATTTTAATTCCCCATGCTTTATTAAGAAATAAGGCAATTTGGCTGACACCTGCTGGACCAGACCAGTAGATCATCCAGTCCAGCATCCTCAAAGAGAATATAGTACTAATGGCAGAAAGGAAACCACGGATGGAACTATAAAGGAACAGAAAAGCAAAGGAAACGAGGGTCAGTGGCTCATCCTTAACCCAGAATGCCACTGTGCAAATGATGGTTTCCCTTTCTATGTCACGACGGCATCTTTCATGAGGAACAGCGAGGTCAGCTTAATTCGTAGATGCAGTCGCATGGCAAAGTACTTCAGAAAGTCAGTCAAACACCAGGCTTCATGAAGAAGATAGCATTTATTGAATGCAGTTCTCAAGGCACATTAACAATTCCTTGTCAGAGATAAAGCCCTACAAAGAAGCCTCTACAGTTATAACCGCAGGTGTTAGCCCCCCCCCTTCGATCTACCAATGACTACCAAGCCCGCGGGAAAAGGGGTGCAAAAGTTGTAAAGCAGTAAATAACCAAACGGCCCGAAGCTGTCTCCGCAGAAGAAAACAAGAACTGTGAGACCAAGGCCATTTGGTACGAAAGCAGATAACCCAGGCTGTGAAACTTCTGTTGCCCAGGCAACCTGCACACCTCCCCACATTCCAGACATGAAAAGTTACAGACCATCTCCCCTCATCTCCCCTCCTACCCTCCCATCCATCTCATGGCAGGATTACCTGACATTTGACTGGCCTCTGGCTCTCCCTCCGTGTCTTCTTCATCCTGCCCTTCCGCCAAAGGGTTCAGAATGGCACAAATAATTGGCCTGTGTCCTACTGCAGCCACTCGACAGCTGGGCAAATACCAAGTGCGAAGAAGTGAGCTACCAGTCACATTTTCAAAGAAAGTACAATCTCCTTCATTTCAAAGGTGGCATACCAGCGTTAAGCTGAAGGAGATTGCACTTCCTTTGAAAATGTGATTGGTAGCTTACTTTGAAAATGGTTTCTTCTGCAGCGTGAACCTTGATGGTATTTGAAACTGTCACTGGAGAACTGAAATATCAACATAATAATACCCCAAACTGAAGGGAACTACAGTCCATCTCTGAAGAAGGCAACTGAAATGGAAGCCTTTTCCAGAATCTTTGTCAGTATTTATGGACTTAACAGTTATGGATTTATGGGCTTAAGATTGGGCTTTTTGAATCTGGACATTTGTATGCATTTCCAGTGATTTATTATATATTTTTGAGGTGATAATACCATTTATGAAACCTTGGAATTCACTGTTTAAGAACTGGCAATACACAAAGGTATATTTGTATAATTTTTGCCACCGTCTCCTTCGCAACAGCTTCACAACGCAGGGTGAGAGACCATGACTGGCCCAAAAAGAGGGATTCAAACATGACTCATGGAATCATGGAACCATAGAGTTGGAAGGGACCTCCAGGGGTCGTGTGGTCCAACCCCCTGCACAATGCAGGAAATTCACAAATGCCTTCTCCCCTACACACACCCAGTGACCGCTGTTCCATGCCCAGAAGATGACAAAAACCCTCCAGGATCTCCAGCCAAACTGGCCTGTAGAAAAACTGCTTCCTGACCCCAACATGGCGATCGGCATTTCCCTGGGCATGTAAGTAAGGGCCACGAGAGCTAAGCACTGAGGCAACCTTTCCTGCCCTCCCTCTCATGATGTGCCTGAATTCACACATTCGGCACTGCTGTCAGATGGCCATTCAGCCTCTTCTTGAAAACCTCCAAGACGGAGAGCCCACCACCTCCCGAGGAAGCCTGTTCCACTGAGGAACCGCTCTAACGGTCAGGAAGTTCTTCCTCATGTTTAGCCGAAAACTCTTCTGATTTAACCTCAACCTGTTGGTTCTGGTCCGACTCTTCCAGGTCATAGCCTGAAGTTCTAACCACTGCACCACACTGCCTCTCGGAACATGACGGCCTCATCTCCAAAGCAGAGCAAGAACAAAAACGGCCATCGGTGGAACAGATCATCACCCGGAGTGTGAAAAGGTGTAATAACACATTGCCATTTTTAAGTAGGCTTTATTTTTTTAAAAAAATCTTAATTCAGTTCATTTGTACCCTCCCTTCCTCCCCACAGCGGGGGCTCAAGGTGGCTTCTGTCATTCTCCTCTCCTCTCTTTAATCCTCACAACAACCCTGTGAGGGAAGTTAGGCTAAGAGACTGTGACTGACCCAAGGTTACCCAGTGAGCTTCCATGGCACGAGTGGGGACTCGAACCCTGCTCTCCCAGATCTTAGCCCGATACTCTTAACCAGGGCTCTTTTTGTAGCCGGAACTCCTTCGCATATTAGGCGACACACCCCTAATGTAGCCAATCCTCCCAGAGCTTACAGAGCTCTTCTTACAGGGGGCTACTGTAAGCTCTTGGGGGATTGGCTACATTAGGGGTGTGTCGCCTAATATGCAAAGGAGTTCCTGCGACAAAAAGAGCCTTGCTCTTAACCACTATGCTGCACTGTTTCACAATAACCGTTAGTTAATTTTGGAGGTCATTAGCATAAGCCTCACACCTGTTGTGAGATTAGAGTATCTCTTTTTAGACAAAAGGTTAATATACCAGTCAAAATCTGCACCGTGGTATCACAGGATTTTAAAAGATCACTTAAGAACCTCCTATTTGTCAGAGGTTGCAGGCCACAGTTTAAGAGCGGCATTTACTGCCCTTCGTTTTCAATCCATGCCCACGGAAGTGCTGCTTGGAAGGTATACCAACAGGCCACAAGAACAATGTGTATGCATTTGTGGTACTGCAGGGGAAGATCTATTTCATTACATTATGGTTTGTCCTTTATACTCAGACCTAAGAAGCAGATTCCTATCTGGAACTTTAAGCCAACTCTGCAACTTACCTGACAATGAAAAGTTGGTTTTTCTCTTGTCAGGTATGTACCCCCTGGTCACTTGCAAGTAGCGCTTTTTGCACTTGCAGCCAGAAAAGTGAGATCCAAGGCTGTTTCTAGTATTGTCTAACATAGAGCTACAAATCTGGTGGCATAGCTTCTATGATTTTCATAGAATCATAGAATGTTAGAGTTGGAAGGGACCTTGCAGGTCATCTAGTCCAACCCCCTGCACTTTGCAGGAGCGTAGCTGAGAGCCCTACATACCTACAATGTACCCAAAAGATGGTTGTCCAGTATCAGCTTGAAAACGTCCAGCGAAGGAGCATCCACCACCTCCCGAGGCAGGCTATTCCACTGCTCAACCACTCTTACAGTTAGAAAGTTTCTCCTGATATCTAGCTAGTAACGACTCCCTTGTAATTTCCACCCATTCGATCTAGTCTTGCAATCCGGAGCAAGAGAGAATAGATCCACTCCATTTTAAAACTTGATTGTTTTATTTGTTGGAATGTTACACAGTTTTATTCTGAAGGCTTTGTTTTTAGAGCAGTACTTTTGAACCTTAAATTTATATTGTGTATGTTTTATATTGTAAAAGCCAATGGCCATATACAGTAAACTTACTTCTTACTTACTTACTTACTCTTTTTATTGTTCAGATAAAGTTAATGACCTGACCTGGATAGGATGAGGGGGAAATGGGCTATGCCCAGCAATGTGCCAACCGAACAGAAAGCAAACAATCGCAGGTGACAGTTGTTACTTTTGTTAAGGGGTCCTTCCAGGGCTTTTTTTGAAGCAGGAACTCCTTTGCATGTTAGGCCACCCACCCCAAATGTAGCCAGTCCTAATGAGTTTCTGCTGTTGGGTGTGGCCTATTATGCTAATGAGTTCCTGCTGGGTGTGGCCAACTCTGGAGCCAGCCAGAACTCCGTTCCTGTGCGTTCCTGCCCAAAAATAGCCCTGGGTCCTTCTATTATTTGTATTAAACTAGATACCCCCTGATGAAGACTGCATACGGAAGAAGAGAAGAAGGAGAAGAGAGAGGCCTCTTGGAGTTTTCTACACTCTCCTTTCCCTCCCCCTCCCCACAACAGACACCCTGTGAGGTAGGTGGGGCTGAGAGAGCTCTTTCCAAGACTGCTCGTGAGAGAACAGCTCTGAGAGAACTTGTGGCTGACCCAAGGTCACACCAGCAGCTGCATGCGGAGGAGTGGGGGAATCAAACCCGGTTCTCACAGATTACAGTCCGTGCTCTTAACCACTACACCTAATTGGTGTCGGGACTTTGTACGATACTAAATCAATCGACTATCACCTGGCATTCTTTTTGTTCTTGTTCTGCTGACCTGGATAGCGAAGCTAAGCAGGGTCAGCCCCGGCTAGTACTTGGATGGGAGACCAATCAGGAATGCCAGAACCATGACACAGAGGCAGGCAATGGCAAAGAACCTCTGGTCGTCTCTTGCCTCAAAAACCCCACAGGGTCCCCATAAGCCAGCAGGGGCTTTTCAGCAAAATTATAACAGCAAAGTTATTTGATGGGGGTAGCTTTCTGCAGACGTGGGAGGGCCCCGGGGCAGGGGTAGAGGCTTCCACACAAGGACTACCACCTGTTGGCAGGGGGTGGAAAGATGTGGCAGAGAGCCATGCCCTTTCCCCCGAGATCTCGCCACATGGAGCGGCTGCAATCAATCAGGCGCAGCAATCAGGAGAACGCTGAAATTAAATGGGGTGCAAAAGCCGCCTGAAGGAGGGAGGTCTGCCGATATTCCCCAGAGCCATTTCTAAGACTCTTCCTGGAAATGTGCAGTTCATTCCCCAAGCGCTGAAAGGGCAGCTTCGCTCTCATTAGCACAAGGAAGTCTTAAACGAACTGGGAAATTAATTCCATTGTCACTCTGGCCTTATTCTTTCTCCTTCCTGCCTTTGTTTTTGAGGAAAGAGGAGGAGGAGGAGGAGGAGGAGGAGGAGGAGGAGATCGGATTTATACCCTGCCCTTTACTACCCAAAGGAGTCTCAGAGCGGCTGACAAACTCCCTTCCCTTCCCCTCCCCACAACAGACACCCTGTGAGGTAGAAGAAGAAGAAGAAGAGATTGGATTTATACCCTGCCCCTCACTACCCAAAGGAGTCTCAGAGTGGCTGACAGACTCTTTTCCCTTCCCCTCTCCACAACAGACATCCTGTGAGGTAGAAGAAGAAGAGGAAATTGGATTTATACCCCGCCCTTCACTACCCAAAGGAGTCTCAGAGAGGCTGACAGACTCCTTTCCCTTCCCCTCCCCACAACAGACATCCTATGAGGTAGAAGAAGAGGAGATTGGATTTATACCCCACTCTTCACTCCCCAAGGGAGTCTCAGAGCGGCTTACAAACTCCTTTCCCTTCCCCTCCCCACAACAGACACCCTGTGAGGTAGAAGAAGAAGAGGAGATTGGATTTATACCCCGCCCTTCACTACCCAAAGGAGTCTCAGAGCGGCTGACAGACTCCTTTTCCTTCCCCTCCCCACAACAAACACCCTGTGAGGTAGGCAGGGCTGAGAGAGCTCTGACAGAAACTGCTCTTTTTCAAGGACAGCTGTGCCAGAACTATGGCTTGCCCAAGGTCATCCAGCAGGTGCAAGTGGGGGAATCAAACCCGGTTCTCCCAGATTAGAGTCCGTGCACTTAACCACTACACCAAACTGGCTCTGGAACTAGAGAATAGAAATTCCCAAACCTTCCAACACTAAGCTGTGCGGGAGATGCAATTCAGAAGGTCCCCCTTTCTATGAATCTAATCAGAACCTCTTGCGTCGGATGCGTGAAGCAGCAGGAGCTCCTTCTGGCCAGCCTCATTTGGATAAAAGAGAGGGGAGAGGCAACTGGAGGAAGCCTTGGAAGTGGTTAGGAGTGATGGACTAGGGTCTGGGAGACCCAGATTCGAATTCCCCACTTGTGCCATGGAAACTCACTAGGTGACCTTGGGCCAGCCCACCTCACAGGGTTGTTGTGAGGATAAAATGGAGGCGAGGAGGACGATGTAAGCGGCTTTGGGTCCCCACTGGTGGAGAAAGGAGGGCTAAAAATGAATTTAATCAGTAAAATTAATCCTATTGAAGGAGGAAGAGGAGGAAATTGGATTTATAACCCACCCTTCACTACCCAAAGGAGTCCCAGAGTGGCTTACAAACTCCTTTCCTTCCCCTTCCCCACAACAGACACCCTGTGAGGTAGATGGGGCTGAGAGAGCTCTCTTGAGGACTGCTCCTGAGAGAACAGCTCCGAGAGAACTTGAGACTGACCCAAGGTCACATCAGTTGGCTGCATGTGGAGGAGTGGCAACCCTGGCTGCAACTATGGCTGAGGTGGGGAGATTTCTTTCTTTCTTTCTTTCTTTCTTTCTTTCTTTCTTTCTTTCTTTCTTTCTTTCTTTCTTTCTTTCTTTCTTTCTTCTTGCTTGCTTTCTTACTTGCTTACTTGCTTTCTTACTTGTTTACTTGCTTGCTTGCTTTCTTGCTTGCTTACTTGCTTGCTTGCTTACTTGCTTGCTTGCTTACTTGCTTACTTGCTTGCTTGCTTGCTTGCTTGCTTACTTGCTTACTTACTTGCTTGCTTGCTTTCTTACTTGCTTGCTTGCTTTCTTACTTGCTTACTTACTTGCTTGCTTGCTTTCTTACTTGCTTACTTGCTTACTTGCTTGCTTGCTTACTTGCTTACTTGCTTACTTGCTTGCTTGCTTGCTTACTTGCTTACTTGCTTGCTTGCTTGCTTGCTTGCTTGCTTTGCTTGCTTGCTTCTTTACTTGCTTGCTTCTTTACTTGCTTACTTGCTTTCCTTCATTTATAGTCTGCCTCTCTCCATTGGACTCAAGGCGGTTTACACAAAGTAAACTCAACACAATTGACAGGATGGGAGTGTATGATAAGCAATACAATAGGGTCAGAAATCTGAAAACGGAGCTGAGGCAAAGCATTTAGTCTTAACGGGGTCCATTCAAAGCTGCAGAAATCACGCAGCAGGAGCCTAGCTCTAGCAAGCGAAACACAGCAGTGTAGACCACTGGTTCCCAAACTGGGCAATACTGGCCACTTAGGGGCACTGGGATGATCCAGGTGGGTGGTCGGAGCCTCGGGTGCGAATTTGTCACTGCATCTTTTTGTCCGCTTTTTGAAGGTAGATTTCCAGGGGGGGTGCTGCGTAATTTTTTTTCTAAAAAGGGGGCGGCAGGCCAAAAAAGTTTGGGAGCCTCTGGTATAGACCGTCGTCCCTAATAAATCATCTAAGTCACTTTGTGAATCATGTATTCTATTGCCTGTGTACAAAAGCCTTCTTGAATAATTCAGTTTTTGCATCTAGATCCAGGTGCTCAGCCATGTCAGTCTGAAGCAGGAGGACAAATTTAGGGTCCAGTGGCACCTTTAAGACCAAACAAAGTTTTATTCAAGGTATGAGCTTTGCATACTTGGAGACAAGCCGGGAGAGAGGGAGGTTACCTGACCTCCTCGGGCAGGCTATGCCAAAAGGTGGGGGCCACAGCAGAGAAGGCCCTGTACAGGGCAGGTTTTGATTTCACTCTTTTGCAGATGGGCACCTGCTGGAGGTTTTGCTCAGATGAGCAAAGCTGTCATGGCAGAGGTGGTCTCACAGATGTGAGGGCCCAAGGCCATGGCGGGCTTTGTATGTGGATAGCCAATACCTCAAACTGAACCCAGTAGTTGATGGGCAGTCAGTAAACAGCCACAGAATTTATTTATTTATTTTTATTTATTATTCGACTTTCTATCCCGCTCACCCCCTGAGGGCTCTGAGCGGCTTACATGTATATTAGGCCCAACATTCCTAGCCTAGGGCCACATATGTGCAGGGGGAGGTGGATATCCTACCAGGCACCCATATTCTGTAGCAGGTCTTCTGTTGCAAGGGGGACAGTCCGGCGGCGACTTCTCTCCGGCATGGGAGCAGTGTTCCCTCTAAGCTGAGTGAGTGTGCGCTAGCTCACAGTTTTTTAGCCTCCAGCTCACACACATTTTTGTCTCCGCTCAGGAAGGAGGGCACCGGAGCAAACTAATGTATGCAGCAGCCCAATCGCTCGCTCGCAGCTTTAATGCCAGGAGCTCACAAAGTAGAGTTTTTGCTCACAAGACTCCAAAGCTTAGAGGGGGCATTGGCTGGGCGTAATATGCATGTAGGCTGGTCAACTCTGCGTTGGGAAATTTGTGGCGTTTTGGCTTGGAGCATGTGGAGGGCAGGATTTGGGGAGGGGAAGGACGTCGGAGGGGTACAACACCACAGGGACACCCCCCCCTCCAGTTTGGGGTAGTGGTTAAGTGTGCGGACTCTAATCTGGGAGAACCGGGTTTGATTCCCCCACTCCTCCACTTGCACCTGGCTGGATGACCTTGGGCAAGCCGTAGTTCTGACAAGAGCTGCTCTTGAAAAAAGAGCAGTTTCTGTCAGAGTTCTCTCAGCCCCACCTACTTCACAAGCAGGGCCGGCCCCAGGTGTCTGGGCGCCCTGGCAGGACTGCCAGGGGCGCCCACCCCACCGGGGACGCCAACCTCCTGGTGGGGCCTGGAGATGGCCCAGCGCCTGGGAGAGCCGAGGAAGGGGCGGGCTTAGAAGTCCCCCCCTTCCCTCCCAGGGGCGGCACGCGCAGCTCTCCCGGGTGTCTTGCAGCCACGAGGCACTCAGGACAGCCAGGGAAGGGGCGGGCTTAGAAGCCCCCCCCTTCCCTCCCAGGGGCGGCATGCGCAGCTCTCCCGAATGTCTTGCAGCCACGAGGCACTCGGGACAGCCGGGGAAGGGGCGGGCTTAGAACGCCCCCCTTCCCTCCCAGGGGTGGCACGCGCGGCTCTCCCGGGTGCCTCGCAGCCACGAGGCACCCGGGAAAGCCGGGGCTGCTGGCATTGGGCGGCCCAGGGGGCTTTTTACAGGGGGGGATGTGGCGCCCCTGAAGGGCCGGCGCCCTAGGTGAGCACCTAGCTCGCCTAGTGGGCGAGCCAGCCCTGCTCACAAGGTGTCTGTTGTGGGGAGGGGAAGGGAAGGGAGTTTGTCAGCCGCTCCGAGACTCCTTTGGGTAGTGAAAGGCAGAGTAGAAATCCAATCTCTCCTTCTTCTTCTACTTCGCAGGGTGTCTGTTGTGGGGAGGGGAAGGGAAAGGAGTTTGTAAGCTGCTCTGAGACTTCCTTGGGTAGTGAAGGGCAGGGTATAAATCCAATCTCTTCTTCTAGCTCACAGGGTGTCTGTTGTGGGGAGGGGAAGGGAAAGGAGTTTGTAAGTCACACCGAGACTCTTTTGGGTAGTGAAGGGCAGGGTAGAAATCCAATCTCTTCTTCTTCTTCTTCTTCTTCTTCTACCTCACAGGGTGTCTGTTATAGGGAGGGGAAGGGAAGGGAGTTTGTAAGCCGCTCCGAGACTCCTTTGGGTAGTGAAGGGCGGGGTATAAATCCAATCTCTTCTTCTTCTTCTACCTCGCAGGGTGTCTATTGTGGGAAGGGGAAGGGGAAGGAGTGTGTCAGCTGCTCTGAGACTCCTTTGGGTAGTGAAGGGAGGGGTATAAATCCGATCTCTTCTTCTTCTTCTTCTACCTCGCAGGGTGTCTGTTGTGGGGAGGGGAAGGGAAAGGAGTGTGTCAGCTGCTCTGAGACTCCTTTGGGTAGTGAAGGGAGGGGTATAAATCCAATCTCTTCTTCTTCTTCTACCTCGCAGGGTGTCTGTTGTGGGGAGGGGAAGGGAAAGGAGTGTGTCAGCTGCTCTGAGACTCCTTTGGGTAGTGAAGGGCGGGGTATAAATCCAATCTCTTCTTCTTCTTCTACCTCGCAGGGTGTCTGTTGTGGGGAGGGGAAGGGAAAGGAGTGTGTCAGCTGCTCTGAGACTCCTTTGGGTAGTGAAGGGCGGGGTATAAATCCAATCTCTTCTTCTTCTTCTACCTCGCAGGGTGTCTGTTGTGGGGAGGGGAAGGGAAAGGAGTGTGTCAGCTGCTCTGAGACTCCTTTGGGTAGTGAAGGGAGGGGTATGAATCCAATCTCTTCTTCTTCTTCTTCTTCTTCTTCTTCTTCTTCTTCTTCTTCTTCTTCTTCTTCTTCTCCAAAGCTGCCATTTTCTCCAGGGGAAACTGACCTCTGCAGTCTGGAGAGGACTTGTCATTCTGCGAGAGCTCCAGGCCCCACCTGGAGGCTGGCAACCCTAGCTGCAAGTGCCCCCCAAACAAGCAAAGGTGGGAAGATTTAATTATTTTTTCAAGGCCATCCAATCGATTGCGGCTGCCGGCGTTGCCTAGCGGCGGAGCGAAGGTGTCAGAAATCTCCCGCTTTGACCTTCGCGTGCAGAGCAGTGATGCTAATGGAAGAAAATGATCCCGCTTGAGAAATACCGGCCTGCTGCGTCTGCTACTCCCCCACCCCCCACCACCTAGTCCAATCTGTCCCAATAGGGATGGGTTCCCGAGGATGACTGGACACAGGAGGGGGGTCAGAAGGAAATGAGAGGGATCGCGGCTTCGAGTGTTAATTTAACCGCACGCCGGTTGCCTCACTGAGCAATCAGAAGAATCACTATACACAAAACGTAGGCTTTGGGACGAGCCAAGGAGTATTGACATGACTCATAGCGTCACAGAATCACAGAATCATAGAGCTGATGTCAGGTTCCCAGCAATCCCCTCTCAATCCACAACTCACTTGAAGTAAGTTTATTAGAGCCAGTTTGGTGTAGCGGTTAAGTGCCCGGACTCTTTTTTTTTAATTAATTTTTATAGTTTTTAGTAGGTGTTACATATTGGCTTTTAGCCCTACATTTCGTAATGGCTTATATCTCTTCTCCCTCCTTCCTCCCCCCTCTGCTATTCCAATGCATTAGTCCTTTATTCCCAGCCACGGGCACAAAGTCCGAATCTTGCACTGAATGTCCTTTCTTCTTTCTGTTGCTAGCCACTCCAGGTAGGTCTTCCATTTCATCCTGATTTCTGTAGTCCTGTCTTCCCATCTCATCTTCCAATTCAGCTTCTCGATTATGTCTGACTGTATGAAATCAAACATATAATTATGCCAGATTTCTACTGTCCACTTACGCTTGTCCTTCCAACCCAGAGCAATCACTGCTTTGCTTGCTAGTATCATTGCTTTGAATATAGCTTGGTTCTCTCTACTTACTACTGGGTTCCCTATTGTGCCCATTAACATTAAATTAAAATTAATGGTCAGTGAAACTTTACATATTCTCCTTATAATTTGTAGTATTTTTGTCCAAAAGGCCCTGACCTCTGGGCATTCCTACCACATATGGGAAAATCATCCTTTAGCCTGTTTCCAGTGCCAACACCTAGGACTCATTCCTGGAAACATAAGAACATAAGAGAAGCCAATGTTGAATCGGGCCAATGGCCCATCTAGTCCAACACTCTGTCACACAGTGGCCAAAATATACCAGGTGCCATCAGGAGGTCCAGCAGTGGGGCCAGGACACTAGAAGCCCTCCCACTGCTGCCCCCTCCAGCACCAAGAATAGAGTGCATCACCTGCCCCAGACTGAGAGTTCCCATCTGTACCCTGTGGCTAATAGCCACTGATGGACTTCTGCTCCATATGTTTATCTAATTCCCTCTTGCAACTGTCCATGCTTGTAGCTGCCACCACCTCCTGTGGCAGTGAATTCCACATGTTAATCACTCTTTGGGTGAAGAAGTATTTCCTTTTCTCTGTTCTAACCCGACTGCTCAGCAATTTCATGGAGTGCAAATATTTGCTATTTGCGTAGGTGTTTTGTACCATTTTGTAAAGAACTTATGCTCCATTTCATTAAATTTGATCACTTTAATTCCCTGTATTCCTTTTATTCTTTTACTTGCCAGATTTTCTGATATCTGTCCTACTTTGGACCAAGTGTTTTTTAGGTAAGATATTGTCATGTCTATATTTGAAAGTTCGCGGACTCTAATCTGGGAGAACCGGGTTTGATTCCCCACTCCTCCACTTGCATCTAGCTGGATGACCTTGGGTCAGTCACAAGTTCTTTCAGAGCTGTTCTTGAAAAAGCAGTTTGTGTTAGAGTTCTCTCAACCCCACCTACCTCACAGGGTGTCAGTTGTGATGAGGGGAAAGGAGAGGAGTTTGTAAGCCCCTCTGAGATGCCGAGTGAAGGGGGGGGGTATAAATCCAATCTCCTCCTCTTCTTCTTCTAGAAAAGAGATATGGATTTTGCAAGGATGAGCTCCTTGCTAAGACTGAGGCTGCAATCGAAAGTGACCCCAGTTATAGTCAAGCAACACATTCCATACATACGGTCATTCACACCTGTCTCTCCTCCCACCATAGCGGCTATTCAACTAGACCTGCAAAGAGCTGTTATCGAAAGACTTCAAGGATGCCCTGCTGTGAGCAGGCCCTCCTAGAGGTACACTTGTTATGGGAAAGAAGTTACAGAGCCTATTCTACCCCCTCATTCCCACATCCACATCTCCCCCCACCCGCAGGAATGTCAGAGAGAGGACAGAGGGGAAACAGATAGGCATAGACAGAGCTTTTTGGTAGAAAAATCCCAGCAGGAACTCATTAGCATAATAGGCCATGCCCAACAGCAGGAATTCATTAGCATATTAGACCACGCCCCTGACAGCGCAGCTCATTAGCCTATTAGGCCACACCCCCATGTAACCAGAAGTGTGGTCATCCAGCCACACCCACCTTTTGCTTCTTATTCTGTTTACCTTCTTTGTTGTCAAAACCCAGGGCTTTTTTTTGTAGCAGGAACTCCTTTGCATGTTAGGCCACACACCCCAAATGTAGCCAATCCTAATGAGTTTCTGCTGTCTATTATGCTAATGAGTTCCTGCTGGGCATGGCCAACTTGGGAGCCAGCCGGAACTCCGTTCCTGTGCGTTCCTGCCCAGAAATAGCCCTGGACATAGAACAGATGGGGTCATTTTGCAATACATTGACCAGTTCAACCGTATATTAGCCCGATTCTGACAGATGAAAGGAACCTCCAGGGTCATGTAGTCCAACCCCTTGTACAATGCAGGGAATTTACAAATACCTCCCCACACACAGACACACTCTTGGCTTTAAAAAAAAATCTGCTTATTTACAATCGTATCTGTTGGGGAGGTATGTCGGATAGCCAACCTCCAGGTGGGGCCTGGAGATCTCCTGGAATGATAACTGATCTCCAAGCTACAGAGCTTAGTTCCCCTGGAGAAAAATGGCCGCTTTGGAAGGTGGATTCCATGGTGTTATACCTGGTTGAGGTCCCTCCCCTCTTCAAAACCCCACCCTCCCCAGACTCCACCCCTCGAATCACCAGATATTTCCCAACCCAGAGCTGGCAACCCTAACTGAGCTCTCTCCCCTCTCCAAATTCTCCTCTCCCCAGACTCCACCCTCCAAATCTCCAGGAATCCCCCAAATCAGAGTTGGCAACCCCTTGTCCTTCCTGATGATCCACGGGCCTTTTGGCACACCAGCGGGGAAGTGATATAAGCAGGGCTCTTTTTTGTATGAAAAAAGCGGTGCCGGAACTCTCAAGCGGGGTAATGACGTTTTCAATCTGCGTACTGAAAGCTCGTGAACGTTTAAACATTTTTAAAAGAGTTTTGTCAAAGAGGTTCCGGAGCTCGGTTTCGGCGTGTCCCCCCAGAAAAAAAGCCCCGGATATAAGTCAACACAGCTTCACAAAATAATAATGATGATAATAGTAACGATCATAATAAAAAGAACCTTTTTAATCGCCTGTTATACCCAGACTCGTCTCTTAGCTCCTTCCTAAGTCGAAACATCTGTTCCGATCCCTAATTTACTGTTTAATGACAGCTAATTAGCCTGTGTAAAGTTCAGAATAATTAGATTTCCTCCAGACTCACCTTTGATTCTCTCCTCATGCTCGTCCTTCAACTGTGCTTTTTTGAAATTCCAGCAGTAAGGGAACCGGAACCCTTTGATCTGATTATCGGGGGGCATTTTCTCCCCCATGAATAACTGAAAAAGAAATCACGGGAGGTGTTACATGTTTTTTTTTTCACTTCCTCCAACAACAGCAGCTTCCTTTTCCAAGAAGGCGGCTCACCACGGTCATGCCTGCACTTGCCAGGGCGGCGGGGGAACCGAACTCCGGCAGTTCCTCTTTGCACCAATATGGACGAGAAATTGATTATCGTGCGAGGCGGTTCCTTTAGGGAAGAGACTGCGAATCCGTTGGCTTGTTTTGTATGTATTCAAGGGTTTGCTTTAATTGTTTGTGTCGTGCCTGTTGAGGGAAGCGGTGTGCGTGATTTCATTCACCACCCCCTTGGAGCATTCCTGGAAGACAGGCGAGTTGAGATCAGAATATTTTAATTAATAAATGCTGGAAAGTCAAAAGGTGCCTATTTTCTGTTTCTTTGCATTGGAGTAAAAGACGATGGAGGAGCCCATCCGTGAGGAAGGTCATGTAGGCAGCTGTCACAGCTCTGGTGGGGTGTCACCTGACGCTGCCACCACTCTGGTTTTCGGTACCCTTGAGAAGGCCCAGAGCACCCTCCCAAGACCTTCAGACCTCCCTTATTTGGCCGAATAATAGGCGTGAGGACCAGGCAGAGTAAACAACAAATAAGAGGTTTATTTTACAGGAGGTCAGCCCAATATGGGAAACAAACAAGGTGCAAGAACAATATCAGCAAGGAGGTGAAAAGAAAAGGAATCAATTCCCCTAACGCGTCTAAACTTACCGTCCCTGGCTCACTGTCTCAAGTGGGCCTCAGTCTGCTCACCTTTCCTCTCAGGATGAGGGTCTCTTCCCTGCAGCAGCCTTCCTTCTGGCTCTGCTCTCTTGGAAGAAAAGAACAGTTCTTCTTCTGTACCAGCTCTTTTGTTATAAGTCCCCTTTCTCTGTGATTGGCTAAAATTGGCGCCAAAATCTCTCAGGGGCTTCTGGGAGTTCTAGGCCTGGCCTCCTCCCACTGCTACTCAGGCTCCCTGGGCCTGCTAGGCCTTTGCTTGCACAGCCCAGATCATGACAGCAGCTGTCTAGGGTTGCCAGCCTCCAGGTGGTGGCTGGAGATCTCCTTGGATTACAATGGAACTCCAAGTGACAGAGATCAGATCCCCCTGGAGAAAATAGCCACTCTGGAAGGTGGTCTTTACAGCATTATGCCCTAGTGAAGTCCCTCCTCTCCTCAAATCCCACCCTCCTCAGGCTCCGCCCCTCAGATCTCCAGGTCTCCCCCCACCTGGACCTGGCAACCCTACAGCCGGCCTATGAGAAACTCCACAAGACTCAGGCACAAGTGGTCATTTGGCCCATAAAGGCAACTAGGGTGAGGTTGGGGTCAGAGGGCAGGTGGGCTAAGGGAAAGCTGGTGTGGTGTTGTGGGCAGAATTTTGGACTGAGGTCAGCAAAGACCTGAGTTCAAATCCTTACTCGGCCATGAAGTTTACCAAGTGACTATGGGCCAGTTGTTCAACTGATACTGAAAGCATAAACAGTTTGGCACCAGAGGAGATCCAGGAAATTACAGGCCAGTCAGTTTGGCATTGATACCAGGTAAGTTGGTGGAAACTGTTATTAAGGAAAGAATTAGTAGAATCATAGAGTTGGAAAGGGCCATACAGACCATCTAGTCCAACCCCCTGCCCAATGCAGGACCAGCCTAAAGCGTCTCTGACAAATATTTGTCCAGCCTGTTCTTGAAAGCTGTCAGTGAAGGGGAGCTCACCACCTCCTAGTAGGCACGTTGATGAACAAAAACTATTGAGGCAGACTCAGCATGGGTTCTGTAAGGGAAGATCTTGCCTCACTAACCTGTTAGTGTTGTTTGAGGGAGTGAACAAACATGTGGACAAGGGGAACCCAATAGATGTTGTTTACCTTGACTTCCGGAAAGCTTTTGATACAGTTCCTCATCAAAGGTTCCTAAGTAAGCTCAGTACTCATGGGATAAAAGGACAAGTCCTCTTGTGGATCAAAAACTGGCTTATAAATAGGAAACGGAGTGAGTATAAATGGGAAACTTTCTCAGTGGAGGGTGGTAAGCAGCGGGGTACCACAGGGATCAGTACTCGGTCCGATGCTTTTTAACTTGTTTATTAATGATTTGGAGTTGGGAGTAAGCAGTGAAGTGGCTAAATTTGCAGATGACATGAAGTTGTTCGGGGTGGTGAGAACCAGGGAGGATTGTGAGGCACTCCAAAGGGATCTGTCGAGGATGGGTGAGTGGGCGTCAACGTGGCAAATGGGGTTCAATGTGGCCAAGTGCAAAGTGATGCACATTGGAGCAAAAAATCCTAAATATAAATACACGTTGATGGGGTCCAAACTGGTAGAGACTGACCAAGAGAGAGATCTTGGAGGCATAGTAGATAACTCAATGCAAATCTCTAGAAGGTGTCCAACTGCAATAAAAAAGGCCAATGCTATGCTGGGGATTATTAGGAAGGGAACTGAAAACAAATCAGCCAGTATCATCATGCCCCTGTATAAATCGATGGTGAGACCTCAATTGGAGTACTGTGTACAGTTCTGGTCACCACACCTCAGAAAGGATATTATAGCATTGGGGAAAGTGCAGAAAAGGGCAGCTAGAATGATAAAAGGGTTGGCACACTTTTCCTAGGAAGAAAGGTTAAAATGCTTGAGGCTTTTTAGTTTGGAGAAACAACGGCTGAGGGGTGACATGACCAAGGTTTATAAGATTATGAATGGGACAGAGCAGGTCAAGAAAGAAGTACTTTTCTCCCTTTCTCGCAATACAAGAAACTCGTGGGCAGTCCATAAAATTGCTGAGCAGTCGGGATAGAACAGATAAAAGGGAGTCCTTCTTCACCCAAAGAGTGATTAACACATGGAATTCACTGCCACAGGAGGTGGTGGCGGCTACAAGCATAGATGGCTTCAAGATGGAACAGAGGTCCATCAGTGGCTATTAGCCACAAAGTATAGATAGGAACTCTCAGTCTGGGGCAAGGGATGCTCTGTATTCTTGGTGCATGGGGGGGGGGAAACAGTGGGAGGGCTTCTGGTGTCCTGGCCCCGCTGGTGGACCTCCTGATGGCCCCTGGTATTTTTGGCCACTGTGTGACACAGAGTGTTGGCCTGGATGGGCCCTTGGCCTGATGCAACACTGGCTTCTCTTATGTTCTTAAGCTGCTGGGGGGAAGGGATTCTAGAGGTAGGAAGCCACCCCCGAAAAGGTCCTGTCCCTCGTTACCTCCTCCTGGCCTCCAAAGTGGAGGCCCACAAGGAGCAGATACTCTGCAGAAGACAGAGTTGCCAGCTATGGGCTGGGGGTAGGGTTGCCAATCTCCAGGTGCTAGCTGAAGATCTGGGTTTTCAACTGATCCCCAGATGACAGAGACCAGTTCCCCTGGAGAAAATGGCTGCTTTGGAGGGAGGTCACACCAGCAGCTGCATGCGGAGGAGTAAGGAATCAAACCCGGTTCTCCCAGATTAGAGTCCGCACACTTAACCACTACATCAAACTGGCTCTCTCTGACTCTCTCTCTCTCTCTCTCTCTCTTGCCACTTCACTGTCTTCCCCCCCCCCCTTCCTTTTATGCTGGAGGTAAACTAACCCTGTCCACCGGAATCAGTGAGCTGGTGGAAGGTTGTAGCTTTTCCTAAATCCCACTCCTTTCCGGAGAATTGGCCACCTTCTGTTTGTCCCCCTCTCCCCTTCCAAATGTGTTTTGTTAGGTACCCTTCCGAGCTCGTGCTGATGGCAGCACCACGGCCCGTGTTTGCACGGAGTCAATTGTACGTGAGCCCCTCCGGCTGAGCAGTGGGCAAGACGCCCGCTCCTCTGGACAGCCGCCAAGGAACAGCTGCATTGTTGACTCCTCCAAGATGGTTAGCAGGGGCGGGGCATGGGGGGAATGGAGTGGCTCTTCCCCGGGAACAGACAGGGACGGGTTGTGGCTCGGTCTCAGAGCATCTGCTTGGCGTGCCGAAGGTCCCAGGTTCAATCCCTGGCATCTCCAGTTTGAAAAGACCAGGTGGTAGGTGATGTGAAACAGCTCTGCCAGAGAACCTGGAGAGTTGCTGCCGGTCTGCAATAATGAACCTGATAGGGTGAGGCCATGGCTCAGTGGTAGAGCATCTGCTTTGCATGTAGAAGAGAAGAAGAAGAAGAAGAAGAAGAAGAAGAAGAAGAAGAAGAAGAAGAAGAAGAAGAAGAAGAAGAAGAAGGAGGAGGAGGAGGAGGAGGAGGAGGAGGAGGAGGAGGAGGAGGAGGAGGAGGAGGAGGAGGAGGAGGAGGAGGAGGAGGAGGAGGTGGAGGAGGAGGAGGAGATTGGATTTATATCCCACCCTTCACTCGGAGTCTCAGAGTGGTTTACAAACTCCTTTCCCTTCCCTTCTCCACAACAGACACCCTGTGAGGTACGCAGGGCTGAGAGAGCTCTTTCAAAAACTGCCCTTTCAAGGACAGCTCTGATGGAACTATGGCTTGTCCAAGGTCATCCAGCAGCTGCAAGTGGAGAAGTGGGGAATCAAGCCCAGTTCTCCCAGATTAGAGTCTGTGCACTTAACCACTACACCCCAATCAGGCCCACAAGGTCCTGGCTATTTCCTGCTTCCTTTTCCAGTTTTCTTTCCAGTTCTCTTGCTTCCTTTTCCATTCACAGTTTGCTTTACCAGTCACTCTCAGTTGCACAGGAGAGATAGATAGGCAAGCCTTTCCTGTGCGGCTGAGAGAGTCTGGTAAAGAACTGGCTGAAGTTCCTCCCCCTTCCCCCTTTCAGGGGGAGGGAGACAACAGCCAGCGCTTGCTTCCTGGCCAGGCTGCAGGAGACAACCCTTTCTTCCCTTCCACTGGCTGAGGCTCCTCCCTGAAGGAAGGGAGGGAACGAGGGAGAGCTTGCTTTGCTGGGCTGCCTCAATAGCATGGGAGAAATACCAAACACCTTTAAGACCAACGAAGTTTTGTTCAAGGTATGAGCTTTTGTATGCCTTGCTACAGTGTGTGTGTGGTTTGTTGGGCTCTTTATGCCAGGGATCTCCTGGATGCAACCCTCCCCTTTTCACTGTATTCATGCCCTCGTGATCCAGTATTTCTCAGTAAGAAAGTACTGTGAACTATTTTAGAGGAGGAATAACAACAAACCAGTGAGGTCGATTAGGCTGAGAATGTGTGTCCAGACCAAGTTCACCCAGCACATTACCTTTGTAGGAAGTTGTAGTTATTTCTCTGGGGAAGTTGTTATTTCTCTGCTGTAGACCAACACATGGCCCTCAGTCTGTGTCAGGATGCCTTCTCATGTTCCTGACCAGCACATGAAGCAACAATGCCCAGCCATTTCATGTTTTCCCCTGGGTCCTAGGCTCAGAACACTGAGAATGAGATTTCTGTAACGAATGCCAGTAAATCAAAAGTGGGTTTGCAGCTTACAAGTACACACCTGAACAGCATACTCAAGATGACTACAGCACAGACATTCTGATGCAGTAATAATTCAGAGCAAGAGGTGTCAGTTAAATAGACAAAATGTTGCAAGAGCGTTAGTGTTTTAGGCATGTTTTATTTAAAAGTTAAAAAAAACTTTAATTGTGTTTGCCTGTGTCTTTTATAAAGTTTATATCTCCACTACCTGGCATTACATCTTATGACACATGTGGCCTGGCCCAAACAAGGTCTAATTTATGTCAGATCTGGCCCTGCTCTAGACTACAAAGATCAGTTCCTACCTCACAGGGTGTCTGTTGTGAGGAGGGGAAGGGAAAGGAGATTGTAAGCTGCTCTGAGACTCCTTCAGGTCCTGAAGGGCAGGATATAAAATCAATCTCCTCTTCCTCCTCTTCCTCCTCCTCCTCCATCTCTTCTCCCTCTCCCTCCTCCTCCTCCTCTTCTCCTGGAGAAAACTCCAGCTTTGGATGGTGGAGTCTATGGCATCCTGTCCCTGCGGAGGGCCATCCTTTCCCCAAATTCTGCCCTTCCCAGGGTCTGCCCCCAAACTTCCAGGAATTTCCCAACCTGAAGGAGATGACCCTAGATGCAAGGTTAACCTCCAACTAGAGCAGGGCCTTCTTAGGTGTTGCCCCAGTGCTATAGAATTCTCTCCCTCTGGAGGCTCACCTGTCCTCTGCCTTTTGGAGGCTTTGGTTGGTGCAGTCTTGAGCTGCCAGGAAATGTAACACGCTGCTCTTTCAGAATGGAGCTCTTGTCAAAACGACATTGTTGTCTCAAGAGAGACATTTATCATATTAATGTTATATATAAAGGTAAGGTAAAGGTAAAGGTTCCCTTGCTCAAAAGCCAGTCGAATCCGACTCTAGGGTTGCGGTGCTCATCTCCGTTTCAAAGCCGAAGAGCCAGCGCTGTCCGAAGACGTTTCCGTGGTCATGTGGCCGGCATGACTCAACACCAAGGCGCACCGAACGCTGTTACCTTCCCACCGAAGTGGTACCTATTTATCTACTTGCAATTTCTTGTTTTAATTCCGTGAGTCTGAACATCTAGTAAATAAACACATGAAACTGAATATCAATTAACGTTCACTGGATATATATATATATATATATATATATATATATATATATTCCCCTTTGGCCTACTTTAAATGACGCCGCGTGTCTTCTGTTGCTTTTTAAATCGGAGAGACTGTTTGGAATACGCGAGGTTCTCTTTTCTTTTTTCAAAATTGCAAAATTATCAGTTTGCATTTATGGAAATTACAGAGGGGAAGCGACTGTTTACAGACCGCATTGCGGATATACGGCTCCGAGATTCCTGAGCCGAGAAAAGAGATGCTATTCATTCTACCTTTCGTGTGTCATAATTATCAGGATGGTGACATTTCCTTTCAAAGGATCCAGCGGCCAGCATAGGTGGCTGTTTCCTTTGGAACGGGAACAGCGGCCAAAATAGGTGGAGGATGATATAGGAATGACTGCTAGTTCACAGAAACGTTCCACAAAACAGCCATGTTATTAGGACTGAAGAGAAACATTGCAACATAGACAACGAGCTGCAAGGGACCCCGAGGATCATCTAGTCCAACCCCCAGCACTACACAGGAAATTCACAACTACCTGTCCCCTCACTCCCCCAGTGACCTCTGCTCTATTCCCAGAAGAAGACAAAAACCCTCCCGGACCTCTGGGCCAATCTGGATTGAAGGAAAATTCCTTCCTGACCCCAAAGTGTCAATTGGTACTACCCTGGGCAGATATGAACTCGTGGGCACTCAGTGAAGTTAGTGAGCTTAGAACAGATAAAGGGAAGTACTTCTTCACCCAAAGAGTAATTGACATGGGGAATTCATTGCCACAGGAAGTGGTGACGGCTACCAGCATGGATGGCTTCAAGAGGGAATTAGAGAAACATCTGAAGCAGAGGTCCATCAGTGGCTATCAGCCACAAGGTATAGATAGGAACTCTCAGCCTGGGGCAAGTGATGCTCTGTATTCTTGGTGCTGGGGGAGGGGCAACACGGGGAGTCCTTCTGAAGTTCTGGCCCCACTGGTGGACCTCCTGATAGTACCTGGGTTTTGGCCACTGTGTGACACAGGGTGTTGGACTGGGTGGGCCATTGGCCTGATCCAACATGGCTTCTTTTATGTTCTTATAGATGGAACACTCTATCTGGGGCAGTGATGCTCTGTATTCTTGGTGCTTAGGGGGCAACAGTGGGAGGGCTTCTGGAGTTCTGACCCCCCAGTGGATCTTCTGATGGCCCCTGGGGTTTTGGCCACTGTGTGACCCAGAGTGTAGGACTGGATGGGCCATTGGCCTGATCCAACATGGCTTCTCTTATGCTCTTATGTCCCAGGCAGTAATTCTCTGTCTTCTTGGTGCCTGGGGGGGCAACAGCAGGAGGGCTTCTGGAGTTCTGGCTCTGCTGATGGACCTCCTGGTGGCCCCTGGGTTTTGGCTACTGCATGACACAGAGTGTTGGCCTGGATGGGCCACTGCCCTGATCCAACAGGCCTTTCCTCTCTTGCCTTCCCTCTCAAGATCTTCCTAATTTAATAGTAAAAGACCACAAATCTGTCCACAAATGTCAGAAACATTGGCTCTCCTTTTAACAGTGCCATGGAACTAGGTACGAAAAGAGCTCTGCTCAACTTGTGTTCATGACCCAGCACTGTGGTCTTCAGCCCATGGGTGGCGGGAACCTTTGAGTGGCTCATGGAACCCTACATGCTGGGTTGGCTTCTCTACAGATCAGCCATTCTGCCATCTTTGGAAAGACTCGCTGTGGTTTATTATTTACTCAAATATTTGGACCCTGCTTTTAAGAACATAAGAACAGCCCTGCTGGATCAGACCACTAGTCCATCCAGTCCAGCATCCTGCCTCACACAGTGGCCAACCTCTGGAAAGCCAGCAACAGGGCATAGGGGCCAAGGCCTTCATGAGAACATCAGAAGAGCCCTGCTGGATCAGACCAGGGGTCCATCTAGTCCAGCATCCTGCCTCACACAGTGGCCAACCAGTTCCTCTGGAGGGCCAACAACGGGGCATAGAGGCCGAGGCCTTCATAAGAACACCAGAAGGGCCCTGCTGGATCAGACCAGTGGTCCATCTAGTCCAGCATCCTGTCTCTCACAGTGGCCAACCAGCTCCTCTGGAGGACCAACAACAGAACATAGAGGCCGAGGCCTTCATGAGAACATCAGAAGAGCCCTGCTGGATCAGACCAGTGGTCCATCTAGTCCAGCATCCTGTCTCTCACAGTGGCCAACCAGTTCCTCTGGAGGGCCAACAACGGGGCATAGAGGCCGAGGCCTTCATAAGAACACCAGAAGGGCCCTGCTGGATCAAACCAGTGGTCCATCTAGTCCAGCATCCTGCCTCACACAGTGGCCAACCAGCTCCTCTGGAGGACCAACAACAGAGCATAGAGGCCGAGGCCTTCATGAGAACATCAGAAGAGCCCTGCTGGATCAGACCAGTGGTCCATATAGTCCAGCATCCTGTCTCTCACAGTGGCCAACCAGTTCCTCTGAAGGGCCAACATCAGGGCATAGAGGCCGAGGCCGTCATAAGAACACCAAAAGAGCCAACAACAGGGCATAGAGGCTGAGGCCTTTCCCGGATGTTGCCTCCTAGCACTGGGGATCAGAAGTGGTTAACTGCCTCTGAACATGGAGGTTTCAGTTCCTTTTAATCACTATGGCTAGTAGCCACTGATAGGCCTCTCCTCCGTGAATCTGTCTACCCCTCCCCTTTTAAAGCTTTTTCTTTAAAAAGCAGTCTCTATTGTAGGAGGACAGAGCTGCGGTGGCTCAAGTGGTTAAGACGCTGAACTGCAGGCTGTGGAAGGTCAGTAGTTCAGCAGTTCAAGACCCGTGAGTGCCGCATGACGGGGTGTGCTCCCATCTCTAGTTCTAGCTCCTGCCAACCTAGCAGTTCGAAAGCAAGAAATTGCAAGTAGATAAATAGGTACCACTTTGGTGGGAAGGAAACAGCGTTCTGTGCACCTTGGTGTTTAGTCATGCTGGCCACATGACCACAGAAACATCTTCGGACAGCGCTGGCTCTTCGGCTTTGAAACGGAGATGAGCACCGCAACCCTAGAGTCGGATTCGACTGGCTTTCGAGCAAGGGAACCTTTACCTTTACTTTACTATTGTAGGAGGTACTGCAAAGTTTCTTGATATTGCTTTGAGGGAGGGGTGGGCCTCTTTATTGCTTTAAGGGAGGGACCCTAAAATACCCACTTCCCTGAGTGTCGCCTTGGAAAGAGAATTGAAGCCGCAGGGCTCGTTTTTTTTCCAAGGGGAAACTTGAGGGAGTCGGTATTTAATCTCACCACTAGAGGGCAGGCTGTCCGCATCGATAGAGGACTGTTTTCCTAGCAGTTCTCTTAGGGGGGGGAAACAAGTGAATTTTTAGAATAATCATACCCACCCCACCGCACAGTCAGAACAAAGATGATGTGACAGTTTGCACAGCTTATTCAACCCAGGAGTACTTTCTAAGAGGAGATGTTTAGGGTTGCATCCCAGATTTAAGTAAATAAATGGTAAGATTTAAATAAAGCTTTCCCTTGCCCAAGAGCCAGTCAAATCCGACTCTAGGGATGCGGTGCTCATCTCCGTCTCCAAGCCGAAGAGTCAGCACTGTCCGAAGACGTTTCCATGGTCATGCGGCCAGGGTGACTAGATGCCGAGGCGCATGGAACGCTGTTACCGTCCCACCAAAGTGGTACCTATTTACCTACTTGCAATTTCTTGCTTTCGAATGGCTAGGTTGGCAGGAGCTGGGGCCAGAGACGGGAGCTCACTCCGTCAAGCGGCCCTCGGGTCTCGAACTGCTGAACTACCGACCTTCCGGTCTGCAGCTCAGCATCTTAACCACTTGAGCCACCATAGCCCCCTGAGATTTAAATAAACAGTAAACAAAAAGTCCGGCGGCACCTTTAAGATGAACAAGCTTTGTTGTGGCCTAAACTTCCAAGAAAACACAGCTCTCTTCATCAGATGCATGAAGGGTAGGAAAGTAGTGGCCAGAGATATATAGGTGTGTTTCTGGAAAGCTCATGCTACAGTAAAGTTTTGTTAGTCTTAAAGGTGCTACTGGGCGTTTGGCTATTCTGCAGTGACAGACGAACACGCGGCTAACTCCTCTGAGTAAATAAAGAATAAATACATAAGATTTAGGTTTGCCAGCTCCAGAGTGGGAAATCCCTGGAGACTTGGGGGCAGCGTTGCCTCTAAGCTGAATTAGTGTGAGCTAGCTCACAGCTTTTTAGCCTCCGGCTCACACATTTTTGTCTTAGCTCAGGAAGGATGGCTCTAGAGCAGACTAAATTATGCAGTAGCCAAATTGCTCGCTCACAAGTTTTAATGCTCGTAGCTCACAAAGTAGAATTTTTGCTCACAAGATTCCACAGTTTAGAGGGAACTGCTTGGGGGGTGGAACTTGGGGAGGGTAGATGGGGGGAGGGGAGGGGCCTTAGCGTGATATGTTGCCATAGAGACCACCCTCCACAGCAGCCATTTTCCTCCAGGGGAACTGAAGCGCCGTAGCCTGGAGATCAGCCGTAATTCCCAGAGGTCTCCGAGCTCCACTTGGAGGCTGGCAGTCCTAAACTCTGGCTGCCCAGAAGCGAGGGAAATGAACTCTGCACATGCTCTCAATCGAATACTTCACCTGCCCTGGAACTGAATTTTTGGTTATGGTTTCGTTCGAGACCTGTTCACGAGCACTGAACTCAGCACGGGGACTTTCTGTTCCATGTCACGTCTCATTGCCGCAACGCATGAAGTCACTGCAAAACTAAATTGCTCCTGAGCATGTACAGAGGGGCTCCTGATCAACCACTACCTTGAAGGACCCTGACCACCACCACTAAGCCACCGAGTGTGCCTGGGTTTGTAAGGCTAACTCCTTATGGTTAGAGCTAGCCTCCCTTCAGCCCTGGCATTAATAATTTCAGAAAATTTCACCCTACCTCTATTCAGGAGCAGGCTGGGAGGGAAATAACAGCCCTGGAAAAGCCACTCTCCCGTGAGGAAGGGGCCCTGACCTGGCCAGCCCAGGGGTGGTCAAACTGTGGCTTGGTAGCCACATGCGGCTCTTTCACACAGATTGTGCGGCCCCCAGCAGGGTGGCTGGGGAAGCAAAGGGGAGGCATGCCTCCCTGACCAGTCTTCCCTTCCCCAGCCAGTGTGCCCCTCCCTGGGTAGGCCTGAGGTGGGGGGGAGCAGAGAAAGAAAGGGACTTTAAATGCATTCTCAAAGGCCCCCCCCCAGCCTACAAATGTTGTTCAGTCACACAGTCGAGCCCGACTCTTAGCGACCCCATGGACCACATCACGCCAGGCCCTCCTGTCTTCCACCATCCTCTGGAGTCTGCTTAATTTCATGTTCGTTGCCTCGATAACACTGTCTGGCCATCTCGTCCTTTGCCGTCCCCTTCTTCTTTGACATTCAGTCTTTCCCAGCATCAGGGTCTTCTCCAGCGAGGGCTCCCTTCACATTGGGTGGCCAAAGTATTTAAGCCAAGAACCAAAAGGGTGAGAAGAAAGTCTAATGAAGAACCAAAAGGGTGAGAAGAAAGTCTAATGAAGAACCAAAAGGGTGAGAAGAAAGTCTAATGAAGGGCCAATATTAAAAACCTAGTTAACTAGGTTTTTAATACTGGCCCTTCATTAGACTTTCTTCTCACCCTTTTGGTTTCTTGATTCCAGTTTTTGGGTCAGGTTTGTTTTCCCCTCTCTGTGTTTTACTGTCAAAGTATTTGAGCTTCAGCTTCAGGATCTGGCCTTCCAGGGAACAGCCAGGATTGATTTCTTTTAGGATGGACTGACTGGATCTCCTTACAGTCCAAGGGACTCTCAAGAGTCTTCTCCAGCACCATAATTCGAAAGAATCTATTCTTCGGCGCTCGGCCTTCCTTACGGTCCAACTCTTGCAGCCACACGTTACTACTGGGAACACCATCGCTTTGACCATACGGACTTTTGTTGGATAAATATCAACATCGATATCTGTTTTCATCCCTTTTTAATTTTTGACAGTCTCGTTTAACATTCACAAAAAGCAAGTTTGCCTGTTTCTCAGTGAAAACGTGTGTGTAGTGCTTCTTGGTGTCTTGCGGCTCTCAGACATCTGACGTTTATTCTATGTGGCCCTTACGTCAAGCAAGTTTGGCCTCTGCTCCCCGGCTTGTCAGATCTCGGAAGCTAAGCGGGGTCAGCTCTGGTTCATACTTGGATGGGAGCCCACTGAGGGAAGTCCAGGGTCGCCACGCAGAGGAAGGCAACGGCCCAACCACCTCCATTGGTCGCTGGCCTTATAAAGCCAAGAGGGGTCACCATAAAATGGATGCGACTTGACGAAACTCCCCCTACCCAAGGAGGAGGAGAGAGACCGATTGCCCGCCTTGCCCAGGCCCACCCTAGCTCACCCACTCAAATAAAGGAAGGAAGGAGAGGCGGTCGGCTTTCTTAACAATCATGGGCAGGGTTCCCTCCATGTGCCTAGACCAGGCCCAGCCTACCGCAGGCCTGACCACTCTGGCCTTGGGAATTCAGTTTGGTGTAGTCATTAGGAGCGTGGACTCTGATCTGGGAGAACCGGGTTTGATTCCCCACTCCTCCGCTTGCAGCTGCTGGGTGACCTTGGGCAAGCCACAGTTCTCTCAGAGCTGTCCTGGAAAGGGCAGTTTCTGTCAGAGCTCTCTCAGCCCCCACCTACCTCACAGGGTGTCTGTTGTGGGGAGGGGAAGGGAAAGGAGTTTGGAAGCCGCTCTGAGACTCCGAGTGAAGGGCGGGGTATAAATCCAATCTCTTCTTCTTCTTCTACCTCACAGGGTGTCAGTTGTGGGGAGGGGAAGGGAAAGGAGTTTGTAAGCCGCTCTGAGACTCCGAGTGAAGGGCAGGGTATAAATCCAATCTCTTCTTCTTCTTCTACCTCACAGGGTATCTGTTGTGGGGAGGGGAAGGGAAAGGAGTTTGTAAGCCGCTCTGAGACTCCGAGTGAAGGGCAGGGTATAAATCCAATCTCTTCTTCTTCTTCTACCTCACAGGGTATCTGTTGTGGGGAGGGGAAGGGAAAGGAGTTTGTAAGCCGCTCTGAGACTCCGAGTGAAGGGCGGGGTATAAATCCAATCTCTTCTTCTTCTTCTACCTCACAGGGTGTCAGTTGTGGGGAGGGGAAGGGAAAGGAGTTTGTAAGCCGCTCTGAGGCTCCGAGTGAAGGGCGGGGTATAAATCCAATCTCTTCTTCTTCTTCTTCTTCTTCTTCTTCTTCTTCTTCTTCTTCTTCTTCTTCTTCTTCTTCTTCTTCTTCTTCTTCTTCTTCTTCTTCATGGAGTGATGCCAGTCCCCAGGTCTGAGTGGGTATTCCTCCAATTTTCAGTGTTTCTGCCCACCGTTGGCCAGCTGGCCATTGGGGAAACCCCGCCCCCAAACAGCGATGTCCTTTCATGATGTCCCTGATGCGATGATGTCACCCAGAAGTGATGTCATGACATTCCGGGCATCTCCCGCGACACTCTGGTTTGAGGGGGCAAAACTTTGTATTAAATTTGCCCTCAAACCGTAGAGTTTTGCACTCAAACCAGAGCATCTCCACATGACATCACCGATACAATGATGTCACTTCTGGGTGATGTCAACACATCGGGGACACCCCGCCCACTCCCATAATGCCTCCCCCAATCCTCCAGCCAGCACAACGAGGGGACATGACAATCCTGAAGGGAGAATTTGGGGAGTGTTTTCATCTGGAATCTATGGTATATTTACAGAGTCTATCCTGAAGAGCTGCCATTTTCTCAAGGGAACCGCTCTCTGTTATCCGAAGGTCTGTTATAATTCCAGGAGAACTCCAGGCCTACAGTTCTCAAATCCCCACTCGGGGGGGGCGGGTTCCCCAACTCTGGGGCCCCTTTGGTATAATGGTTAGGAGCGTGGACTCTATTCTGGGAGTTTATGCCCTGCCCTTCACTCAGAGTCTCAGAGCGGCTCACAATCTCCTTTCCATTCTCCTCCCCACAACAGACACCCTGTGAGGCAGGTGGGACTGAGAGAGCTCTTTCGAGGACTGCTCTAGAGAGAACAGCCCTGACGGAACTTGTGACTGACCTGAGGTCACACCAGCAGCTGCACATGGAGGAGTGGGAGAATCAAACCCAGTTCTGCCAAAGTCCACGCTCTTAACCACTGCACCAAACTGGCTCTCAGGTTTCCATTATGCTATCGAGGGTACCATCAGGGTACATAAGAACATAAGAACATAAGAGAAGCCAATGTTGAATCAGGCCAGTGGCCCATCCAGTCCAACACTCTGTCACACAGCGGCCAAAAATACCAGGTGCCATCAGGAGGCCCAGCAGTGTGACCAGGACACTAGAAGCCCTCCCACTGCTGCCCCCTCCAGCACCAAGAATAGAGTGCATCACCTGCCCCAGACTGAGAGTTCCCATCTATACCCTGTGGCTAATAGCCACTGATGGACTTCTGCTCCATATGTTTATCCAATCCCCTCTTGAAGCCGTCCATGCTTGTAGCTGCCACCACCTCCTGCGGCAGTGAATTCCATGTGCCAATCACTCATTGGGTGAAGAAGTACTTCCTTTTATCTGTTCTAACCCGACTGCTCAGCAATTTCATGGAGTGCCCACGAGTTCTTGTATTGTGAGAAAAGGAGAAAAGTACTTCTTTCTCAACCTGCTCAATCCCATTCATAATCTTATAAACCTCGATCATGTCACCCCTCAGCTGTCGTTTCTCCAAGCTAAAGAGCCCCAAGCGTCTTAACCTTTCTTCATAGGGAAGTGTTCCAAACCTTTTATCATTCTAGTTGCCCTTCTCTGCACTTTTTCCAATGCTATAATATCCTTTTTGAGATGTGGTGACCAGAACTGTACGCAGTATTCCAAAAGGGGTCGCACCAATGATTTATACAGGGGCATAAACCAATCACTGGTGTTGTGTGTGATTTGGAACCGGCATATAAGCAGGCCCCCGGGTCTTGCTTCCTTCTGTCTCAGTTTTGCCTTCGAATAAATATCTGTATCTAATTTAAATAAATTAAAAGACGCCTGCTCCTTGGGAGGAAAGCGATGGCAAACCTAAACAGCATGATAAAAAGCAGAGACATCACCCTGCCAACAAAAGTCCGCATGGTCAAAGCAATGGTATTCCCCGTAGTAATGTATGGCTGCGAGAGTTGGACTATAAGGAAGGCCGAGTGCCAAAGAATAGATTCTTTTGAACTATGGTGCTGGAGAAGACTCTTGAGAGTCCCTTGGACTGCAAGGAGATCAAATCAGTCAATCCTAAAAGAAATCAACCCTGACTGTTCCCTGGAAGGCCAGATCCTGAAGTTGAAGCTCAAATACTTTGGCCACCAAATGAGAAGGGAGCACTCACTGGAGAAGACCCTGATGCCGGGAAGGATTGAAGGTCAAAGAAGAAGGTGACGGCAAAGGATGAGGTGGTCAGATAGTGTCACCGATGCAACAAACATGAAATTGAGCAAACTTCAGAGGACAGCGGAAGACAGGAGGGCCTGGCATGATCTGGTCCATGGGGGTCATGAAGAGTCGGACTCGACTGTGCGATTGAACAACAAAAAATATCTATGAACTGAAATCACTCGACTATGCGTCTTGAACCCAGTACATTTCACCATCCAAGTACTAACCAGGGCCGACCCTGCTTAGCTGACCCAAGATCTGACGGGATCAGGCTCTCCTGGGCCTTCCAGTTCGAAGCGTTACAAATACACCCTCGACATAACCTAGAAATGCTAAACGCTGCCAGTCATCTCTACGAAAATCAGCATGCCCCCCCCCAAATAAAATAAGTAAATAATCCCACGCAGATGATCCTGCCTTTGAAGTAAATCTGCTGGAATAGATTCAGTCCCAAATACATATTTTGCGACAACCGAAATAGGTCGAGCGGTTATAATTAGAAATACGGTTTCCCACTACCAATCTGTGCAAAAAGGGAAAAGGAAAAGTCTCCCTGCATGAAAACATTTTGACCTAATATGGAGTTGCAATCTTCCTCCCCCTCCCTCGCTTCCAAACAACACAAGGAATGCTTTGCAGGACTGGACCAAAGGTCTGTCTAGCCCGGCAATCTCTTTCCCAACGGCACCAAACCTGCTCAATTTTCTCTAGCTGGGAAAGAGGGGTCGGGTGGCCATATTTGTTTCAAAATGCGTGAGAGAGAGAGAGAAAGAAACCCGGCTGAAAAGAGCCATTCATTCTGTTCAGGAGGCTTCCAAAAATACCCCCCCAGTGAATGCATGAATGCGTGCAATTTGTTTAATTAATTCTCATGGGACCTGACAGTCAGATTGGAGAATTAAAGGTGGTCAAAAGGAGAGAGGGACGGAAAAGAGGACACACAAGCTTCGCAGTCTGCAGAGACAAAGATGTGGGATGAAGCACTGAAAGGTTTAGAAGGGGATTAGATAGATGCGTGCAGCACAGGTCTATCAGTGGCTACCAGCCACGAGGGCTAACAGGAAGCTCCATATTCAGAGGCAGTCAGCCTCTGGATCCCAGAGCCAGGAGGTCACATCGGGAAAAGGCCTCGGCCTCTCCGCCCTGTTGTTGGCCCTCCAGAGGAACTGGCTGGCCACTGTGTGAGACAGGATGCTGGACTAGATGGACCACTGGTCTGATCCAGCAGGGGTCCTCTGATGTTCTTATGAAGGCCTCGGCCTCTCTGCCCTGTTGTTGGCCCTGCAGAGGAACTGGCTGGCCACTGTGTGAGACAGGATGCTGGACTAGATGGACCACTGGTCTGATCCATCAGGGCTCTTCTGATGTTCTTATGAAGGCCTCGGCCTCTCTGCCCTGTTGTTGGCCCTGCAGAGGAACTGGCTGGCCACTGTGTGAGACAGGATGCTGGACTAGATGGACCACTGGTCTGATCCATCAGGGCTCTTCTGATGTTCTTATGAAGGCCTCGGCCTCTCTGCCCTGTTGTTGGCCCTGCAGAGGAACTGGCTGGCCACTGTGTGAGACAGGATGCTGGACTAGATGGACCACTGGTCTGATCCAGCAGGGCTCTTCTGATGTTCTTATGAAGGTCTCGGCCTCTCTGCCCTGTCGTTGGCCATCCAGAGGAACTGGTTGGCCACTGTGTGAGACAGGATGCTGGACTAGATGGACCACTGGTCTGATTCCGCAGGGCTCTTCAGATGTTCTTATGAAGGCCTCGGCCTCTCTGCCCTGTTGTTGGCCCTGCAGAGGAACTGGCTGGCCACTGTGTGAGATGGGATGCTGGTCTCGATGGACCACTGGTCTGATCCATCAGGGCTCTTCTGATGTTCCTATGAAGGCCTCGGCCTCTCTGCCCTGTTGTTGGATCTCCAGAGGAACTGGTTGGCTGCTGTATGAGACGGGATGCTGGACTAGATGGACCACTGGTCTGATCCAGCAGGGCATTTCTGATATTTTTATGAAGCCCTTGCCCATGAATCTAGCTTATCCCCTTTTAAAACTATTTCTCCCTGTGGCCATCACTACATCTTCTGGCAGCGAATTCCACATTTCAATCACACTCTTTGTAAATTCTCTAGTATTTTGGGAGAGGGGGGGGGAGTTCTTTTTGCCAGCACTCCATGCATAATTTCATAAACCTCTATTATGTCTTAGAAAAGTACCGAGTAAAGAATATTGTTGGGGATCTGCAGTATAATTACAATTAGTTGGTTCTATCGCTATGCGTAGACTAGGAATGGGCACAAACCACATTTTTGCTGAACTGGGAGGTTGATTCACAAACCAGCCAGGTTTGCATCGTTTCATGACCCATTTAAAGCTTTAAACCCCTGCTTTCTGCAAGGGTTTCCAAACCGACTGCTGCTCTGCTTGGAGCCATTTAAACCTTAGCTCAGAGACATTTAAACCTTGCTTTCTGTTCCCTGTGAAAAGCTGTGGGGAGCAGAAAGCATGGGTTTCCAAACAGCTGAGCACAGGGGGGGAACCGCTGTTCAGCTGTTTGTTTTAAATGGCTCAGAACCATTTAAACCCCATTTTCTGCACCCCAGCCCTGCTTTCTGCTCTTCGTGAACTACCACAAACTGCACCGAAATTTGTAAAAGTTCGTGGTGGTTCTTCACTTCACAAACGTCGCTTTGCGAACCACAAACCAGCCAAAATTCATGACAAACTATAATTAGTTGGCTGGTTCGTGCCTATCCCTAGCCTAGGACTCAAGTGAAACCTGATGGTCATGAAGGCCTTTGACGTTAAGGTTCTTTCATGGCTATGAATGTTAGGAGGTGGACTCTTGATAGATTTTCAGAGACTGACCAAGAGAGAGATCTTGGAGTCGTAGTAGATAACTCGATGAAAATGTCGAGACAGTGTGCGACTGCAATAAAAAAGGCCAACGCTATACTGGGGATTATTAGGAAGGGAACTGAAAACAAAACAGCCAGTATCATCATGCCCCTATATAAATCAATGGTGCGACCTCATTTGGAGTACTGTGTACAGTTCTGGTCACCACACCTCAAAAAGGATATTATAGCATTGGGAAAAGTGCAGAGAAGGGCAACTAGAATGATAAAAAATTTGGAACACTTTCCCTATGAAGAAAGGTTAAAATGCTTGGGGCTCTTTCGCTTGGAGAAATGAAGGGTGAGGGGTGACATGATCGAGGTTTACAAGATTATGCATGGGATAGAGCAGGTCGAGAAAGAGCTCTCTCAGTCCCACCTGCCTCACAGGGTGTCCGTTGTGGGGAGGGGAAGGGAAAGGAGTTTGTCAGCCATTCTGAGACTCCTTTGGGTAGTGAAGGGTAGGGTATAAATCCAATCTCTTCTTCTTCTTCTTCTTCCTCACAGGGTGTCTGTTGTGGGGAGGGGAAGGGAAAGGAGTTTGTCAGCCACTCTGAGACTCCTTTGGGTAGTGAGGGGCGGGGTATAAATCCAATCTCTTCTTCTTCTTCTTCTTCTTCTTCTTCTTCTTCTTCTTCTTCTTCTTCTTCTTCTTCTTCTACCTCACAGGGTGTCTGTTGTGGGGAGGGGAAGGGAAAGGAGTTTGTCAGCCTCTCTGAGACTCCTTTGAGTAGTGAAGGGCAGAGTATAAATCCAGTCTCTTCTTCCTCTTCTTCTCTTCTTCGTGTTTTCGATGAACAAATGTAGGAAGAAAAGGAAAGGGGGAAATACCCTGACAGGAGTAGCCCAGGCTAGTTTTATCTTGTTGGGTCTTGGAAGCCATACAGGGTCAGCCCTGGCTCGTATTTGGATGGGAGACCACCAAGGAAGTCCAGGGTTGCTATGGAGACGCAGGCAGTGGCAAACCACCTCTGTTCATCTCTTGCCTTGAAAACCTAACAGCAGGAGTCCCCAGCCTTTCTGACCTGGCGGGCACATCGCATGATGAGGCGGAGTGACAAAATGGCCACCGCAAAATGGCTGCCACAGGAGAGCCAGCTGCAAAATGGCTGCCACGGCTTAACTTCAGTAACGTAGTGCAGATCTTTCAGCTGCCACGACAGCTGCCGCCAAAGCAACCTTTTTCAAGAATCTCCGCCATCGAATGAGGATGGTGTGGAGTGGTTTCCTGTTGCCCCAGAAGGTCGGACCAGAACCGACAGGTTGAAATTAAATCGGGAGAGTTTCTGGCTCAACATGAGGAAGAACTTTCTGATGGTTAAAGCGGTTGCTCAGTGGAACAGGCTTCCTCGGGAGGTGGTGGGCTCTCTCCAGTTTGGTGTCGTGGTTAAGTGCGCGGACTCTAATCTGGGAGAACCGGGTTTGATTCCCCACTCCTCCACTTGCACCTGCTGATGTGACCTTGGGTTCTGGCACAGCTGTCCTTGAAAGAGCAGTTTGTGTTAGAGTTCTCTCAGCCCCACCTACCTCACAGGGTGTCTGTTGTGGGGAGGGGAAGGGAAAGGAGTTTGTCAGCTGCTCTGAGACTCCAAGTGAAGGGCGGGGTATAAATCCAATCTCCTCCTCCTCCTCCTCCTCCTCCTCCTCCTCCTCCTCCTCTTCTTCTTCTTCTTCTTCTTCTTCTTCTTCTTCTTCTTCTTCGGAGGTTTTCACACAGAGGCTAGATGGCCACCTGACAGCAATGTTGACTCTGTGAACTAAGGCAGATCATGAGAGGTAGGGCAGGAAGGGTTGCACCAGTGCTTAGTTCTTGTGGCCCTTTCTTACACGCCCTGAGGAATGCCGATTGCCACTTTGAGGTCTGGGCAGGGGTCACTGAGGATTTGTGAATGTCCTGGATTGTGCAGGGGGCTGGACTAGATGACCCTGGAGGTCCCTTCCAACTCTATGATTCTCCAAAAGTCAATAAGGAGTCGTCCTGGGCAAAAGCCCTCCCTGACGCAAACTGCAGGCCCTTGAGAACCCAACCTGTTGTATTTGAATAGCCCCGCCTCTTCATCTGCATAGCTCCATCCGGGATTCCGATCTTAGGTCTTGCTAGGTGGAACGGATTGGGCTTTTTTGAGGACTGGAGGCTTTTCCCCTGGGAAGGGAGATCCATGCCACTGAGAGCGCCCGCCGTGCAAATAGCACCGAAGGGTTAATGATACGAACGGTAGCCACCGAATCTTCAGTTGCCTGGGACGGGACTTTTGAGCTCTCACGCCTGCATCATTTTGCAAGCCTCCCCAAATGTTGATGTTCAGGGAGAATTATGAGTCAGTCTTTGTTTAACTTGAATTTCGGCTGCTGCTAAAAACGGTAAATGAGCAGAGCCCGTTGTGTCAATATTTAGGATAAATCAACTCCAGCTGACACTGGAGGCTGAATAGCGTTGAAATGTTGAGATCTGAGAGGGAAAAGGGAACGGGATTGATTCGCTCTCCCTTCCCTTGCCGGACGGCCGGAAATTTCTGTCTGTGAGATGCGTGGGGCACTCACAGCTGTTTTTTCGCAATGATGTTTCAATTCAACTTGTATTTGCATTGCATCTTTAAAGAACAGTTAATAAGCGGTTCTTTGTCATTTCCAATGGAACTTTGGTGTGTATTCCTTCATTAAAATTTTAAATTAGGCCTGCTCCAGAAACCAGGCATGGCCAGCTTCAAAGCCCACCCCTGCCAATTTGGTGTAGTGGTTAGGAGTGTGGATAAACATATGGAGCAGAAGTCCATCCGTGGCTATTAGCCACAGGGTATAGATGGGAACTCTCAGTCTGGGGCAGGTGATGCACTCTATTCTTGGTGCTGGGGGGGGCAGCAGTGGGAGGGCTTCTAGTGTCCTGGCCCCACTGCTGGACCTCCTGATGGCACCTGGTATATTTTGGCCGCTGTGTGACAGAGTGTTGGACTAGATGGGCCATTGGCCTGATTCAGCATTGGCTTCTCTTATGTTCTTATGTTCTTACTCTAATCTGGGAGAATGCTGGTGTGACCTTGGGTCAGTCACAAGTTCTTTCAGAGCTAATGCAATCTTAGGATTCATTAGTAGAAGCCTTGTGTCCAGATCACGGGAGGTGGTAGTTCTGCTCTATTCTGCTATGGTCAGGCCTCACCTGGAGTACTGTGTCCAGTTTTGGGCACCACACTTTAGGAAGGATGTTGACAAGCTTGAGTGTGTCCAGAAGAGGGACGACCAGGATGGTGGGAGGGTTGGAATCCAAGTCTTATGGGAAAAAGCTGAAAGAGTCGGGTACATTTAGCCTGGGAAAGAGAAGACTTAGAGGGGACATGATTGCAGTCTTCAAGTATTTGAAGGGCTGTCATGTAGAAGATGGAGCAGATCTATTCTCTCTTTCTCCGGATTGCAAGACTAAATCTAATGGGTGGAAATTACAAGGGAGTCATTACCGGCTCAATATCAGGAGAAACTTCCTAAGTGTAAGAGTGGTTGAGCAGTGGAGCAGACTGCCTCAGGAGGTGGTGGATGCTCCTTCCCTGGACGTTTTCAAGCGGAGGCTGGATGACCGTCTTTGGGGTATGTTGTAGGGATATCTTTCAGCTACACTCCTGTAGAGTGCAGGGAGCTGGACTGGATGACCTGCAAGGTCCCCTCCAGCTCTAACATTCTATGATTCTATGTTCTCTCAAGGACAGTTCTCAAAAGAGCTCTCTCAGCCCCACCTACTTCATAGGGTGTCTGTTGTGGGGAGTGGAAGGGAAAAGAGTTTGTAGGCCACTCTGAGACTCCTTCCGGTAATGAAGGGTAGGGTATAAATCCAATCTCTCTCTTCATCATCATCATCTTCTTCTTCTGCATGGGGTTGTTGTGAGAGTAAAATGGAGAACATGAAAATATGAGAAGTATGGAGAACAGGAGAACTAAGTTGATTGCCCTGGGAAAGGAAAGCAGGATTGAAGCAATATGATAAAACATAATAATGCTTAGCAATTCTAGATACTTTGGTCTGTAGGAATAAAGGAAAATTCACATCCAGTAGCACCCTAAATACCAACAAAATCTTCCAGAACATAAGCTTAGACCCTGACCAGGGTAGCCCAAGACAGCCTGATCTCATCAGATCTCAGAAGCCAAGCAGGGTGGGCCCAGATTAGTATTTGGATGGCTTTCCCTTCCCCTCCCCACAACAGACACCCTGTGAGGTAGAAGAAGAAGAAGAAGAGATTGGATTTATACCCCGCCCTTCACTACCCAAAGGACTCTCAGAGCGGCTTACAAGCTCCTTTCCCTTCCTCTCCCCACAACAGACACCCTGTGAGGAAGAAGAAGAAGAAGAGATTGGATTTATACCCCTCCCTTCACTACCCAAAGGAGTCTCAGAGCGGCTTACAAGCTCCTTTCCCTTCCCCTCCCCACAACAGACACCCTGTGAGGTAGAAGAAGAAGTACAGATTGATTTATACCCCACCCTTCACTACCCAAAGGAGTCTCAGAGTGGCTTACAAGCTCCTTTCCCTTCCTCTCCCCACAACAGACACCCTGTCAGGTAGAAGAAGAAGAAGAGATTGGATTTATACCCCGCCCTTCACTACCCAAAGGAGTCTGAGAGCGGCTGACAAGCTCCTTTCCTTTCCTCTACCCACAACAGACACCCTGTGAGGTAGAAGAAGAAGAAGAGATTGGATTTATACCCTGCCCTTCACTACCCAAAGGAGTCTGAGAGCGGCTGACAAACTCCCTTCCCTTCCCTCCCCACAACAGACACCCTGTGAGGTAGAAGAAGAGAAGAGATTGGATTTATACCCTGCCCTTCACTACCCAAAGGAGTCTGAGAGCGGCTGACAAACTCCCTTCCCTTCCTTCCCTCCCCACAACAGACACCCTGTGAGGTAGAAGAAGAGAAGAGATTGGATTTATACTCTGCCCTTCACTACCCAAAGGAGTCTCAGAGTGGCTGACAAACTCCCTTCCCTTCCCCTCCTAACAACAGACACCCTGTGAGGTAGAAGAAGAGAAGAGATTGGATTTATACCCCGCCCTTCACTACCCAAAGAAGTCTCAGAGCTGCTTACAATCTCCTTTCCCTTCCTCTCCCCACAACAGACACCCTGTGAGGTAGGTGGGGCTGAGAGAGCTCTGAGAGAAATGGCTCTTTTTCAAGGACAGCTCTGACAGAGCTGTGGCTTGCTCAATGTCATCCAGCAGCTGCGAGTGGAGGAGTGGGGGGAATCAAACCTGGTTCTCCCAGATTCGAGTCCGCGTACTTGATCACGACACCAAACTGGCCAGTGAGCCACAGCCCCTCCCCTTCCTTAACACAAATCAAGCTGCTCTCCAGCAGCCTACGAGATCCCTTTCTGTTTCCCCACTTCTGATCCTCTTCTCAGAATCCCTTTTATGAAAATACACTTGACTGCTCTCCTGTGTACTTCTCTTAGGAGTAGAAGGGAGGGAAAGGAGGAGAAAAAATGGCTGAATACTGAGCAAAATAAAGTAAAATAAAGTAAAGTAATGCAGGAGCATCTGTAGTCCGAGATCCGTGAAATGGCTGGCCAGGTTGGAATCTACTCCAGGAATCATAGGGGTAATGGAGCATTTGACCAAGGACAATCCCGATTTCCTGGTCCCTAGTAAATTGCCATCCCTCGTCGATCCCATGAAGACAAGAGAGCCAGTTTGGTGTAGTGGTGAAGAAGGAGGAGAAGGAGGAGGAGGAGGAGGAGATTGGATTTATACCACGCCCTTCACTACCCAAAGGAGTCTCAGAGCGGCTGACAAACTCCTTTCCCTTCCCCTCCCCACAACAGACTCCCTATGAGGTAGAAGAAGAAGAAGAAGAGATTGGATTTATACCCCGTCCTTCAGTACCCAAAGGAGTCTGAGAGCGGCTTACTATCTCCATTCCCTTCCCCTCCCCACAACAGACAGCCTGTGAGGTAGAAGAAGAAGAAGAGATTGGATTTAGACCCCGCCCTTCACTACCCAAAGGAGTCTCAGAGCAGCTTACAAACTCCTTTCCCTTCCCCTCCCCACAACAGACGCCCTGTGAGGTAGAAGAAGAAGAAGAGATTGGATTTGGACCTCACCCTTAACTACCCAAAGGAGTCTGAGAGCGGCTGACAAACTCCCTTCCCTTCCCCTCCCCACAACAGACACCCTGTGAGGTAGAAGAAGAAGAGATTGGATTTATACCCTGCCCTTCACTACCCAAAGGAGTCTCAGAGTGGCTTACAAGCTCCTTTCCCTTTCCCTCCCCACAACAGACACCCTGTGAGGTAGGTGGGGCTGAGAGAGCTCTGAGAGAAACGGCTCTTTTTCAAGGACAGCTCTGACAGAGCTGTGGCTTGCTCATGGTCATCCAGCAGCTGCGAGTGGAGGAGTGGGGGGAATCAAACCCGGTTCTCCCAGATTCAAATCCGTGCACTTGATCACGACACCAAACTGGCCAGTGAGCCACAGCCCCTCCCCTTCCTTAACACAAATCAAGCTGCTCTCCAGCAGCCTACGAGATCCCTTTCTGTTTCCCCACTTCTGATCCTCTTCTCAGAATCCCTTTTATGAAAATACACTTGACTGCTCTCCTGTGTACTTCTCTTAGGAGTAGAAGGGAGGGAAAGCAGGAAAAAAATGGCTGAATACTGAGCAAAATAAAGTAAAATAAAGTAAAGTAATGCAGGAGCATCTGTAGTCCAAGATCCGTAAAATGGCTGGCCAGGTTGGAACCTACTCCAGGAATCATAGGGGTCATGGAGCATTTGACCAAGGACAATCCCGATTTCCTGGTCCCTAGTAAATTGCCATCCCTCGTCGATCCCATGAAGACAAGAGAGCCAGTTTGGTGTAGTGGTGAAGAAGGAAGAGGAGGAGGAGGAGGAGATTGGATTTATACCGTGCCCTTCACTACCCAAAGGAGTCTCAGAATGGCTTACAAAATCCTTTCCCTTCCCCTCCCCACAACAGACACTACCTGTGAGGTAGAAGAAGAAGAAGAGGTTGGATTTATACCCTGCCCTTCACTACCCAATGGAGTCTCAGAGTGGCTTACAAACTCCTTTCCCTTCCCCTCCCCACAACAGACACCCTGTGGGGTAGAAGAAGAAGAAGAGGTTGGATTTATACCCTGCCCTTCACTACCCAAAGGAGTCTCAGAGCGGCTTACAAACTCCTTTCCCTTCCCCTCCCCACGATAGGCACCCTGTGAGGTAGAAGAAGAAGAAGAGATTGGATTTATACCCCGCCTTCACTACCCAAAGGAGTCTCAGAGCGGCTTACAAACTCCTTTCCTTCCTCCCCACAACAGACACCCTGAGAGGTAGAAGAAGAGACTGGATTTATACCCTGCCCTTCACTACCCAAAGGAGTCTCAGAGCGGCTTACAAACTCCTTTCCTTTCCCTCCCCACAACAGGCACCCTGTGAGGTAGGTGGGGCTAAGAGAGCTCTGACAGAAACTGCTCTTTATCAAGAACAGCTGTGCCAAGGTGCAAGTGGAGGAGTGGGGAATCAAACCCGGTTCTCCCAGATTAGAGCCCGCGCACTTAACCACTACACCAAACTAGCTCACGGACTCTAATCAGGGAGAACCGGGTTTGATTCCCCACTCCTCCACTTGCACCTGCTAATGTGACCTTGGGCAAGCCATAGTTCTGATAAGGGCTGTTCTTGAAAAAGAGCAGTTTCTGTCAAGAGCTCTCTCATCCCCGCCTACCTCACAGGGTATCTGTTATGGGGAGGGACAGGAAAGGAGTTTGTCAGCCACTCCAAGACTCCCTTGGGTAGTGAAGGGCAGGGTATAAATCCAGCCTCTTCTTCTTCTTCTACCTCACAGGGAGTCTGTTGTGGGGAGGGGAAGGGGAAGGAGTTTATAAGCCACTCCGAGACTCCTTTGGGTAGTGAAGGGCGGGGTATAAATCCAACCTCTTCTTCTTCTTCTACCCCACAGGGTGTCTGTTGTGGGGAGGGGAAGGGAAAGGAGTTTGTAAGCCACTCCGATACTCCATTGGGTAGTGAAGGGCAGGGTATAAATCCAACCTCTTCTTCTTCTTCTACCCCACAGGGTGTCTGTTGTGGGGAGGGGAAGGGGAAGGAGTTTGTAAGCCACTCCGATACTCCATTGGGTAGTGAAGGGCAGGGTATAAATCCAACCTCTTCTTCTTCTTCTACCCCACAGGGTGTCTGTTGTGGGGAGGGGAAGGGGAAGGAGTTTATAAGCCACTCCGAGACTCCTTTGGGTAGTGAAGGGCGGGGTATAAATCCAACCTCTTCTTCTTCTTCTACCCCACAGGGTGTCTGTTGTGGGGAGGGGAAGGGGAAGGAGTTTATAAGCCACTCCGAGACTCCATTGGGTAGTGAAGGGCGGGGTATAAATCCAACCTCTTCTTCTTCTTCTACCCCACAGGGTGTCTGTTGTGGGGAGGGGAAGGGGAAGGAGTTTATAAGCCACTCCGAGACTCCTTTGGGTAGTGAAAGGCGGGGTATAAATCCAACCTCTTCTTCTTCTTCTACCCCACAGGGTGTCTGTTGTGGGGAGGGGAAGGGGAAGGAGTTTATAAGCCACTCCGAGACTCCTTTGGGTAGTGAAGGGCGCGGTATAAATCCAACCTCTTCTTCTTCTTCTACCCCACAGGGTGTCTGTTGTGGGGAGGGGAAGGGGAAGGAGTTTATAAGCCACTCCGAGACTCCATTGGGTAGTGAAGGGCGGGGTATAAATCCAACCTCTTCTTCTTCTTCTACCCCACAGGGTGTCTGTTGTGGGGAGGGGAAGGGGAAGGAGTTTATAAGCCACTCCGAGACTCCTTTGGGTAGTGAAGGGCGGGGTATAAATCCAACCTCTTCTTCTTCTTCTACCCCACAGGGTGTCTGTTGTGGGGAGGGGAAGGGGAAGGGGAAGGAGTTTATAAGCCACTCCGAGACTCCATTGGGTAGTGAAGGGCGGGTTATAAATCCAACCTCTTCTTCTTCTTCTACCCCACAGGGTGTCTGTTGTGGGGAGGGGAAGGGGAAGGGGAAGGAGTTTATAAGCCACTCCGAGACTCCATTGGGTAGTGAAGGGCGGGGTATAAATCCAACCTCTTCTTCTTCTTCTACCCCACAGGGTGTCTGTTGTGGGGAGGGGAAGGGGAAGGAGTTTATAAGCCACTCCGAGACTCCATTGGGTAGTGAAGGGCGGGGTATAAATCCAACCTCTTCTTCTTCTTCTACCCCACAGGGTGTCTGTTGTGGGGAGGGGAAGGGGAAGGGGAAGGAGTTTATAAGCCACTCCGAGACTCCATTGGGTAGTGAAGGGTGGGTTATAAATCCAACCTCTTCTTCTTCTTCTTCTACCCCACAGGGTGTCTGTTGTGGGGAGGGGAAGGGGAAGGAGTTTATAAGCCACTCCGAGACTCCTTTGGGTAGTGAAGGGCGGGGTATAAATCCAGCCTCTTCTTCTTCTTCTTCTACCCCACAGGGTGTCTGTTGTGGGGAGGGGAAGGGGAAGGAGTTTATAAGCCACTCCGAGACTCCTTTGGGTAGTGAAGGGCGGGGTATAAATCCAGCCTCTTCTTCTTCTTCTTCTACCTCACAGGGTGTCTGTTGTGGGGAGGGGAAGGGGAAGGAGTTTGTCAGCCACTCCGAGACTCCTTTGGGTAGTGAAGGGCGGGGTATAAATCCAACCTCTTCTTCTTCTTCTACCCCACAGGGTGTCTGTTGTGGGGAGGGGAAGGGGAAGGCGTTTGCAAGCCACTCCGAGACTCCTTTGGGTAGTGAAGGGCGGGGTATAAATCCAATCTCTTCTTCTTCTTCTTCTTCTACCTCACAGGGTGTCTGTTGTGGGGAGGGGAAGGGGAAGGAGTTTGTCAGCCACTCCGAGACTCCTTTGGGTAGTGAAGGGCAGGGTATAAATCCAACCTCTTCTTCTTCTTCTACCCCACAGGGTGTCTGTTGTGGGGAGGGGAAGGGGAAGGAGTTTGTCAGCCACTCCGAGACTCCTTTGGGTAGTGAAGGGCAGGGTATAAATCCAACCTCTTCTTCTTCTTCTCTCACCCAATGCCTTGCTACATTTGCTTGAGTGAGTTCAGCTTCCTCCTCTGGGTCTCTAATCTCTCAGCAGGTGAAAGGAGCCGAGTGTGTCATCTCTGGCACAGTTCCATATCAGCGCAGGGAGCGCACAGGCTGCCATTTCACACTCTGCAGCTGCTGAAATATATTTCAAACGTTGCAGGTTAATGATGGCTTTTTCTCCCTCCGCAAGCTCACAGCATTTTCCCCCCTCTTGGCTTTTAAATCAGTGGCGGATGAGTTATCACAGAGTCAAGGGACTCAGCACAAGAACGGACGGTGATGTACACAGAAGATCGGGCTGCTGGCTTCGGGATGGGAAATACCTGGATATTTTGGGGGGTGGCACTGGGGGTGGTGGGGTTTGGGAAGGGGGGGTACCTCAGCAAGATATAAGGCCACAGAGTTCACCTTCCAAAGCTGCCATTTGATCCAGAGGAACCCATCTCTGTGGTCAGCAGAACAACTGGAAATTTGGGAGGTCTCCAGGCCCCACCTGGAGGCTGGCAACCACAACATGATGCCCCACAGTGACACAGCAAAAACAGAACAGCTGGAAATCTGGGAGGTCTCCAGGCCCCACCTGGAGGCTGGCAACCACAACACGACGCCCCACAGTGACACAGCAAAAACAGAACAGCTGGAAATCTGGGAGATCTCCAGGCCCCACCTGGAGGCTAGCAACCACAACACGACGCCCCACAGTGACACAGCAAAAACAGGGAGATACCTCCCCACCCACCATATGAGCTTTCTTTGCACAGGAAATTGACTGGAGGGGGAGGATCCCTTCCTCTTCCTGTGATAGCATTCCAAACCTCTTTGTTGTTGTTCAGTCGCACAGTCGAGTCCGACTCTTCGCGACCCCATGGACCAGATTACGCCAGGCCCTTCTGTCTTCCGCTGTCCACTGAAGTTTGCTCAATTTCATGTTCATTGCATCGATGACACTGTCTAACCATCTCATTCTTTGCCGTCCCCTTCTTCTTTGACCTTCAATATTTCCCAGCATCAGGGTCTTCTCCAGTGAATGCTCCCTTCTCATTTGGTGGCCAAAGTATTTGAGCTTCAGCTTCAGGATCTGGCCTTCCAGGGAACAGTCAGGGTTGATTTCTTTTAGGATTGACTGATTTGATCTCCTTGCAGTCCAAGGGACTCTCAAGAGTCTTCTCCAGCACCATAGTTCAAAAGAATCTATTCTTCGGCGCTCGGCCTTCCTTATAGTCCAACTCTCACAGCCATACATTACTACGGGGAATACCATTGCTTTGACCATGCGGACTTTTGTTGGCAAGGTGATGTCTCTGCTTTTTATCATGCTGTTTAGGTTTGCCATCGCTTTCCTCCCAAGGAGCAGGCGTCTTTTAATTTCATGGCTGCAGTCACCATCTGCAGTGATCTGGGATCCTAGGAACGTGAAGTCTGTCACTACTTCTACGACTTCCCCTTCTATTTGCCAAGGAGTGATGGGCCCAGATGCCATGATCTTAGTTTTTTTGATGTTGAGCTTCAAGCCCACTTTTGCACTCTCCTCTTTCACCCTGAGCAAGAGGCTCTTTAGATCCTCTTCACTTTCTGCCATCAGAGTGGTATCGTCTGCATATCTGAGGTTATTGATCTTTTCCCCAGCAATCTTAACTCCAGCTTGTGATTCATCCAGGCCAGCATTTCGCATGATGTACTCTGCATATAAATTAAATAAGCAAGGTGACAGTATACATCCTTGTCGTACTCCTTTTCCTATGCTAAACCAATCAGTTGTTCCATATCCGGTTCTAACTGTTGCTTCTTGACCCTTATACAGGTTTCTCAGGAGACATATGAGGTGGTCTGGTACTCCCATCTCTTTAAGAACCTGCCATAATTTATTGTGATCCACACAATCAAAGGCTTTAGCATAGTCAATGAAGCAGAAGTAGATGTTTTTCTGGTATTCTCTTGCTTTCTCCATAATCCAGCGAATGTTGGCAATTTGATCTCTAGTTCCTCTACCTCTTCGAAACCCAGCTTGTACTTCTGGCAGTTCTCTATCCACGTACTGTTGGAGCCTAGCTTGTAGGATTTTGAGCATGACCTTGCTAGCGTGTGAAATGAGTGCAATTGTGCGATAGTTTGAACATTCCTTGACGTTGCCCTTCTTTGGGATTGGAATGTAAACTGACCTTTTCCAATCCTGTGGCCACTGTTGTGTTTTCCAAATTTGTTGGCAAATTGAGTGCAGCACTTTAACAGCATCTTCTTTTAAGACTTTGAATAACTCAGCTGGGATACCATCACCTCCACTAGCTTTGTTGTTAGTAATGCTTTCTAAGGCCCATTTAACTTCGCTTTCCAGGATGTCTGGCTCAAGGTCAGTGATTATACCATCGTGGTTGTCAAGGACATCGAGGTCCTTCTTGTATAGTTCTTCTGTGTATTCTTGCCATCTTTTCCTAATCTCTTCTGCTTCTGTTAGATCCCTACCGTTTTTGTCCTTTATCATGGCCAGCTTTGCATGGAACGTTCCCTTGATTTCTCCAATTTTCTTGAAGAGATCTCTAGTCCTTCCCAATCTATTGTTTTCCTCTATTACTTTGCATTGTTCATTCAGGAAAGCCTCCTTATCTCTCCTTGCTGTTCTCTGGAAATCTGCATTCAGTTGGGCAAATCTTTCCTTTTCCCCATTGCCTTTAGCTTTCCTTCTTTCCTCTGCTATGTGTAAAGCCTCATCAGACAGCCACTTTTCTTTTTGCATTTCTTTTTCTTTGGGATGGCGGTGAGTGCTGCCTCCTTTACAATGTCACGGACCTCTGTCCATAGTTCTTCAGGCACTCTGTCTATCAAATCTAGTCCCTTAAACCTATTCTTCACCTCTACTGTATATTCATCGGGGATGCGATCTAGGTCAAATCTGAATGGCCGAGTGGTTTTCCCAACTTTCTTCAATTTAAGTCTGAATTTTGCAATGAGTAGCTCATGATCTGAGCCACAGTCAGCTCCAGGTCTTGTTTTTACTGACTGGATAGAGCTTCTCCATCTTTGACTGCAAATTATATAGTCAATCTGATTTCGGTGTTGCCCATCTGGTGATGTCCATGTGTAGAGACGCCTCTTAGGTTGTTGGAAAAGGGTGTTTGCTATGACCAGCGTGTTCTCTTGACAAAACTCTGTTAGCCTTTGCCCTGCTTCATTTTGTTCTCCAAGGCCAAACTTTTCTGTTATTCCGGTTACCTTTTGATTTCCTACTTTAGCATTCCAGTCCCCTATGATGATGAGGACATCATTTTTTGGTGTTAGTTCTACGAGCTGTTGTAGGTCTTCGTAGAACTGGTCCACTTCAGCCTCTTCTGCAGCAGTGGTTGGGGCATAGACTTGGATTACTGTGATGTTGAATGGTTTGCCTTGGATTCGGACCGAGATCATTCTGTCATTTTTGAGATTGTATCCCAATACTGCCTTTCTCACTCTCTTGTTGACTATAAAGGCCACACCATTTTTTCTACGGGATTCCTGGCCACAGTAGTAGATATAATGGTCTTCTGAGTTAAATTCGCCCATTCCTGTCCACTTTAGTTCACTGATTCCCAAGATGTCGATGTTCATTCTTGCCATCTCATTTTTGACCACGTCAAGCTTACCTTGATTCATAGATCTTACATTCCAGGTTCCTATGCAGTATTGTTCTTTGCAGCATCGAACTTTCCTTTCACCGTCAGACACATCCACAACTGAGCGTCCTTTCGGCTTTGGCCCAGCCGCTTCACTCTTTCTGGGGTTACTCGTACTTGCCCTCTGCTCGAAAGCTATTCTCTGCAGCTGCTAGACCTACTGGGCCCCTACCGGGCCTCAGAGAAGCCCTGCTGGCTGAGACAAGGGCCGGGGCCTTTTCAGTGGTGGCTCCGCACTGGTGGAACAAGCTCCCAAAGGACATCAGGGCCCTGTGGGACCGTCTACAGTTCCGTGGAGCCTGCAAGACAGAGCTCTTCCACCAGGCCTTCAATTAGGGTGCCGCACCGAAGAATCTGTGGCCCTGACTCTAACACTAACATCATTGTCGACAGCCAATCGACCCAGAAGAAGAGGAGAAGAAGAAGAAGAAGAGATTGGATTTATACCCCGCCCTTCACTTGGAGCCTCAGAGCAGCTGACAGACTCCTTTCCCTTCCCCTCTCCACAACAGACACCCTGGGAGGTAGAAGAAGAAGAAGAAGAGATTGGATTTATACCCCACCCTTCACTGCCCAAAGGCATCTCAGAGCGGCTGACAAACTCCTTTCCCTTCCCCTCCCCACAACAGACACCCTGTGAGGTAGGTGGGGCTGAGAGAACTTCTGACAGAAACTGTCCTTGAGAGAACAGCTGTGCCAGAGCTTGTGACTGACCCAAGGTCACATCCGCAGGTGCAAGTGGAGGAGTGGGGAATCAAACCCGGTTCTCCCGGATTAGAGTCCACGCCCTTAACCACTACACCAAACTGGCTCACCAAACTGAATGCGATGTCAGCCGGCTGTCACCTGAGGATGCTGCTAATGCCCGCCGTCTGATGCAAACAAGCACTTTATATTTTAGAATATTTATAATTGCATTTGTTCTGGTTTTATTTAATTCTTGTTTTAATTGTCTTATACTTTTGTGTAAGCCACCCTGGGCCTGCCTTAGTGAGGAGGGTGGGATATCAATTAATTAAATAAAATCAATCAGAACAGAAGAGAAGCCATGTTGGATCAGGCCAGTGGCCCAGCTAGTCCAACACTCTGTATAAAGCCCAGGTGCCATCCGGAGGTCCACCCGTGGGGCAGAACTCCAGAAGACCTCCCACTCTTGCCCCCCAAGCACCAGGAATACAGAGCATCACTGTCCCAGACAAAGTGTTCCATCTATAATTTGTGGCTAATAGCCACTGATGGGCCTCTGCTCTATATGTTTATCCAGTCCCCTCTTGAAGCTGTCTATGTTTGTAACCGCCTGAATCCCACATGAATTCCACATGTTAATTACTCTTTGAGTGAAGATGTGCTTCTCTTTATCCGTTCTAAGCTTTGCTGTTGTTCAGTCGCACGGTCCTCTGGAGTTTGCTCAGTTTCATGTTCGTTGCCTCGATGACGCTGTCTAACCATCTCATCCTTTGCCGTCCCCTTCTTCTTTGACCTTCAGTCTTTCCCAGCATGAGGGTCTTCTCCAGTGAGGGCTCCCTTCTCATTGGGTGGCCAAAGTTCTAAGCTTACTGCTCATTAATTTCATCGAGTGCCCAGGAGTTCTTGTTTTGTGCAAAAGGGAGAAGAGTCCTGCTTTCTCTACCTTCTCTATCCCACGCCTCATTTTGTAGCCCTTTCTGTCATCATGTCACCCCTCAATGGCCATTTCTCCAAGTTAAAGAGCCCTAACCTCTTTCGCCTTTCTTCACAGGGAAGGCGTTCCATTCCAGTGCTCCCTCTCAGCTTAGCGAGTGCGAGCTAGCTCAGGGTTTTTTAGCCTTCGTTCCGTGCGCCTCAGCATCTAGTCATGCCAGCCACATGACCACAGAAACGTCTTCGGACAGTGCTGGCTCTTCGGCCCAGAAATGGAGATGTGCACTGCAACCCTAGAGTCGGATTCAACTGGCTTTCGAGCAAGGGAAACCTTTACCCTTTACTAGCAGTAGAAGAGGGCAAGATTGTCCAGGAGCACCTGAAAGACTAGCAAGATTTGTAGCAGGAGAGGAACTTTCAGGAGTCACGGCTCACTTCTGACCTCTGTCGTAATCCCAGGAGATCTCCAGCCACTGCCCAGAAGAGGGCAAAACCTAATTTTATTTCCCAAGTCCAGGGTCTGAGCCCCAGCTCTGAAAAACGAGTTTGGGGACAAGCTCCAATCTGGCTCTGCATAATAACTATTAAAGGGGGTGTCTCTCTTTCCTCTGCCCCCACCACACACTTCGATCTGCCCCACCCTGACCTTTGCAGACAGGAGATCAGCCTGCCCGCTGGCCAACCACAATTTCTGTTTCTGCCTCTCTGCCTTGCTAGCGGGGAGGGGGCTTTCCCTCCCATTGTCTGCAGTGCCCGGCAGCCACATTGCTATGGAGACATCTGTACACTCAAAGCCCGGGACGTGCAACCAAGCCAGGACAGGCCCAGAGAGCTACGGCTGAGGTAAGACTGGGCACAGCCCTGGGAGAAACGGGAAACGATGAGTGGAGGGGGGGGATGTCAAGGAGGAGGCAGCCTCTAACCCCAGCAACACCGTTCTGGGTGATTTATTTTAGTTTTCTCCCCCCTTTAACTCTTCTCTAGAGAGCCAGTTTGGGGTAGTGGTTAGGAGCGTGGGCTCGAATCGGGGAGATCTGGGTTTGATCCCCCCACTCTTCCAAATGCAGCTGCTGGTGTGGCCTTGGGCCAGGCACAAGTTCTCTCAGAGCTGTTCTCTCAAGGGCAGTCCTCGAAAGAGCTCTCTCAGCCCCACCTGCCTCACGGGTGTCTGTTGTGGGGAGGGGAAGGGAAAGGAGATTTTTAAGCCACTCTGAGACTCCTTTGGGTAGTGAAGGGCGGTGTATAAATCCAATCTCTTCTTCTTCTACCTCACAGGGTGTCTATTGTGGGAAGGGGAAGGGAAAGGAGTTTGTAAGCTGCTCTGAGACACCTTCGGGGAGTGAAGGGTGGGGTATGAATCCAATCTCTTCTTCTTCTTCTACCTCACAGGGTGTCTGTTGTGGAGAGGGGAAGGGGAAGGGGAAGGAGTTTGTAAGCTGCTCTGAGACTCCTTTGGGTAGTGAAGGGCGGGGTATAAATCCAGTCTCTTCCTCTTCTTCTATCTCATGGGGTGTCTGTTGTGGGGAGGGGAAGGAAAGGAGTCTGTAAGCCACTCTGAGACCAGTATTCCCTCTAAACTGAGTTAGTGTGAGCTAGCTCGCAGCTTTTTAGCTTCCAGCTCACACATTTTTGTCTTAGCTCAGGAAGGAGGGCTCCAGAGCAAACTAATGCATGCAGTAGTCAAATCGTTCGCTCACAACTTTTATACCAGTAGCTCACAAAGTAGAATTTTTGCTCACAAGAGTCCACAGCTTAGAGGGAACATTGTCTGAGACTCCTTCGGGTAGTGGAGGGCGGGGTATAAACCCCATCTCTTCTTTTCTTCTTCTTCTTCTGTTTTGTCCTTACAACAACCCACTATGAGGTAGGTCAGACTGAGAGTGTGCAACTGGCCCAAGTCACCCAGTGAACTCCCATGACAAAGGATTCGAACCTGGGTCTCCTAGAGCCGAGTCTGACAGTTTAACTAGGTTTGCCAGGTGCCCCCTGGCCCCTGGGCAGGGGATGAGGGGATAAGGTTACCAGATCCAGGTTGGGAAATTCCTGGAGATTTGGGGGTGGAGCCTAGAGTGGACAGGGCATAAGAACATAAGAACATAAGAGAAGCCAATGTTGAATCAGGCCAATGGCCCATCCAGTCCAACACTCTGTCACACAGCAGCCAAAAATACCAGGGGCCATCAGGAGGTCCAGCAGTGGGGCCAGGACAATAGAAGCCCTCCCACTGCTGCCCCCTCCAGCACCAAGAATAGAGTGCATCACCTGCCCCAGACTGAGAGTTCCCATCTATACCCTGTGGCTAAGAGCCACTGATGGACTTCTGCTCCAGATGTTTATCTAATTCCCCCTTGAAACTGTCCATGCTTGTAGCTGCCACCACCTCCTGTGGCAGGGAATTCCGTGTGTTAATCTCTCTTTGGGTGAAGAAGTAAAGAAGGGCGCTCACTGGGGTACAACGCCACAGAGCCCACACTCCACGGCATCCATTTTCTCCAGGGGAACTGATCTCTGTAAGTCTGGAGACTGAGTTATAATTCTGCGGGATCCCCAGGTCCCAACTGGAGGATGACATCTCCAGCTCTAACTACTACCCCACGCTGCCTCTTGGCCCCTCAGCTCTGTTAGTCCGGTTTCTTTGCTCAAAACCCTGGGTCCCTGGCAGTGTTCCCCCTAAGCTGAGTTAGTGTGAGTTAGCTCACAGTTTCTTAACCTCCAGCTCACAGATTTTTCTCTTTGCTCAGGAAGGGACGGCTCCCGAGCAAACTGATTTATGCAGCAGCCCAATCGCTCGCTCACAATTTTAATGCCAGGAGCTCACAAAGTAGAATTTTTGCTCACAAGATTCCACGGCTTAGAGGGAGCATGGGTCACTGGATATTATTCCTCCAGCGAATCCTTGCAAGAGTACACACACATAGCTTGCATTAGCAAACGGTGACTGTTCTATTTCCAGATCAGAATTTTGACGGAGCTTCTAAAAATAGACACAATAAACTTGTTCTGGCGAACTTAGATGAAGGAGATCACCTCTGGAAGGAGGAGCAATCGATCGCACTGGGTATTCTCATCCCGCCCCGCCCCCGCCCCCGCTCCAGTGGCTACAGTACTGGGTTTTGTGCATGAGGAATAGTGTAAGAGTGACTGTGAGGATTGTGCTGTCGCCCGCGCTGAATAATGCACTTTCCGCTGAATAATGCACGTCAGGCCCTCCTGTCTTCTGTCATGCTCCGGCGCTTGCTTAATTTCATGTTTGTTGCATCGATAACACTGTCAGATCATCTCATCCTTTGCCGTCCCCTTCTTCTTTGACCTTCAGTCTTTCCCAGCATCAGGGTCTTCTCCAGTGAGGGCTCCCTTCTCATTTGAGGGCCAAAGCATTTGAGCTTCAACTTCAGGATCTGGCCTTCCAGGGAACAGTCGGGGTTGATTTCTTTTAGGACTGACTGATTTTATCTCCTTGCAGTCCAAGGGTTTCTCAAGATTCTTCTCCAGCACCATAATTCAAAAGAATCTATTCTTCGGCGCTCGGCCTTCCTTAGGGTCCAACTCTCGCAGCCATACAGTACTACTGGGAATACCATTGCTTTGACCATGCGGAATTTTGTTGGCAGGGTGATGTTGTTTAGGTTTGCTATCGCTTTCCTGACCAGGAGCAGGCGTCTTTTAATTTCATGGCTGCAGTCACCATCGGCAGTGATCTTGCATCCCAGGAACGCGAGGTCTGTCGCTGCTTCCCGGACTTCCCCTTCTATTTGCCAAGGAGTGATGGGGCCGGATGCCATGATCTTAGCTTTTTTGATGTTGAGTTTCAAGCCAACCTTTGCGCTCTCCTCTTTCACTCTGAGCAAGAGGCTCTTGAGGTCCTCTTCACTTTCTGCCATTAGAGTGGTATCATCTGCATACCTGAGGTTGTTGATCTTTTCCCCAGCTATCTTAATTCCGGTTTGTGATTCATCCAGGCCGGCATTTCGCATGACATACTCTGCATATAAATTAAATAAGTAAGATGACAATATATATCCTTGTCGTGCTCGTTTTCCAATGCTAAACCAATCAGTTGTTCCGTATCCGGTTCTAACTGTTGCTAGCTCACAGTTTTTCAGCCTCCGGCTCACACATTTCTATCTTTGCTCAGGAAGGACGGCTCCAGAGCAAACTAAGGTATGCAGCAGCCAAATCGCTCGCTCAGAACTTTAATGCCTGTAAAGTACTCAGACATAATGCAATCAGACATAATGCAATCAGACCTGACCACATGCGAGGCAAGGAAGCCATGCAGTCAGGCAGATACGTCCAAGCTTCGCTCACCTGAAGAAAGGACTCAGCGGATCCTAACCCGCTCCAATCAGACGGTTAGGCTCCCGTCCGAGAGCATATGGAACTCCCGGCCACTGTAAATAGCCAATGTCTTGAGTGGGGTGTGTTCTGGGTGTGGGGTTTTCAGGGGATATAAACCGGCCTGCGAGCCAGGTAAAGTTGTCTTGTTCTTGAACTAATAAAGTATGTGAGAGCTGAAATCACTCGTCAGCCTCAGTACTTTTCAATGCCCATAGCTGACAAAGTAGAATTTGTGCTCACAGGACTCCACAGCGTAGAGGGAGCATTGGTTATAACGCCATCGAGCTCACATTCCAAAGTGGCCATTTTTCTCCTGCTGAATTATCTCTGTCACCTGGAGGTCAATTAGGCTTGCCAAGAACTTAACGTATTTCGGCGGGGGATGGATACATCCTGGCAGGACCATCCCCGGGGGGAAGGAAAGACGCATGCACAATGCCATCGCCAGGAAGTGACGCCAGGCGACGCTCTGGCAATGGGGATGGAAACTCGTTGGTACCATCGAGTTTCCAGCCCCATTGCCAGAGCATCGCCCCATTGCCAGAGTGTCGCCTGGCGTCACTTCCTGGCAATGGCATCATGCGGCATGGGTGTTGCCCGGGGGAATGTTCCAGCTGGGGACTGTATGTCCCCCACCGAAATACGGTAAGTACTTGGGAACCCTAAGATCAGTTGTAATGGTGAAAGATCTCAAGCCACCACCTGGAAGTTGGCAGCTCTAATTTAAAAGCATTCTTGGGTGGGACAAGGCACTTCTCCACTTGCTAAAACTGTGGGGCACCCAATGAAGTTCGTGATCAGTAGATTCTGGGCAAGACATATGAAGCACCCTTCTTCACACGATGCATGATGAACTTGTGGAACTCCAGGGCACAAGATGCAGTCGTGGTTACTACCTCAGCCTGCCAAGGGGACATTTTTTTAAAAAAACAACATTTTGTGGAAAATAGGTCCATCGGAGGCTGTTAGCGCCCTTCCTTCCTCCATGGCCGCTGTGCTCAGCAGAAAACTGTTTAAACAGAGTTAAATCAGTCACAAATCAGATAAATCAATCATCGTTATGTGCCTTTAAAAAAAAAAAACACTACCATCTGGTGTTTACTTAGGCTAACATTGAGTCGTTAGCAATATTAATGGCGACCAATCTGTTCGGACTGGCAGCTTTTCTATGCATGCAAAATTGGGGGGGGGGTTTCCAATTTAGGTGACCCCAAGATCTACCATCCAGTTGAACACATTTAATTCAAGCGCTGAAGAGGTCCTCCATGAAATTCACGGGCTCACTAGCTATAGCCTACAGTTGCCAGAGGCCATGGGGGGGGGGGGACATGGGTCCCCTGCTGTGAGGCCCCGCCTCCCCACTACCAATCAGCTGGCTGGGGGGAGACTTTCCCTAAAAAAGAGGGAGATTCATCCGATGTGCAGCGACATCTCTACATCACTACCCACGTGACCCGGAAGTGACATCATCATATCTGGGACACTGGAGTAACATTCTGGTATTTGGGCAAAAACTCTATGGTAGGAGTCAAATTTACCACAGCATTTTTGCCCAAATACCAGAGTGTTGCCCCCAATGTCCTCAGCATGATGATGTCACTTCTGGGTCACATGGGCGGTGACAGGGACACGTCACTAAATGTCAGATGGGCCTCCCTGCTGCTTCCAGAAAGTCCCTCCCCTCTCTCACTTGTTACCAGGAGGAACCTGGCAACCCATTTATAGCCAGCCCAGGACATTCCAGTGACAGAGGTACAAAAATCCACATGGATTTCCATGGTCTTGTGTAACTCTGGTTCACATCAGTGGAACTTGCACCAGAGAACTTCCCGTTGGATTATGGCCTAAGGGTCAGATCTGTCTACTTTCCAGTTTGGTGTAGTGGTTAGGAGCGTGGACTCTCATCTGGGAGAACCAGGTTTGATTCCCCACTCCTCCACGTGCAGCTGCTGGTGTGACCTTGGGTCAGTCCCAAGTTCTCTCAAAGCTGTTCTCTCAAAAGCAGTTCTCAAAAGAGCTTTCTCAGCCCCGCCTGCCTCACAGGGTGTCTGTTGTGAGGAGAGGAAGGGAAAGGAGAGGGTGAGCCACTCTGAGACTCTTTTGGGTAGTGAAAGCAGGGTATAAATCCAATCTCCTCCTCCTCCTCCTCCTCCTCCTCCTCCTCCTCCTTCTTCTTCTTCTTCTTCTTCCCACTCCACTGTCCTTCATAGCGCCCCACATCTGCCACTTTAAGCAGCTGCCATGCGCTAAAGCTTCCGAGGAGAGGTACCACCACAGCCTGCATGGGTTGGGTCCAAATCACTTGCTTTTACGCTGCTGCCGCTCTCTAGGAAGTATACTCTATGGCCTCGACATACCAGGGGACCCCGCCCTTTCTGAGCCTGCAGGCACCTTTGGAATCCTGACATTGCGTGGAGGGTGCGGCTACAAAATGGCTGCCACAAAATGGCTTCCTCAGGAGTTGGAGCCGGCCACAAAATGGCTGCCGCAGCTTCCCTTCAGTCACACAGTGAAGAGCCTTGTGCTGGGGTGGCAGCCGCTGCCAAAGGAATGTTTTTAAAAATCTGCACGGCCAATCAAATCTCCAGAGGCCAATTGGAAGCTTTGTGGGCAGAAGCCCTACCTGGCCCCGCCCACTTTCCAAAAAACACTTGGCATACACCACAAGAGGAGCCCACATGATTTCTGACAGGGGCTATCACTGTTTCTTCCAGGATTACACCTGAAAGCAAAATTTAACTTGCTTTTCTTCTCCTTTTGGTCAGCAGGGAAGCTCACTTTGGACTTTCGAGCTACCCCCAACAGAGCTACAGATCGAGACGGACCATCCCCCCCCTAAATCCTCACTGAATCCCCCAAGGGTAGGTGGTGTCTAACTACTGGTCCATATTGCTCCACCTTGTCTACACTGAGTGGCAACTGATTTCTGGTAGGAAAAGACTTCCCTGGGACCTTTTGCCTTTAACTGGAGAAGAGACAGCAGAGATTGGATTTATATCCCCGCCCTTCACCACCCGAAGGAGTCTCAGAGTGGCTTACAATCGCCCTTTCCCTTCCCCTCCCCACAACAGACACCTTGAGAGGTAGGTGGGGCTGAGAGAGCGCTCTCTCGAGAACTGTTATTGAGAGAACAGCTCTTGACAGAACTGTGGCATGCCCAAGGTCATCCAACAGCTGCAAGGGGAGGAGAGGGGGATCGAACCTGGTTCTCCCAGATTAGAGTCCATGCTCCTAACTATTACACCAAACTGGAGATGCTGGGGACTGAACCTGGGAACTTCTAAATGCAAACAATAGGCTGTACTATTGATACAGTTGCCAGCCTCCAGGGGGGTGACTGGACCCCTCCCGGGATTACAACTGCTCCCCAGGTGCCAGAGGTCACTTCCTTGGGGAAAAAATGGCTACTTCAGAGGGTGCTATTATGGCACTATATCCTATTGAAGTCCCTCCCTTCCCAAACCCCGCCTTCTTCAGGCTCCACTGTTATCCAAAGAGGCAGTCCCCTGATGAGTTGGGGAAATTAGCTTTAAGGAGACAGAGCAAGAGGGAGTAACTGGGATTCTCCACCTATGTATACAGGGATTTTTCTCCTCAGAGAATACATTGTTTTTAAAAATTATCCTATGGCGATGTGTGTGGAGTAGCCAGGAGATCCCCCGGGGAGGATAGTTTGGCTGCTAAAGCTGTAGTTCTTTTTTGGCACCACTAGGTGGTGGGCTATGCTTGTTTTTTGGCTGAGAGCGCCGTGACTCGCCCAGCCAGTTTCAAGCGGGGAAGTGGGGAAATCGAACCCGGCTCTCCAGATTACAGCCCACCGTTCTTAACTGCTACACCAAACTGACTCTCTTTAGAGAACTCTCAAATAAACCAGGCAGATGCTCAACTGGAAAGAGGATTTTTTTTTATTTAGAAGAAAAGAATAAAACAAAATACACACCATAAACACACATACACACAAGAGCTAACTGAGAGAAAGCAGGGTGGAAGGGGGAAAGTGATTTTAGGGAAGGGCGATAATTACTGGTCTTGAAGAAGGTCTGTGGAAGCAGCAAAAAGGGCCAGACTTCTGTGAAGAGAAGAAGCCCATGGAGTGAGGGTATATAAGGGATCAAAGACCCACACACCTGTTGGAAAGCAGGGTGCGCCAGATATAGGACAAAACATACCCTGAGGCAGGTTGACATATTTGCCAGAAAAACAGTAGCTTAATGGGCTTTTCTGAGGTGGACAACGGAGTGGGAGAGACTTGATGACCCTGCAAGTACCGGGCAGGAAAGGCTAGTGGGATGGGTGAATAGAATTAAGCGTTGATTAACTGCTGCTTAATTAAGGTAAGTAGGCGCAGGGGAAGTAAGGGTGAGTGTTGATGCAATTAGTCCCAGGTGAGTCAATAGACCCTGAGAGACCCGTTGCCTCAGAATTATGCATCTCTCCGGGGCATGGAGGGGGGCCCCTAGGCAGTCAACCTCTCTGACTCACACTTGCAAAATACTTGCCTAGGCTTGATCCTGACCAATATCCATTTTTTGTTTCATTTGGGGCCAGGCTGTGTCCTGAACTGTGCTTTTGGGGTGACGTTAGCGGGGTGCTTATTTCTCTAACTGCTAACACCACCCCCTCTGCGGGAGGAAGGGTCTGACTGCTAACACAGACACAAACACAGATCTCCAGGAATTTCCCAAGCCGGACTTGGCAGCCCAAAGTATTGAGGCACAGCCCCTCCCATACCCACCTACCAACCCAAATAAAATGCCAGGGAACCTCCCGCAGCCAGCTGACTTGTCTGAATTGTGATTGTGTTTTAATGTCTGTGATGGTTTTGAATTGTTGGGTGTAGTGGTTAAGTGCGCCGACTCTTATCTGGGAGAACCGGGTTTGATTCCCCACTTCTCCACTTGCACCTGCTGATGTGACCTTGGGTCAGTCACAAGCTCTGGCACAGCTGTTCTCTCAAGGACAGTTTCTGTCAGAAGTTCTCTCAGCCCCACCTGCCTCACAGGGTGTCTGTTGTGGGGAGGGGAAGGGAAAAGGAGTTTGTAAGCCACTCTGAGACACCATTGGGCAGTGAAGGGCGGGGTATAAATCCAATCTCTTCTTCTTCTTCTTCTATCTCACAAGGTGTCTGTTGTGGGGAGGGGAAGGGAAAGGGGTTTGTAAGCCCCTCTGAGACACCTTTGGGCAGTGAAGGGCAGGGTATAAATCCAATCTCTTCTTCTTCTTCTTCTTCTATCTCACAAGGTTTCTGTTGTGGGGAGGGGAAGGGAAAGGGGTTTGTAAGCCCCTCTGAGACACCTTTGGGCAGTGAAGGGCAGGGTATAAATCCAATCTCTCTCTTCTTCTTCTTCTACCTCACAGGGTGTCTGTTGTGGGGAAGGGAAGGGAAAGGAGTTTGTGAGCCGCTCTGAGACACCTTTGGGCGGTGAAGGGCGGGGTATAAATCCAATCTCTTCTTCTTCTTCTTACGGGTGTCTGGTGGGGAAGGGAAGGAGCTTGTGAGCCTCTGAGACCCTTGGGCAGTGAAGGCGGGGTCTAAATCCATCTCTTCTTCTTCTTCTTCTTACAGGGTGTCTGTCGTGGGAGGAAGGGAAAGGAGTCTGTGAGCTCTCTGAGAGTCTTTGGGCGGTGAGCGGGGTATAACTCCTTCTCCTCTTCTCCTTCTTCTTCTTCTTCTTCTTCTCTTAATTGTATTGATTTATGATGTCACATGCCCTGAGCCCATTTGCGGGATGGACGGGATGATGATGATGATGATGATGATGATGATGATGATGATGATAGTAATAATAATAATAATACTGATGATGCCCACTTCTGTGTCTCCCTTTCATTTGAGGGTCAAGCTATGCATGACAACGGTGCTGCCATTTGCTTTAAATATGCTTTAAAGGTATGACTGCAACTGGGCCCGCATTCGGCAGAGCCCTGCTGTTTCCCCACTGCAAACAGCTTTTCAAGCGCCAAAAAAGAAACAAGTGGAGTTGCCAGCCTCTAGTAGGGTTGCCGGTCCCCAAGTCCCAGTAGGGGTTCCACCACTTTTCGGGCTTCTGGCTGGCAGAGGACCCACCCCCCCAAAAAAAACAAAAAAACAGTCACGTCAGGACATGATGTCCCTGACATGATGACATCAACCGGAAGTGACATCATCATGTCAGGGACATCGCACGTGATGCTATGGTTTGAGGGCAAAACTCTATGGTAAATCGGGCCTAAAACTGTAGAGTTTTGCCCTTAAACCAGAACATTACCACGTGGAGAAACCCTCCCCCAAACAGCCACGTGGGGGCATGATGTCCCTGACATGATGACATCACCCAGAAGTGACATCATCACATCAGGGACATCGCGCGTGATACTATGGTTTGAGGGCAAAACTCTATGGTA